>JAZKJV010004771.1:0-576261 GCA_037367405.1 Ottelia alismoides
TTTTCTTTTGCACATTTTTTTTGATGTGCATATGTACAACATATCTACATGGTGCCGCATATATACATAAGGAGTTTTTCCTCTTGAGCCAGTAGACTATCCCTCTTTTGAAGCATTATTGCAAACCACTACTCCTGTCGTTAGACCTCAATACTGCCATACCAAGTTGAGATGCACTTCCTTCACTAAAAGAAGACGAGAGGTTCCGCCTAGAAGTACTACCCTCGTATGCTACCCCAAGCCAAAGAAGACTGCCTCCTCACCACCTCATCCATAGAGAGCTATGTGGAAGGTGCTGGTGCAAGTAAAGCCACTGTCTGTGAGAGTCATGTGTGCGTTGTTAAGTGTTCTACTTAGGCTCATCAAGATGACATGTGATCATAGCCTAGTGGACTCAAAGAATTAAGTCATAAATGGACCTGAAAAGTCTTAATCCTAAGCCCTATTAGGTTCCTATGAGAATTAGGTGGACTAAGGTCTTAACCAAGCTCCATTTTCCAGTTTAATTCCAGGCTATTTTAAATGTCAACTATGATTCAGAAAAACTGTACAAGTATATACAAAAATCTTTGTATGCAAATTTTTGAAAATGTGCAAATTTTTGAAAAATGTTTGAAATGAATGCATGAATGCGGAAGTTTTGCAAACTATTTACGCACATTTACATACAGATTTTTGCAATCTTTTTCAAACATTTTACAAAAAATTTTGTACTATACACATAATTTTGATATCAACATATTTACAAACATTGTACACACAAAACATTTTTACAAACATTTGTACAAAAATAATTTTTATAAGTAGCTATGTATGTTCAAGAAAGAATTTTATGTACAAGAAAATTTTTAAATTTTTATGGGTTTTAGATAGAGGATTTTAGCCATTTTATTTATTAACACACTCACACAACGTACGAGTTATGGCTAAAGTATATATGAAATATATATGACACCCCCTATACTTAGCTCGAACGATGTCCTCAGAGTGGATCAAAGCGATGAAGAAGACATAACTCGTGCTTAGTATAGGGAAGTGAAAAGGAAAGCTATACTACAACGACGAATCAAAGAATAGAATGAAAGGATCTCGGTGTTTCCCCCTATACTTAGGATCAAGTAATCCTAAATAAAGCATATTGTACATAAAGGGAAATCCGAGTGGGAAAATGTACAGGGTCTACCTCCCCTATACTTAGGGTAAAATATCCCTAAGTATAGGCAGCAAAATAGAGGTAAAAAGAATCAAAAGAGAAATCAAAAGTCTGATACCCTCCTATACTTAGGGTAAAGTATACCCTAAGTATAGCATAATCATAAGATGTAAACGGGGTATTGGACTGAAGAATGGTATGATATGGACATCTGGATATATACAAGGCGGAAGACAGTGATAATCAGGCATGAGATGCAATAGATGTGAGTCAAAGACCACATCTCACGCAAAATGAATAGGGGAGACGTCAACGACCAGTGGCTCATGATCGAGATATGGTTTGAGCCGCTGCCCGTTAACACGAAAGGTAGAATCAGATGATATTTCAGATATGTCAATACTTTCATTGTCATGTACCTTTCGAACCAGGTATGGTCCCTTCCACTTGCTCTGTAACTTCCTTGGAAATAATCTAAGCCTATCATCGAACAACCATACTCTCTGATATGGCTCAAACTGCTTGTGGTTGATATGAGAATCATGCCACTCCTTCACTCTCTCCTTGTATTTTACACTGCTCGAAAAGGCTGCATCTCTAAGCTCCTCCAGGGATGCCAACTCTACCCTCCTCTGATCTCCTACACTCACTGGATCCAATAATATGTCTGTGGCAACCCAAAGTGACTTATGCCTAATCTCAACAGGAAAATGGCATGGCTTGCCATAAACAAGGTTAAAGGGAGACGTATCTAAAGGAGTCTTGAAGGAAGTCCGATATGCCAGACCGAGTCCAAAAGCTGTGACCAATCCTTTCGGTCAGGGCGGACTACCTTATGCAATATCATCTTGATCTCCCTGTTCGACTTCAGCAAGACCATTGGTCTGAGGATGATATGGAGTGGCTACTCGATGGTCAATGCTGAACTCTCTAGCAAGGGTCTTTACCTTGTCGTTGACGAAATGAGACCCCCCATTAGATATCCATACTCTAGGCACCCTGAACCGTGAAATGATATTTTTACTCAAAAATCTGCATACAGTCTTAGCATCTGTGGTTCGGGCGGGGATGGCCTCAACCCAATGACTAACATAATAAACGGTCAACAGAATGTACTCAAATCTCTGATTCTTAGGGAATGGACCCATGAAATCGATGCCCATGTGTCAAAAACCTCACAGAAGTGAATGGGCTGCATCGACATCATATCGCGCTGTCCACAAGTGCCCATCCTCTGACAGTCAGTACATATCTTCACGAATTCATCAGAATCCTTGAAGAGAGTAGGCCACCATAGGTCGGATTGGAGCACTTTCTGTGTCATTCTCCTCCCAGAGTTATGTCCTCCTGCCTCAAGCTTGTGGTAGTAAGTGAGGACGCTATGGTGCTCCTCCTGAGGAATGCACCGACGCCCGATGCTATCCCCTCCTTCATGATAAAGGATGGGATCCTCCCAATGGTAGAACTTGGCCTTCGCAAGGAAGGTCTCTAGTCGCTTCCTGGACCAACCTTGTGGAACTTTCTTGGCAACAAGATAGTTCACAATGTCGGTGTACCATGGGAGCGAGGCAATAGCAAGGATCGCCTCATCTGGGAAGGTCTCAGAAATAGGATAAGTCTGCTCAGATTCCTCAAGATGCTCTAATCGGGAGAGATGATCTGCCACCGCATTCTTGACTCCAGGCTTATCCTTAATCTCAATGTCAAATTCTTGAAGTAGAAGGGTCTATCTAGTTAATCTCGCTTTGGCATCCTTCTTTGCCATGAGGTACCTGAGGGCGGTATGATCTATGAAGATAGTCACCTTCAATCCAATAATGTAAGATCTGAACTTATCTAGGGCAAAGACTACGGTTAGCATCTCCTTCTAAGTGACAATATAGTTCCGCTACGCGACATCCAATGTACGGCTAGCGTAGTGAAAGGCAAATGGCACTCCATACCTCCTCTGTTCCAGCACGGCCCTTACGGCAAAATCGGAGGCATCCGTCATGATCTCGAATGGGAGAGACCAATCAGGCGGCTGAAGGACAGGAGCCTCAGCAACTAGACTCTTGAGAGTCTCAAATGATGCAAGACACTTATCATCTACAATGAACTCGGTGTCTTTGGTCAGCAAATCAGTCAATAGTCGGGCAATCCTGTCGAAACCATGAATGAATCGTCGATAGAAATCAACGTGCCCTAGAAAAGATCGTAAATGTCGCAAGTTGGACGGTGGACTGAGTTTCCTAATGATATCTACCTTGGCCAGATCAACCTTCATTCCCCTTGGAGATGATATGACCAAGCACCGTCCCTTGAGTCACCATGAAGTGACTCTTCTCCCATGATAATACAAGATGGATCTCGATGCATCGATGAAGGACGCAGTCTAGGCAGTCAAGACAAGCATCAAACCCATTGCCATAGACCGAAAAGTCATCCATGAAGACCTCCAAGCACTCACCCACCATGTCCGAAAAGATGGACAACATGCACCTTTGGAATGTCATCAGAGCGTTACATAGACCAAAGGGCATCCGTCTGAAAGCATATGTCCCAAAGGGACAGGTGAATGTAGTCTTGTCCTGATCTTCGGGCGTAATGGCCACCTGGTTGTAACCGGAGTACCCGTCAAGGAAACAGTAATGACTCTTCCCAGCTAGCCTCTCTATAATATGATCAATAAAAGGCAGCGGGAAATGATCCTTCTTGGTGGCCTGGGTCAATCATCTGTAGTCCACACAGACCCTCCAAGAAGTGGGTACACGGGTAGTGATCTCCTCTCCAGACTCACTCACAACTTTAGTGATGCATGTCTTCTTGAGCACCACATGTAATGGACTAACCCACTTGGAGTCGGAGATGGGGTAGATAAAATCGACGCTCCACCATTTTGAGATTTCCTTCATGACAACCTCTTGAAGGTTCGGGTTCAGCCACCGCTGGAACTCACACGACGGCTTGGCATCCTCTTCGAGATAGATATGGTGGGAGCACATGGCCAGACTTATCCCCTGGAGATCTGCTAACACTCCATCCTATCGCCTTGCGGTTCCTTTCAAGAACCTCCATCAAATGAGATTCTTGATCTCCAGTCAAATCTACTGATATAATGACTGGGTGCATCTCATGCTCGTCCACAAAGAATCTATACTTCAGCGATTGCGGCAAGGGCTTCAGCTCTAGGCAACTGGGAGCTGACAAATCTGGCTTCTGAAAAGTCTAAGTGAAAGCAACCAAATCTGCATGGGAGAACTCTCGCTAATCATGAAAAGCTGGTGAAGACTGCTCAGCTGGTGTGTCTGTACTCTGAATAGGATCAATCTCCACCCTGGCTGCTGGCTCTGTAGGAATCAAATAGGGAATCAACTCATCAAACTTTGCCCAATCAATATCTGACTCTGAGGGATCTGAATCTAAATCAAAATAAATATCAACTGCCTCGCTATCCTGAACGCGATCTACAGCCTCGAATGTGTCCTCTACCAAGAGTGTGCTCCCCAAGCTCTCCTCTTCTAGAATCTGGGAATCAGTGGGATCAGAGTATGAGAGGATGGTTCGCGATACGGGGTCTGACCAAGCGGCTTCATCATCTGTAATCATAAAATCGCACTCCTGGTGGATGTCTCGCTCTACCTTTGCCATCTGCTCTAAATCACTGAGCGGCTCTGAGCATGCTGAATCTCGTGCTCTAGTCTCATCGATCATCTCTATTTGTATACTTTCGCCCTCAACGTGAAAGTATACCTTCCTGCTATCATGATCGGACACTGCCTTGGCTGTGGCCAAGAACAGGTGTCCTAGAATGATGGGGGTGTCGGTCACAGACCCAGGGATCTCCATTTCCAACACAACGAAGTCCACAGGGAATTTTAGGCCTTGAATTGTGACGACCACATCCTTCAACAACCCCTTCGGCCTCTTGACAGATCTATCAACAAACTGAAGGATTGTCTTGCTCTGTCGAAGAGGGCCAAACTCGAATCGGTCGAGTAAGGCTGCCGGAAGTAGGTTGATGGAAGAGCCGCTGTCTAATAGAGTCTGATCGAACCTCTACTCATGTATATGACATCTGACATAGGGAGCTCCAGCATCTGGCCTCTTGGCTGGCAGACGGTTATGAATGGCAAAGTAGTGGCACGAGTGAGCACATGGATTTCTGCGTGATGGTTCCTCTTCTTCCTACGAATGGTGGTCTTCTCTCAAAGGTTCCTCTGGAAGAGAGGGATGTACTCAAGGGCCTCCTATAGAGTCAGCCTCCGGTCGACCATCAGAATCTGGGATGGTCTCGGTGGATCCCAAGATGAGGTCGATCATACCAAATCCCGTTGACTTCCATCAACGGCTCATGCTCGTAAGAGGGTGGGGGAAGGACTGTCAGGGGCTGATCTGGCTGGTAGACCACCATTTGAGTGTCCGGAGATGGCGATAGCTGGACGTACTGCTGCTGCTGCTACTGGATCAGCTCTGCCTGAATGTGATGCACCTGTCGGTAGTGGGCGGAGGGCTGGGTCGAGCTGTTGCTGCTGGGGTCAGCCCGTGACCTAAGATGGGGTTGAGAAGCCGTATGTGCTTCCTGGAGACACATGATCTAGGTCTTCAGATCACTCAGCGTCTGTGCCATCAGATCTATCTGAGACATGCCCTAGCACTGCTTCTTCTCTATAATCTCGATGCGGTCCAGCTTCTCGCTGATGATACCCATATCAGCAGTCGACAACTCTACCTGTGCTGCAGCTGCTGAATATGTAGAAGGACCTGCTTCGGCCCATGTTATCCTCTGATAGGACACGACCTGTGGTGTGGGCTTCCCCTGTGTGTAGAGGTGGGTCTGGGATATGACTGTATAGTTCTTTGCCATCTCCTCGTAGATGACCCAGACCTGATGCTCATCCTTGGCAAAATAGGAACCCCGACATGATGCGTTCACTAGCCCATGCATCTCCGGTATAATCCCGCAGAAGAAACTCTGAACAAGGTTGGGCTTGGATATGTCATGATGAGGACGCTGATCAATGAGCTCTTTGAATCTGTCCCATGCCTCATGGATTTGCTCATTGGGAAGCATGGGAATTTGTTGATGAGGGCTCGCACTGCATTCGTCCGGCTGAGTGGATAGTACTTATTCAATTACTCGTTCCAGAGTTTTTCCCATGATGTGACGTATCTCCCTAGGAGCTTCAGCTAATAGGCTGCTCTGTCTACGATGGAGAATGGAAATGCCATCATCTTGATGGTATCCTCGTCCACGAGTCGATAGTGGACCGTGCTGCAGATCATCTCGAACTCTTGGAGATGGAGGTGCGGCTCCTCGGTGGCAAGCCCATGAAATCTGGGTAGAAGCTGAATGGTCTGAGGTGGGAGCTTGAAATCTCCCGGAATGGCTGGTAGCTGAATCCATCTATGCGTGAGAGTCGCACCTGGGTTGTGCAACTCTCTCATCGGACGTGCGGGTGTTGCTGGTTGTACTGGCTCATCTGGCTCTCCTCCCTCGGGAATGTCTCCTCCTCCACTGGCTCTGTGCTCCTCCCTGTCCGCTCGCATCTGCTCCATCTCTCGACGCATATCAACCATGAAATCCCCCTGGTCTCTAATATTACACTACATGGTCTCCAAGGAGGCTAACAGGGTGTTGTTGATGGCATCCTGATTAAGTACATAGGTGTGGGTCTGACCGGTCCATCAGTGTGCTCCTCGCTGCTGGACATGATCTCTGCAAAGGCAAAAGATCCAAACACAGGTGCCATCAAATGAACAAACATCTGATGCGGTCTCTGCTCGGGCACCTTAGGACCGGTAGAAGGGTGGTCGAGGGGGAATAGGGCAGAGTCAAACTCAGGTTCGGAGAGCGGGTTTGGCTCTTACGAACCAACCTAGATGAGTGGACCAGAGTGCTCGAAAGAGGTGCAACCAAAGGCTGCGTAAGGGATCTCCGGCCCATCATCGTGATGTGGAGAGTGAAGGCGGATAAGATCTGGAAAACACACAAGATCAGGCAAACAAACCCCCAATTCACCTACTCAACGCGGAGCTGGTGACCGTAAAGGTTTGATCTTTTATCTTGTCGATTTTATTTAGGTGATCAATCAGTCTATCAGAGTGACTAAGCGAGTTTGGGAATCCAACGCTCTCAAGAGATTGTCCTGATCCCCAAGGTTAGATCTCTCCCATCTAGTACAAGTTGTGGATCGTTTACCGGCTATCCGATCAACTCGCTCTGTTAAGGATATCGCGGCCCGCTTTACTGGAAACTAGAGCGAGCCTCACTGGAGAATGACTAAGCCGAAACCAGTTTTCAGAAGAGAGGTCGGATATGTCTCTAGCCTAGTGAGCAGGTCACTCTCTCGTTCATCCAAACCAGACAATGAGGGGATTGCTCTCACATGACAAATTTGTTCAATGTGGTATCTTTTAGGGTCAAGTGTATTTAGCAGTCCCAATTTTATAGTTTTTCTTTTTTAGATATTTTTCAAGCAAACAATGCCTAACGAATTTTCTGATTCTCCTGATTATTTTAAGTCAAAAAACATGGGGAGAATAGCCAATGCACGGTCAAACAAGTATGATGCATGCAAAGTCAGAAATGAGTACCTGACGCCAGCTCTCTACATGCAGGGTGATCCCGTGCATAAAATAAAGACAGAATTAAAATACCTATATGATGCAAGAAGAAATCGACCTTAGATAGAAAATTTCTACTCGAGAAGAACAGTAGCTAAATGGTCAAGAGAGGTCGGGGTCCGATCTCTGATGCCGATCGGTGTCTGCCGCGACGGATCCTGCCAGCGCTGTATATGGTCTCTAGCGGCACATGACCTCTCAGGTGACCGAATTAGCTTTTTCTTGTGTGAGTTAATTAATTAGGTCCACTTAGAAATCTATAGGTGCATGCAAGCAATTAGAGCTAGGGCCTTAATCAATTACGTCACAGTCAAATAAAATCCTAAATCTAGGGGTCAAAAACTTCGAGAATCAAAAATAAAAGAAAATGCGACAAACTCAAAATCGGCGTAAAATCCACGGTGAGGTCCCCCGAGCACACCAATGCTCGGCGAAACAGACCCCGATAGTCTGCAAAGTCCAAGTATGAGTCCTGTATTATTACAATAATAATGAAAATGGAAATAAAAACTAAACTAAAACTCCTCCACAGGTCCTGCTCCTCCTCTCCTATGCTCTCTAGCGGCTCGATGCAGAAACGAGTTGCCTCCGCTTCGCTCGGGTGCCTCAACGCTCCTAAGAAAGCCGCCCTCGCTCGTCGGGCCCTCGCAAGAAAGGGAAACAGAAACTAGTCAGATCACAGTTATTAAAAATAAAATAAAAAAATTTAAAATATATGAGAGTAAAAACAATGAAATAAAAATAAAAACAAAAATAAAAGAAAACATGTAAAAAATAAAAAGAAGAAGAAAATAGAAACAAAATCAAAAATGGAAAACTGACTACTAAGTCGTGCTCCCCGACAACGACGCCATTCTGATGAGCAGCCCGAGCGACTAAGGTTAAGTGATATCAAAGGTCAATGCGACCTCAACCACTCGAATTGAGCTCAACGGAAAAAGATAAGACCACCAACAAAATAAATCAAACAATAAAAACGAGGTAAGCGGTCTTGCTAGTTATTTAACCTAGTATAGCTACCAGGGTCGAACACAAGGAGCACAAATTGAAAACCTACGAAGTAGTTGGTAACCAAGAAAATAAAGAAATTTGGTGATTTTTAATTTTTAATTTTTTTTATGAATTTTTAAAGAAGAAACTGAATGGAGGAAAATCAAAAGGCAACACTTAAGCAATTATTTAAAGGTCCAAAAAGACTCAAAAATTCAAAACAAAAATATTTTTATATTTTTATAATATTCAAGTATTTTTGGAAATTTTATGGGGTTTTTCTGATTTTTAATTAATTTTCTAAAAATAAAAGAAGGAAGAAAATTAAAAATAGTGTGCAACCAAGATTGAAAGGCACTTCAAATTAAAATACCGATAAAATCTGGACAATAATTTTATTGGAAACTATAAAATAAAATCTACCTACAGAAATTAAAACATATTTTTTTTTTATTTTTTATTAATTTTTAAAAAATTTATAAGTTTTTTAATATTTTTCAATTTTTATGGGTTTTATAAATGGGAACGACACAAAAATTACTTAGAAATTAAACCAACATAAAATAAGCAATCGGAAATTTTTTGAATTTTTCAAGGTATTTTTGTATTTTTAATTGACCTTTCAAAACAAATAGAGATACTTTTCAAGGTTTATGAATTTTAGAAATTATCAAATGAAATCAAAACTAGCCACAAAAGTTACCGAAAATCCTACACAGTAGCAGGGGCTACGTATCAAAATTTTGGAATTATTGGAGAAAGTTTGCTGATTATTTAATTAAAAACAAGACACACAGATTACAGGTACCAAAATGCAAATTATTTAAGATTTAGGACCAAACAATAACATGCAATAAAAGCATAGGGTCGAATCTGCAATTTTACCAATAAAACATGCACATGCTATAAATCAACGCTCACATGAGAATATATGCAATTTTGAAAAATATTCATCCAATCCATAACATATAAAAAGCACAGGACAAAAGATACAAATATCCCACAATGCACGTGATCAGGTATATGTGCCCAAACAAACAAGACTAAACTGCAAATACTAAAAACTAGAAGGGCTAAAATACAAAATGGTCTAATTGTATATTTTATTTTTGCATACTAAAATATAAACTAAAATAAACACAAGATAAAAAGAGCAATATACCCATAGCAGCACATGAGAGGCGCGTGGGGTGACAGGTGTCAGCTGCTGATAGGGCACGATCGGGCGGCTCTGGATGCGTCAGATGTCAGATCTGATGGTGTCTGTTGGTCGGGGACGTGTTGGTTCGGGACCGTTAGATCTGACATCTAATGGTCTGACACCTCCAGGTGGACGAACGACTGGGATGCAATCTGGAAGGTGGCGACAATCCAACAGCGGCTAAGGTGTCTGGATGAACTGCGCTTGGGCGCGCCGGACCCAAGGGTCAAATCCTAGGTTCCGATGAAGGATCATAAGGCACTGGTGAAGTCGTGGGCCTATTCCGTGTCGGATGGCCGGCTCGGATGGGCGCTCCAACGGTCGGATCGGCAAGGCGACGCAAGGGACCTGGAGCTTCTCCGGCGAGGATGGGCGAGGGTGAAATGGGGACTCTCCGCGCACGTCAAGACCTACAAAGGATTTCTTTGACTCGGAGCTACACTCCAGTCGGGTTTATTGGCACGGAAAAGCAAAGAAGCGGAGGTGAATGGGGTTGGTCTCCGGCGGTCGCGACATGTGGAGACCTCGAGCCTAATCTCGACTCTAGAGACGATGATCATGATAATCAGGCTACGTAGGAAGGTGGAGGGTGAACGTGTGGATCGATCGGAGCGGATAGATGAGGGTGACGAAGCTCCGACCGACTGATCGGAGCTGGCGGAGCTACGGTGGAGTAAAATGGAAGGATTGATAAATGACGGAGCTAGGAAAGATCAAAGGGGTACCTGAGGGTCCGAGCACGATCCTGGGCTCCAGGAGAAGTGGGCGGCGGTGTTGTGGCCTCGACCACGCTGTGTTATGCAAAGGAGGCTTCTCGCGGTGGTTCTCCGGTCACGAAGGTTGAGTTGTGGCTACACAGCACCAACTTGAGCACCGAAGGCATCCTCTGACGGATGTCACTACGAGGAAGGAGTCTAGGGTATCAAGAAGGGGTGTGGCGCGAGCTAATGAGATGGGGAGGTGAATGAAGCATTTATAGAACATCCCAGGTAGCCAGAGAAATCGGGTCGAAGCGCACGAACCGAGGGTCGGATCCCTACAGAAATCGACGGGCAAGGATTGTGGATCTCCCCTCAGTAATCAAGCCTCGAAGTGAAGGAAATGGTGGTCGGATCGGGTCTGGGAAATTTGGCGAAAAGTGAATAAAAACCAGACTCGACCGAAGGAGAGTTCAGGGGGGTAGTTGACCAGAATCAACAATCCGCCCTAGACCAATCAGGTGAGGCGAAGGAAAAAACAAAATTAGCTAAAAGACAAAATAGCAGGGAAATTCAAAAATAAATAGATTAAAAATAATAAATGAGTTTAAATTAAAAATCAATAAAATGAAAAATGTTTATTATTTTTTAAGGGATTTTTCTACGATTTTTATTTATTTTTATGAAAAATAAATTATTCTATGTACAGTGTATTGTATTATATACAGGTATAAAATACATATTTATTTTGGTACAATTATTTTTATTTTAATATTTTTACATAAATACCCCAATTTTATATTTTATTTATTTACAACATAATTCTTGGAGTATAAAAAAATTTTGGTTTTATTTTTATTATTTATTTAAAAGTATAAAATAAATAGGGAAGGATACACATATACATGTATTATATACAAGTGAGAGAGAATGTTATTCTATTTTATTTTATTTTCTTATTTTTGTTTTATTTTTAGAAATATATATAAGGAAGTAAAACATATTTTTATATATATTTTTGTAAAAATAAATTATATACACATATGATACATATATACATTGTGGAGTGGCCCTATCTCTCTCTACTTATTTTATTTGGCGATCAGGCCAATACTTGGCCCCCTCTTGGGTTTGGGTCACTCAGTATTTATTCTAAATACTTTCTTCTTTTTCTTTTATTCTTTATTCTTTTTTTTACACAAATACATGCTAATTATGGAATATTAACGCATGCATGCTTATTGCTAAGTTATTGTATTTACAACTATTTACATGATGCTTTACCAAGATAATTAGCTAAAATAAAAGAATAAAGAGTGATGAATGAGGATTCATCATACCCGTCGAGAAAATAGTAATGACTCTTCCCAGCTAGCCTCTCTATAATCTGATCAATAAAAGGCAGTGGGATATGATCCTTCTTAGTGGCCTGATTCAATCGTTTGTAGTCCACATAGACCCTCTAAGAAGTGGGTACCCAGGTAGCTAGCTCCTCTCCAGACTCACTCACAATTGTAGTGATGCCCGTTTTCTTAGGCACCACATGCAATGGACTAACCCACTTGGATTCGGAGATGTGGTAGATAAAATCGGTGCTCCACCATTTCGATATTTCCTTCATGACTACCTCTCGAAGACTCGGATTCAACCGTCGCTGGAACTCACACGACAGCTTAGCGTCCTCTTCGAGATAGATATGGTGGGAGCACAGGGCCGGACTTATCCCCTGGAGATCAGCTACACTCCATCCTATCGCCTTGCAGTTCTTTTCAAGAACCTCCATTAATCGAGATTCTTGCTCTCTAGTCAAATCTGCTGAGATAATGACTGGGTGCATCTCATGCTCACCTGCAAGGAATCTATACTTCAGCGATTGCGGCAAAGGCTTCAGTTCTGGGCAGCTGAGAGTTGGTAAATCTGGCCTTTGAGAGGTCTGAGTGAAGGCAACCCGATCTAAATGGGAGAACTCTCACTGATCATACAAAACTGGGGAAGATTGCCCTGCTGGTATATCTGCACTCGGTGCTAGCAAGGTCTCCACCCTAGCTGTTGGCTCTGTGGAAATCAGACAGGGTAATAAATCATCAAATTCTGCCCAATATATGTTTGAATCCAAGGGATCTAAATCAGAATCACATGATACAAAATCTGCTTTGTTGTCCTGAACGCAGTCGTCATCCTCAAAAGTGTCCTCGGCCAAGAGTGTACTCTACGGACTCTCCTCTGCTGGAAACTGTGGATATGAAGGTGAGAGAAGGGCTTGTGAAATAGGATCTGACCAAGAGGTTTCATCATCAGTGATCACAAAGTTGCACTCCTGGTGGATGTCTCGCTCTACCTTTATCGTATGCTTTGTATCGTTGATCTGCTATGAGCAAGCTGAGTCTCACACTCTGGTCTCATTGATTGTCTCTATTTGTATACTCTCACCCTCGATGCGAAAGTACACCTTCTCACTATCATGATCGAACACCGCCTTGGCTGTGGCCAAGAATGGTCGTCCTAAAATGATGGGGGTATCGGTCACAGATTCAGGGATCTCCATGTCCAACACAACGAAGTCCACGTGGAATTTCAGGCCCTGAATTGTGACTACCATGTCTTTCAACAACCCCTTAGGCCTCTTAACAGATCTATCAGCAAACTGAAGGATTGTCCTGCTCTGTCGAAGAGGGCCAAACTTGAATCGGTCGAGTAAGTCTTCCAGAAGGAGGTTGATAGAAGAGTAGAGTCCGGTCGAACCTCTGCTCATGAATATGGCATATGACATAGGGAGCTCATGCTTCTATCCTCTTGGCTGGAAGTCGGTTCTGGAGAGCGAAGCAAGTGGTACGGGTCAGCACATGGATCTATGTCTGATGGTTCCTCTTCTTCCTATGGATAGTGGTCTTCTCTTTCAAGTTCTTCTAGAAGAGAGGGATGTGCTCAAGTGCCTCCTGTAGAGTCACCTGTATATGGAATCTATCAATCATCTGCTGGTTGAACTCTAAATGCTGATCTTTTTTTGGACTTTCTCTTTTATTCCCCTTATCCAAGTGGAGTGCTTGAGGGAAGGGAATGGCTGGGCCCTCCTCAAATAGAGGGCTAGGAAGAGCTTCCTACTGCTGTGAAGGCATGAAATCCATACAAGTGTCATCAATCATCACATATGGACTCGTAGATGAAGAAACCTTTTCTTTTTTATTTTTTTGGTGTTTTCATATAGTCCCGGGGTATAGAAATTGAAGAAAACACTAGTAGAATGGAAGGGGTGGCCTCAATACCACCCACAACATCAAGTGTTGCAGCATCAACATCGCACTCTGGCTCAGCATCATGGAATCTGGTGGCATCAGTACCATCCTCTGAATCTGGAGAAGTGACGGACTCAGTACCGTCGGCTGGATCAACATCCTTGGTGGCGTCAGCACCACCGTCATCATCGTCATCCTTAGAAGCATCAACACCGCTATCCTCCTCATCTGGCGCTTATGCATCCTCGTGATGTTGTCGCTCAAACAAGGCACTGCTGGCTGGCATCCTACCGCTCCTAAGTGTAACAAAGTCAGCATCAAATGTATATGAAGCAATGCCACCCAATAAATCACTAGGAGTGGTAGTCTTTGTGAACTGTACCTGCTAAGATTTTCTTTTTAGGTTATTCAGGTTGGGCTCGATCTGAGTAGGTATGGCGGCTTTCCTTTGATGATCTCCCTCATCTCTTGGAGGAACTCATCCATCTCCCACCTGAATGTGGCGTGATGGTCTGAGAGTAGGCGGGCTAGATCATCAAGAGCAGGATTCTCATAGGTTGGCCCATGAGAACCAGACAGGTTGCCTCACTGAAAGGGAGGCCGCTGCTGGAACTGGTGAGGGGGAGGCCGAGAATACTGCTGAGGTTGTTGCTGCCTCCACTGTTGTCCCTGCTGGTAGGGACGAGGACCTTGCTGGAAATGTTGTTGTTGTGGCTGGTGAGAGAATTGGGGATGCTGCTGTAACTGTTGGCTGAACTGTCTACCCTGAGCTGGAGGCTGCTGCTGGGATGAGGCACCTCCAGTCGACCACCTGAATCTGAGATGATCTTGACAGATCCCAGGCTGCTGTTGGTCGTACCAAATTCCATTGACTTCCATCAATGACTCCTGCTCATAAGGGATGGAGGAAGAACTGCAAATGGTTGCTCCTACTGATGCACCACCATCTGAGTGTCCTGAGATGGTGGTGGCTGAGGGTACTGGTGTTGCAGCTGATGGTATGGCTCCACATGTATGTGATGAACCTGACGAATCGGGGCGGAGTGTTGGGACGAGCTGCTGCTAGGATCAGCTCATAACCTGAGATAGGGCTGAGAAGCTGTCTGTGCCTTCTGGAGACACATGATCCGGATCTTCAGGTCACTCAAAGTCTGTGCTAACTGATCGATCTGAGTCATGCCCCAGCACTGCTTCTTCTCGATGATCTCGATGTGGTTTAGCTTCTCGTTGATGATGCCCATATCAGCGGCCGACGACTCTGCTTGTGCTACAGCTGCTGAAGAAGAAGTGGATAGACCCGAATCAACCCATGATATCCCGTGATAGGTCATGGCCTAGGGTGGAGGCTTCCCCTAAGTGTAGATTTGCGTATGGGACATAACTGTGTAATTCTCAGCCATCTCCTCATATATCGCCCAAACCTGGTCTTCGTCCTTGGCAAAATATGAGCCTCCACAAGAAGCATTCACAAGCCCCTGTAGCTCCGATGTTAGCCCACAAAAGAAGCTCTGTACTAAGTTGGGCTTTGAAATATCGTGACGTGGACACCGGTCAATGAGCTCACGGAATAGATCCCACGCCTCATGGATTGCTCGTTGGGGATCATAGAGAAGTTGTTGATCAAAGGTCGCACTACGTTCGTCCATTCGAGTGGATAGTACTTGTTCAAGTACTCGGTCCGGAGCTGCTCCCAAGAAGTGACATATCTCCCCAAATGCTTCAGCCAGTAGGCTGCTCTGTTTACTAGGAAGAATGGAAATGCCATCATCTTGATGGTGTCCTCGTCAACATATCTGTCATGGACAGTGCTGTAGATCATCTCGAATTCCTGTAAGTGAAGATGTAGCTCCTCAGTGTCAAGCCCATGGAATTTGGGCAATAACTGAATGGCCTGAGGAGGGATCCTGAAATCTCCCAGAATCGCTGGAAGCTGAATCCAACGATGTGTAAGAGTCGCACCAGGGTTGTGCAACTCTCTCATTGGCCTAGCTGGTCGGATTGGCTCCTGTGGCTCCTCTGGATGTCCCCCATCTTCTCCTCCAAGATCTAGAATCTCTCCACTGCCTGCTCGGTTTGGCTCTCCTCAGTCCGCTCGCATCTGTGTCATCTCTCTGCGCACCTTTGCCATGAAGGCTTCCTGGTCTCTAATATGTCTCTGCATCGTCTCCAGAGAGACTAACAGTGTGTTGTTGATGGCGCCCTGGTCTTGAACATATGTAGTACTCTGGGGCTGTCCATCAGTGCGCTCATTGCTGTTGTCCATCTCTTGGGTCTCTGCAAAGGCAAAAGACCTGAACTCAGGTGCCGTCAAATGAATGAATATCTGTGCTAGTCTCTTCTCAGGCACCTCGAGACTGGAAGAAGGGTGATCGAGGGGGAACATGGCGGAATCGAACTCGGGTTCGGAAAGCAGGTCTAGGATCTATCGAACCTGCCTAGATGAGTGGGGTGGAGTGCTCAAAAGCAGTGCAGCCAAAGGCTGCCTAAGGGACCTCCGGCCCATCATCATGATCTAGAAGAAAGGCGAATGGGATATGGAAACAAACAAGATCGTCAGTCAAACCCCCAATTCACCTACACAACGCGGAGCTGATGACTGTGAAGGTTCGTTCTTTTATCTTGACAATTTTATTTAGGTGATAATGCAGTATTGCAGAGTTATTAAGCGAGCTGTTAGGAACCCAATGCTCCCAAGAGATTGGCCCAATCCCAAAGCTAGATCTTTCCCAGCCAGTACAAGTTACAGACCGTTTACCGGCTACCCGAACAACTCGCTCTATTAAGGATATCGTGGCCCTCTTTATCGGAGACTAGAGCGATCCTCACTGGAGAATGACTAATCCCAAGACCAGTATTCTAATGAGAGTTCAGGTGTGGCTCTAGCCTAGTGTGCGGGTCATTCTCTCGCACAAGCAAACCAAGCAATAAGGGGATTATTCTCCTAAGATAAATTTTTAGGTGAGGTGTCTTTTAGGATCAAGTTTGTTTAGCAGATTGTGGTTATCACTTTTTATGGTATTTTTCAATAATCAAACAAGTGCCTAACGAATTTTTCGATCTCCTAATTATTTAAAGTTCAAAAACAAGGGGCGAGAAGTTGAAAAAGCCGATGCACGGTCAAACACGATGATGCATGCAAAGTAAGAGATGCATACCTGTCGCCAACACTCTACATGCAGGGTGATCCGTGCATAAAGTAAAGACAGAATTTAACCTACTCTAAATGATGCAAGAATAAAACAGCCTTAGATGAGCAATTTCTATGATTGCGAAGAACAACAGCTAACTGGTCAGAGAGAGAGACCGGGGTCTGATCTTTGATGCCGATCGGTGTCCGCCACAACGGATCCTATATGCGTTGTATACGGCCTCTAGTGACACGTGACCTCTCAAGCGACCAAGTTAACTTTTTATTAATGATTTATTTAGTAGGTCCAATTACGATCTATAGGTGCATGCGCCTTAATGAATTACGTCACAATCAGAGAAATTCCTAGATCTAGGGGACAAATTCTTCAAGAATCAAAGAAAATAAAAGGCGAAGAAAATCAAAACTGGCGAAAAACCGCAGTGAGGTCCCCTATAACACCGCTGCTCAGCGAAACAGACCCCGATATAAGCCAAGTCCAGAAAGTCTGAGTGTACATGTGTTATTACAATAATAAATGAATGCTGAACAATAAATTAATCTACTACTACTCTATAAGATACAACTAATTCTGCTCCTGCTCCTGCTTCTCCTCGAGTACAGGTATCCTCCAAAGCATCCTCGGATGGTTCCTCGTAGAAAAAGTTAAATAGAAATGGGTCAGAAAGCAGTTATAATAAATAGAGCTAAAAACAAATAAAAATAAAAAAGAAGAAAGCTGGAAAACGACTACTAAGCCGTGCACCCCAGCAACTGCGCCATTCTGATGAGCGGTCGAGCGATTAAGGTTAAGTAATATCAAAGGTTGTTGCGACCTCAATCACTCGATCATACTCAACAAGGAAAATCAAGACCACACAAGATATAATAAGCAAGCACAAAATCAAATGGATAAGTCGATAAAAACGATGTCAACGATCTCCGCTATTTATTTAACATGGTATAGCGACCAGGTCAAACACAAGGAGCACGAGTGAAACCTACAAACTAGTCCTGATCAGAAAATAGAGGCCTATTTTTGTGGTTTTTAATTTGCAAATTTTTTATATTTTTAAATGAGAAAATAAATAAAAAAGATTAGGCAAAAGCAAGCTTTAACAATTTTTATTAAGACTAAAAATACTCAAAAATTATAAATAAAAAAGTTTTTGTGTTTTTCAAATATGCAGACGTTTTAATAATTTTATGGTATTTTCTGATTTCTATATGATTTTATAAAAATAAAAGAAAATCAAAACAGAAACACCATGTACAGCTTGGACCAATGGGAAAATTTAAAATATGAAAATGCCCAAATGCCCTAGTTCTGATTTTTAAAATAAAGCAAATAAAAATATCTAACTACAGCAACTGAAATGCTATTTTTTTTATTTTTTTAGGATTTTATATGATTTTTATAATATTTTTAGTCTTTTGTGATTTTTAGGGTTTTTGCACCAAAAACTATAGAGGAATGAAAACAAACTATAACAAACACACCGAAATTTTTAATTATTTATTTAGACTATTTTTCTATTTTTTTGGTATTTTAGAAAATAGACAAGACACTTTTTTAAGGTTTTTAATTTTTAGAAAATGTCAAATAAAATTAAATTGAGCCACAAAAATTACATAAATATTACACGTTAGCAGGAGCAAAATGTAATTTTCATGGATCTTTTGGGGTTAACTTGGTATTTATTTGATGAAAAACAACCTACACAGCTCACAGGTACCTATTTGCAATTAATGAAAAGTTGCAGGCTAAAATAAAACTAGCATAAAAAGTTCAAGGCTCAATCTATAATTTATCCAATTAATTCACACACATGCTTAGATCACCACGCACAGGGGCATACATGCAAATATCCAAAACTTCTATTCAACTCATAACATCCGTAACATCTAGGGTAGATACTAGAAAAACACCACAACACCACGTGAGAGGACACGTGAGTTCAACTCAACTGGACTGAAATGTAAATACGAAAAAGAGCAAGGGCCCACAAGCAAAATATCTAAACGATAATTTATTATACGGGACTAGACAATAACACATGAAAAAGACATGGAAGAGAGTGAAATATACTCTTCGTAGGGGCATGTGGCGCGCTCTCGTGAAGGCGGCTGCTGACGGTGGCGATCTACTCTGCTCTGGATCTGATGGCTCAGGCGTGTGGAGCAGAGGTACGGGTATGGTGTCCTATGACTAGATCATACGGTGCAGGGAATGCCTGCCTTGATGGTCGTTGATCATGCATCTGACGCCTCTGACAAAAGGGGGTGGGTGGACGGTGAAGATGCGATCTGGGCGATAGTGCTCCAATCCAGCGGCAACAGAAGATGTTGGATGAACTGGACCTAAATGACCTTCGATCAAGCACCGGATGAGCTCTGATGCTCCGATGAAAGATCGGACAGGCCTGACTATATCGGGGAGGCATCCCGCAACTAATGGTGGTCTCCGATGGAGTGGTGAACAGTTGGAGGAGCGAGGCGTTGGAGCTCCACCTGGAGCTGCTCCATCGGGTCAGCTAATGGTTCAAACAGGAGCCTTCACGTGAACTAACACCTGCAAAAGTAACGACGCTCGGAGGAGAAGCTCCGGCGAGTGTTATTACCGAGCAAAACACAGAGAAATGAGGGTATATGGAGTTTGACTCCTGATGACGGTGAAGGAGGGGAGTCACATCCCTAATCCAGGTTAGAAGGTCGAGCCTAAGGGTGATCAGGCTATGGTACGAAGGTGAGTGTGCGTAGAGGGTTCGATCGATAAGGTTGGGTGCGAGTAACGAAGCTCCAACCAGTGGATCAGAGCTAATGGATGCACAACGATGCTGGATGAGAAAAATGAATTGAACGGGAAAAGAGAGGCGAAATGGGTAGTACCAGAGGTTCTGGATGAACTCCAGAGCGTCAGGCGAAGAGGGGAGTCGAGGTTATAGACTCAACCTCTCTGCGGAAGGCGGGGAGGCTCGAGGAGACGGCACTCGCCTACCACGTGGTTGAGCTACAGCTCCCGACCACCAAAATCCAATCCGAGGGGCCCCTCCAGTAGCTGTCACTCAACCTAAGGTGTCTAGGGGTAGAAGAAGGGGCGAGGAACGAACTCTAGTTCCGTTGAGGCGGAAGAAGATGCTATATAGGCTTCCTAGGGGCGTGAAAGAATCGGGGAGGGCGTGCAACCCTAAGAAGATACGCGAAGATGATGGATCTCAGGAGGAGGTGCGGGAAAAGATTTAGATCAAAAAGAGGCTTGACCCGACCGAGAAAAAGGGGATAACAGGCTCCGGTGAGAGGGTTCGGGTCAGGTCAAGCCTATAAGAGGTCGTTGACCTGCGGTCAACATTCGTCCTGGCTAATTAGAAAAAAAGAATTTTACAAACTATTCACAAAATAAATAAAAAATAGAAAATGACTTTGAAATAAAAAGTGTATAAAATGAAAAATATTTATTATTTTCAAACTATTTTTTTATTATTTTTAATTATTTTTATGAAAAAAATAATCTCTATACATTATAATGTATTATATACAGGTATAATATACCTATGTGTTTTGTATAATTATTTTTATTTTATTATTTTTACATAAATACCCTAATTTTGCATTTTAGTTATTTACAACATATTTTTAGGAGTATAAAGTAATTTTTATTTTATTTTTATTGTTTATTTACATGTACATAATAAATAGGAGTGAGATATATATACATGTGCTTTATACACATGAGAGATGATTTTATTCTTATTTTTATTTTAGTTTTCTGATTTTTGTTTCATTTTTATTTTCTTTTTAGGAAAGTATACAAGGAGGTAAAAAGAATATTTTATTTTTATTTTGTCAAAAATGATTATTTATAGATACAAGTAATACGTACAGTATAGAGTAGGCCTTGTCTCTCTCTCTACTTATTTTGTTTGGCGATCAGGTCAAGGCTTGACCTTCTCTTGAAGTTCGGTCACTCTGTATTTATTATAAATACCTCCTTCCCTTTTCTTTTCCAGTATTCTTTTATTTTTGAATAAATACATGCTAATTATGAAATATTAACACATGCATGCAGAATGCTAACTTATTGTATTTACACATATTCACATGATGCTTTTGCCAAGATAAATAGCTAAAATAAAAGAATAAAGAGTGAGAATCAAAGATTCATCATACCTCCATTATCTGTCCTATCATCTACATTTTGAAGTATGATAAACTAAAGAGACAGTGGATTGAAACAAGACTAGATTTATTCCCTAGTATTGAAGGTTAGATCCTTAAGAGAATCTCTTGTATTGGAACTTTAGGTGACATTTTAACTCTACTATTGTGAATGCAGTCAACACATAATCTCATACTACTTATTATATATATATACATTGGAATTGATGATTATAGGAATTGAATTCCTTTTGATTAGGACATGGTTCAGCTTAGAGTCTTAGGATCTCTAAAACTAAGTGTTCTGGATTGACCAAACCTTATCTTCTCACATGCACATGTCAAAGAAGTCACTATGTCACTAATTTTCTAATTCGTTCTTTATTTATTAGCTCGAGGACGAGCTCGACTTAAGTATAGGGGGTGATGAATCCCATATGTATCTACATTATTCATCTATATTATCTCTCTAACTTAAGAAAATCAATTAAATTTACTAGCAATTAACATCAATCATTAATTACTGTTATATATAATTAGAGGAAAGGGATCCTACTCCATGGAATAGGTAACTTACCTACTCCAATTTGTTTTTTTCATATTTTTTTGAAAAATGCTTCCATGGATTTGCATAATTATATCCCTCCATTCAAATTTCATCAGAAACAGAGACTCCTACGTCCTCCATCCAGAACATGAAAAATACAGCAAATCTGTGACATTAAAAAATGACTGTATGGATGGAGGCTGTAGGAGTCTCTGTTTCTGACGAAATTTGAATGACATATTAGAGGGATATAGTTATGAAAATCCATGGAAGTATTTTTTAAAAAAAAATAACAAAAAATTGAAAAAGAAGAAAATGGAGTGAAGTTACCTACTCCATGGAGTAGGATCCCTTTTCTCATATAATTAACTCTATTTATTGAATATTAATATCCCTATTTTTATGCTTTTATTTTATGTGTTTATTATTTATTAAAAATCAACTAAAATTTAGTATAATATTGTACATAATTAATTTAACATAATTTATAAAAATAAACATCCACAAAATAAGAAAAGAAATTAAAATAAGTAATTTAATACTTCAAAATAATTGTAAAAATATTTACTTTGTGTAATTGACTTATTTTCTCTTTGAGTTCTCATGAAAGTTGTAGATCTCATTGAGATATACAACTTCATGTTGACCATTTTTCCTAATTCTTCTTCTTTTTATTTCTTTTTTATTTTTATTTGATATAGACATTTCTTTTATTTCTGATTGGGTCACGTGGCTTCACCTACACTTGCCTCATGACCTGGCCTTATATTCAATCCCGCTCTGCATGTGGGGCATCTGATCGATTATATGAGACAACCATTTATCATTTTTGTTCGCTCGCATTAGGACCCTATGATTAGTTCGATCAGAGAGATCCTAGCCTTCCATCTGTGCTCCTTCATCCGCCATTGGATTGCATCTCGGATGGTTGAGGGATCATCCTTAACCTCTAGTAACCCGCTCCAAGTAGTGTGACGGCTTCGCAATCGCTAACTTCCTCCATTTATTCTCAACTTCTCCACCCATCTTCCCATCCATTTTCTACCCTTAACTTCTACCCCTAACTTCCCTAAACCATGACAACCGTCTACCTCCTCCTAACCTTAACTCCCCTATCGATGGTGGTGGTTGAAACCTTCGTGAAAACTACTCGAACCGCCATTATCATCCTCTTCAAATCCTTCATCACCACGTCCTGAAGCGGTTGTCCATTGTTACACGGGCAAGGCCCATCGTCTCTCCTCCTCTCCGTAATAGGGATATAGATGATCAACGATGCAAAGACAACCTCTAGCTTTGGTCGACCCATGGTGGAAATCCATGATACATCGCTCACGAGTAGCTGCTCGAGCTTCTTCCCGGCTGAGTGAAAAACATGTGTCTACCCTTATTAATCCAATGAAATTAATGATCAAATTAAATGTCGTGTCATTTGCTGCAGACGGATAGAAACAGGCTGATCAAAATAACCACAAGATCAGTGAATCGTCTAATGAAATTAAGTGTGGTTTTATGTTTGCTTAACCTGGGCAAGCCCCAGGGTCAACTTAAGGAGGCAAAGAACAACTCGGGATCAAAGTAGAGGGATTAGATTGCGGTTCTCCAAGTGGGATTTTTTAATTTTTTTATGCAATATAAATGCCAAATGCAAAATACGAATTGGATTACATTAACAAGAAAATAACCGACTTAACCATATTTAATTTTAATGTGAAATTAATTCAAATCAGCCAAGTGATATTTTTCTAAAAACCTCATCCAACAACAAATGCAAAATGGATTTTTTTTGTAATTTTTGGATTAGAAATGCACAAATGCAAAATACAAACTTTTTTAGGGTTTTTATGCAATTTTTCGTGCAAATGATATGAGAAAATTATGAAAAAATTACAGGAAGTGAAATGTGATGAAATTAAGCTCCAATAATTTTTTTGGAATTTTTTGACACTTTATGATTTTTATGATTTTTTTACTGAAAACAGAGCGATTGCGGGTATTTAAATGCTAATAAATGCAGGAAATCGAGTTATCCACTGAGTTATTTATCTCAAATAGATATTTTAATAGAAATCCAGGAGAATTGAAATTTCTCAAAAATTAAAAACCAATTACAGAAATTACTCTAGAAATTATTCTATGCAAAAGACAACTTTAATTTCGATGAAACTTGGACAGTAATTAAAGAGCATTTATAGGAATCATATACAATTTTTTCACAATTTTTGGAGCAAGGAATATATTTGTGCGAATTTCAGAGCATAGATAGGCAAAATATCACTGATTTTCAATCTCTGATTTTTAATAAATAATCAGATGATCACAAAAATGCAAATAAATAGCCACATGGTAAAGATTTAGTTTCTCTAAAAAATGCTATTTTTGATTGAATAAAATGATGCTATTTTGAGGTCCAAATTATCATACGAAGTCAGGGGTATAAATGCAATACAGAAATGAAATTAACAAACTGAAACTATGTACATGACACATTAGTAAATACATAAACATGCAGGGGTGAAAGTGCAATTTTCACAAAAAAATAAAAAAAAATATAAAAAGAAAAGACCTTTCTTTTCCTACAAGTAGGTGTACAGATGGGGGGGCTAGGGCTCGCGATGACGGCGAACGGGCGGCGCGTCAGGCGAGCAGCGCACCTAGCGGCGTGGCGTTGGCTCCTGGGCAGACGCGTGGGCGGCACAACAACGGGCGAAGCCCACGGGGGAGGGCGATGGCCAGGAATGCGCGGTAGTATCACGCGAGTAAACGACGGAGCACGGTCGCGCGGGCCGCTTGCTGGATGGCCATGCGGGCCGCTCGTTGGATGGACGGAGGGCCTGGCGGCGAGGAGTTACGGGCCGCGGTGCCGGCTGCGAGCGGACGGCGGCGGTGGAAGACTCCCGTGGCGGAGCAACCGTGCAAGGCGGTGCTACGGGGAACGATGGTGAAGCTGGCAAACGGCTGGTGGACGACGGCCTGGGGACGGAGGCCACTCACGGTCTGGAGGTGGAGCGGACGGTGGCGCACACAGCTGGAGGGCGGGTTGGTGTGACGGGCCGCCGTCGTGGAGGCAAGGGGGGCGGCGGCAGCTGCTTCCTCCATGTTCTCCTTTTTTTGTTATTTGTTTATTTTTTGTAATTTTTTTAATGTAAACAGTAAATAAAATGCAATGGAGAAAAGGAGGGTGTGTGTGTTGATTGTGATGGTGTGTTGGATGATGAACAATAAGGAAATATGTTAGATAAAAAATGAAATGAAAAGATAGGATAGAAAATACTTACATGTGATTCACCGCAATTTGGAGGAGCTGTGTTGCAACTCCGGTCATCGTGGCCTCGATCTGATTTGGCGATCAAAAATCAGAGAAGCTTTGTGAACTTGGTTGGCAGCTCACTATACGGGGATTAACCGCGGATCTCACCTACAGATTGTCGTCGCTCAACGTCTAAGGGGGAGCTGTCACCTCATGGCTTAAAAGGAGCTCGAACCTCTCTCACTTGTAGAATGGCGGATGATGAGAAATGATGGAGGGGTGTGAATATAAAGAGGAGGAGGAAGTTGGAGAAGAGATGGAGACAGTGGAGAGAATGGTGGAGGAAGTGGAGAAAATCGTGGCTTGGAGTAGAAGGCAAGTAGACGAGAAGAGGTTAAAAGGAAAAAAGTAAAATAGATAAAATAATAATATAATATAAGTAGGCTACAAAAATAAAAGAGAAAATAAAAGAAAATATTAAAATAAGTTAAAATAAATAAATGTAAATAAATAATCAATTAAAATAAATAATAACAATAAAATAAATAAAAAATAAAATCCGAAAAAAATAAATAATAAAAAATGGGGCGACACGTGGCAGCTCTAGGAGCTGCCACATGTCGCTCCTAGAAAATTCAAAAATGAAATATAAAGAAAAATAAAAAAGAAATAACAAAATGGAATAAATCAAAAAGTGGTCAACACAAAAGTCGCTCGTCTCGACGAGATCTACAACTTTCGTGAAGGGTCAAAAATCAAAAGAAGACATTCGTACAAAATGTATTTTTGGGTGGTACCTTTTAGATATAAAATACCGCATTTTATCTTTTTATCATTTTTAAATAAGAGAAAAATCAAAATAAAAATAGAGAAAATATAAAAAGAATATTTACAACTTAATCTATTTTTTTGGATTTTTAATAATTAAGAAAATAAAAGGATAAAATGAAGGGCAAAAAGGTCAATATGTACAACATATAATAGGGGCCTGAAACCCAAGTTTTGCATACGAGCTCCGATTTTAATGAAACTGGTCTTGTTTAGAAGGTCTTTGAATTATATTACTTTAAAAGTGAGTAGACCTAAATCGGGCACTGTATGAGAGAGATATGTACATTTTAAGGCTCCTAGTTTCAAACTTGGATTGGAGGTTTATTGGTCAATTTTATAAGTTAGTATTTTTTTGATATTTTTCTTTAATTAGTGTTAGTAATATATACACTATAGAGTTGGTTTTATTGGATTTGGACTGAGTAATATATATATACAAATAGTTGAAATATGGTGAATATATAGGGGAATATTTACAAGTGAATTTGGCTTCTTATTTAATGCAAATATGAATGCTAATATGCATATATTATTTATGCATGCATGAATGCTAATTATGCAATATAAGTAGAAATGTGCATCTAATTACTCAGGAACAAAGCTCTATTTTCAACTTTTAGAGTGATGAATCACAGATTCATCAACCCCCTATA
Source organism: Ottelia alismoides (assembly GCA_037367405.1). Lineage (NCBI taxonomy): Eukaryota > Viridiplantae > Streptophyta > Magnoliopsida > Alismatales > Hydrocharitaceae > Ottelia > Ottelia alismoides. The sequence continues at coordinate 26,445 of JAZKJV010004771.1, forward strand.
CTTAAACCTTGCTCGTCCCCGAGCAACTAAAATGAAATGCAAAAGTGAAATGAGATTGGGTTCCATACCAAGATCATGAACAAAAGTTGAAAATAGAGCTTGACTCGACCTTTGGATTAATTGTGTGGCGGAACCTTATTGGGATCTGAACTTAAGACCTAACAGACTTCAAGTTCCACAAGTCTTCTATTCAAGACGCCTTAATAGTCAGGTCAGAACAAATCCTCAAACGCACATTTCAGATGACTATGATTCTTACTTGTACTGTGTAAGTGTAAAATAGCTCTCCACATCAGAAATGGCTCAGAACCAGCATCCTCCAACAAGGTAACTCTAATTCCCCGGTCTAGTAACTCTTTCCTCGAGGAGCGGGGTACTCCCTTCTAAGTTCAAGTGCGACCAGCTCAAGAGGAGGGGGTGGAGAAAAGAATGGACGGTAGCCAGTGTAGCTACCTATCCCGAGATGCCTGACCACTGTAGCCAAGTCATCCAGCTGCAGACTTCTTGCTAACATACATACTCCGACAGGTATTTTATTTTCTATCTGACCTGTCTACTTTTTTGGAGTTCTTGCATTTTTTTCTTCTTCTTCTTTTGAACTATATACAAGGTGCAGCATGTACATCAGGAGTTTTTTCTCTTGAGCCAGTAGACTATCCCTCTTTTGAAGCATTATTGCAACCCACAGCATCCCATCCTTAGATGTCAACACCACCAGGCTAGGTTGAGATGCGTTACCCTCCCTCGAGGAGGACGGATGTTTCCACCCGTGTGCTACTCCAAGCCAAAGGATTCTACCTCCTCACCACCTCATCAATGAAGAGCTACGTGCATTGTGCTTGTCCAAGTTAGGTCATTATCTAAAAGAATCATGCGTGTGCACGAGATATTCTACTTAGACTAATCAAGATGACATGTGAACATAGACTTGCGGACTCAAAGAATTAAGTCACTTGACCTGAGAAATCTTAACTCTAGTTCCTATAAGGTTCCTCAGAAATTAGGTGGATTAAGTTCAAATCAAGTCCCTCCTCAATATCTACTCATAACTTGGTTCAGAACCCACTAGCTTTTCACCTTGCATATGAGATGCAGATGACATGCTATGTAGATGAATGAAATTCAAGACTTTTTTTTGCAAGGATGATATGCAAGAGTAAATAAGAAGCCTTTTTTGTTTTGTTTTTTATTTTGTTTTATTTTTTTGTTTTGTTTTTTTAAAATTTGGCATACCTACTATGTTACAACAATTTACAAGAGTTTTATAACTGGTATACGAATTATACAAGTGTTATACAATATACAAGTATACATGTATTTTAATTTTTTTTCAATTTTTACAAAAGTTTTACAAGTATTATACAACAAGTATATTTTTTTAAATTTTTACCCACCCATAATTATTGCAAAATATATACAAAAAATACGTGAAAATACGCGAAAGTACAAGCTATGGGTAAAGTATATATGTAATATATACACGCCCCCTATACTTAGCGTGTGCTATGTCCTCAGAGCAGGAAAAATAAGGAAAAAGACATAGCTCATGCTAAGCGTAGGAAAGCTAAAATAACAAAAATTATAGAAGTCGCTTTGCCCGCCTATACTTAGGCTCTGGCAGCCTAAGTGTAGAAGAAGATCAAAAATGGGGCGGGCGAGGCTAAGAGGGGAAATGGAGGAGTATACATGATGGGCATCGGTCCCCCCTATACGTAGGCTCAGGTCAGCCTAAGTATAGGACAGGAGTGAGTGTGAGAATCAATGAGATCTAGAGAATATACAACGAACGGTGAAGAGACTCAGGTCACTCTCCCCCCTATACTTAGGATCTGGCCATCCTAAGTATAGCCATAAAATGAAATGATATGGAGCCCGGGGCGAGTGATTCGAATCACAAGGGAGGGAGGAAAAGTATATACAAGAAGAGTGAGAATATACAAGGATCAAGAAGGTTTGTGATGAACCTTCTTGCGGGAGCGAGGAGATAAGGAATATACAAGTGTGTCGCTGTCAGAATCGTCCTCAGATGAATAGTAGTGAGGTGAAGGGATTGTCCAACGAGGGTCGACACATGGCTGGTTGCTTAGATACGGCTTAAGAACAGCTGAACCGAGCTCACTCATATAAATCACCTTATTCAGATCAGATGAGGACTCCACAGAAAATTCCTTCTCTAGAATGTTGAAGGAAATTTTCTTAGTTGGTTTTCTAGAACCTGAATCATTAAGAGGGAGATGAGAGCGACACGCCTTGAAAGGTTCGGAGGAACACCTCGAGGAATCAATTCTTGACTTCCTCTCACTAGATAGATGACTAGAAGAGGGAGCAACCATGTTTTTATGTGGAGTCAATTTAGTCTTGGTTGTTTCCTTTGAAGGTTCAGGATGTGGTGCGGTGATGACCATGGGTTCCTCATCAGACGAGTCACCATATAGATGGGAATATTCCTGAAGAGTCAGTACGCGACTCGAGAAAGTACTAGTGATCTCAGTTGGCTTGACATTATTGGGTTCTTGTGTCGGATCATCAAAATGGTCAAGGCAATCAACAAAGGTCGTGTCCGACTCAATGATAGCTTCTTGTCGTGAGTCCTCCTTAGAAGCTGTCATGGTGGTGATGCAAGCGGTTGATGAAGTGGAGCTGTGGGGAGTCACTGATCCAACGGTCGTCCGGACAGTCGGTCTCTCAGGTGTAGCAGAGAGGTGGGACTCATCTTCCTCTCGATGGTCACGACTGACATCGGATGTGCAGGTCACCTTAGAGTAAAGTATATCAAAGAATGGGTGAGGTCGAAGCGTTCCCAATGTTGTAAAATCGATTTCCCGAGTCTAGCAATCTATAGTCGCCTTAGCCAAGGCTAAGAACGGCTTCTCGAGAATAATAGGAGACTAGGTAAGCTCTCCTCGGTGCTCAATGTCAATTATCGTGAAGTCTACCTGGATTAGAGCACCTTGGAAAGTAACGATGACTGAAATGTTTCCTCTCGACCGTTTGATAGATCGATCAGCCAGTTGAACGATCTCTCTTGCATGGGTAAAGATAGTGATCGACCGTTTGATTGGTCCGAGTTTGAGCTTGTCAAACACAGAAGTCGGGAGGATATTTATCAGGGAGTCATCATCGATTCTTGCATGGGTAAAGATAGTGTCTTTGATTTCACATTCAACTCGGGCAACCGCTTCACTCTGCGGCTCTTGGTCTTTCTCCCCATTACCAAGGAGGTGGTCATAGACACTATGTGTCTTTTAGTCCTTGTCCTCTTATTGTCTGACCTTATTGGCATCAATTTACTTCTCACAAATCATTTGAGGTCGGGAAAGTGATCTATGGCCTTTATTAAGGGAAGATTAAAAATTAATTCTTCATCGAGTGCTTCCCTTAGGGTAGAATCCAAACTTTTCAAGTCTTTTTCATTTTCTATTTTTATGGATTTTTCTGATTTTTTGATGTTTTTGGTCTTTTTGGGATTTTTAATTTTTTGGTGTTTTTGGTGGATGAATGATCAGACTCTGGATTGGAGGGTAAGTGGTTAGTAGAAGAGGGAGATAGAATGGACTCCAGCTGTAAAAATGTGTGGGTTCCCTAATGCTTGCTCGGTTTTCAACATCAAAACTACTTATTTCCTTTTCCACTATCATTCCCAAGCTGGCAGAAATTGAGTGCAATATGTCGGTGACATCTCTCCGTTTGGCACCAAATAATTCATTTTTTTATGAGTCGAAGAAATGTCATCCTCCAAAATATTCTCATGACAAATCATGGGAGAGTTCTGCTTAATTGGAGGATACTGTTGTGATATTGGGGTCTCATACTCAACATACCTAGACTCTGACATGTAATGTTGGGTCGAGTATGGACTATCCAAATGGCAAATATTGGTCGGAGTCTCATATGATGGAGTCAATGAACGGGGGACTGGTGAGTCTAGCTCAGGAGTTCAATCCTATGAGTGTATAGGCTCTCCGAATGAAGATTGGTTAATGGAAGCTTGATCACTAAAGTCAATCAAGTTTGGGAAATCATGATGTGAATGCCTCTCCATTTGGTATGTTCGATCGACCATGTTATGCCCTAAGGTCAAGTCGGGATGTGTATATGTAAATTGCTGTCTGGTCCCTACATGAGGTGAGAATGAAGTATGTGGGGACATATAATTTTGCCAATCATCTGTCTTAGCTGTGGCTTGCTCTACATTCGATTCTTTGATTCTTGCAAGCTCTCAAGAATAAGGACAGTCAGCCCAAGATGGAAGTGGATCCGGAGTGTTAGAATATGGAGTAGGTGAGAAATGCAAAGAAATGGAGAAGTCAGACGAAGTTCAAACTTCATAATCGGGTTGAGGTGGAACCGACCACGAGTAAGGGTCTCCCGTGGATGGCGGAGGATACATGGAAGAAGGAGAAGGCGAAGATGAACGGTATATGGTCGAGGAGGATTGACCAGATGTCACAGGGTATGTGGACCAATATCCCTACATCTTAAAGAGGAAAGGATGAATGTAAGCAGATTGAGGTAGAAAATGTGCAATTACACAGGATACACACACAAACAGACTCAAAGACAAACGTAAGAGCAAACCCCGAGTTCACACTCAATACGGTGAAAGATCCGAAACCGGGTCCGGTTAGTCTGGTTGATTTTAAGTGTGAATTTACAGACAAGTAGCAAAGGTTACGCGGCCTATAGGGGAGTCAGCTCAAAGCCGGATGCGTCTCCCCTGTTTAACCTGTCGCCTAAGATACCAATGCCCTTCCTTTCTCCGCTCCTATCACCAGCCGAAAGTTCAAGGATCTGCCCCTATCTACCTACATAGTAGGCGGAGGCTGACAAGGCTCTAACTTCGCCCCTATCTACCTGCAGGCGCAGACGGAGGCTACTAGCAACTTGTCGCGGTGCACCGCAATTTCACCCCTATCTACCTACCAGAGTAGGCGGAGGCTACTTGACGTTGGTTAGTTGAACCCAAAGCTCAGCCGTTGATATTTGCTTGGATCGGGGTACGCGATATGGAAAGCGGGGATTTTTGGCTCTGCCCTAGGGTGCTCACACACTCTAGTACCCTCACTCAGCATGAAAACAAGGTCGGAGTTAATCTCCCGCAAACAAGGGTTAATTTTAGTCAATTTTTTTGGTCCAATTCAATTAGCAGTTCCAATTTTAAAGATTAGTTATCACTGATATTAATCCACACAAGCAATCACGTCTACTGTCCAGTCCCAATTCCTTTATCCTAGGTTAGAAAACTGAGAGAGAGAGAGAGAGAGAATCGGAAAAAGCCGATGCAATCGAGAAAACGATGATGAATACTTGAGTAAGAATACTTACAATGCCTCCAGCTCTCTACGATGTGGGATGCAATACTGAATTGAAATTTTACACAAAATGAAATGCAAACGATAAAAGACGCTCCTAGACAGACAGTTCTATTAGAGAGTGAGAACAGATTGATTTTGGCTAAGATCTGCGGTCTAAGTACGTCTTTTAATGGTGAAGTGTGGTCCTAAATATTACGAGCACAAACAGGTCCTAAAATAGCTCTAAGAGCCGCAACTGCATGTCCTATTCTACGTAAAGCAACCACAAAGCACACGGGGACACGTTTTATTATGACTTACACACGCGAGAACCCAAACGGGAACTGCTGGAAATGCAAACTTTTTTTACAAAAATAAAATCTTTTTGGTGTTTCAACAGTTGACTTGATCCACGAATCGTCAGCCTCCGATGCACTTCGAGATGCGTTGACTTCAAGAAAGTCGCTCCAAGTCCACCGGGCCCTCGCACAAAAAGATTAAAAAAATGTCAAAGAGAGGAAAAAATAAATAAATAGAAAAATAATTGAAAAAATGGAATAATTATAAGGTGTTCGGGGATCAGACTACTCGACTGAATGGAAAACGTAAATCTAATTTTCTAAAGTCATTCTAAGCCGTTTGCCTCCCCCACAACGGTGCCATTTGAAAAGCATGTGTCTACCCTTATTAATCCAATCAAATTAATGATCAAATTAAATGTCATGTCGTTCGTTGTAGTCAGATAGAAATGGACTGGTCAAAAATAACCACACGGATCGATGAATCATCTAATGGAATTAAGTGCAGTTTTATGTTTGTTTAACCTAGGCAAGCCCTAGGGTCGACTCAAGGAGGCAAACAAACAACTCGGGATCAAAGTAGAGGGAATAGATTGCGGTTCTCCAAGTGGGATTTTTTAAATTTTTTTATGCAATATAAATACCAAATGCAAAATACGAATTGGATTACGTTAACAAGAAAATAACTGACTTAGACAAATTAATTTTAATGTGAAATTAATTCAAATCAGCCAAGTGATATTTTTCCTAAAAACCTCATCCAACAACAAATGCAAAATGGATTTTTTTGTAATTTTTGGATTTAAAATGCACATATGAAAAATGCAAACTTTTTTAGGCTTTTTATGCAATTTTTTGTGCAAGTGATATGAGAAAATTATGAAAAATTTAATGGAAGTGAAATATGATGAAATTAAGCTACACTATTTTTTGGGAATTTTCTAACACTTTATGATTTTCTTATGAGTTTTTTACTAAAAACAGAGCGACTGCGGGTATTTAATTCCTAATAAATCCACAAAGTCGAATTATCTAGAGAGCTACTTATTTCAAATATATATTTTAATTAGAAATCTAAGAAAATTGAAATTTCTCAAAAATCATATTCGTAGATTTGGTTAAAAATCAATTACAGACATCACTCTAGAATTTATTCCATATAAAAGAAAACTCTAATTTTGATGAAACTTGGATAGTAATTAAAGAGCATTTATAGGCATCACATACAATTTTTTCACAATTTTTGGAGCACGGAATATATCTATGCGAATTTCAGAGCATAGATAGGCAAAATTTCACTGATTTTCAATCTCTCATTTTTAATAAATAATCTGATAATCACAAAAATGCAAATAAATAGCCAATAAGGTAAAGATTTAGTTGCTCTACAAAATGCTATTTTTGATTGAATAAAATGATGCTATTTTGAGGTCCTAATTATCATACGAAGTCAGGGGTATAAGTGCAATATAGAAATGAAACTAAACTGAAACTATGTAGAGGGACACATTTGCAAATATATAAACATGTTGGGGTGAAAGCGCAATTTTCACAAAAAAAATATAAAAATATAAAAAGAAAAAGACCTTTCTTTTCCTGCAAGCAAGCGCACAAATGGGGGGCGGCTAGGGATCGCGATGACGGCGGACGGGCGGCGCGCCTCGCGGGCGGCGCACCTGGCGGTGCGGCATTGGCTCCTGGGCGGACACGTAGACAGCACAGCAATGGGCGGAGCCTGTGGGGGAGGGAGATGACCGGGAATGCACGGCGGTATCGCGCGAGTGAACGACGGAGCGCGGCCGCGCGGGCCGCTTGCTGTATGGTCGCGCGGGCCGCTTGCTGTATGGTCGCGCGGGCCGCTTGCTGGATGGAGGGAGGGCCTGGCGGCGAGGAGCTACGGGCCGCGGTGCCGGGCTGGGAGCGGACGACGGTGGTGGAAGACTCCCGCGACGGAGCAACCGCGCGAGGCGGTACCGCGGGGAATGACGGGGAAGCTGGCAAACAGCTGGTGGACGGGGGCATGGGGACGGAGGCCACATGCGATCTGGAGGTGGAGCGAATGGCAGCGCACACAACTGGAGGGCGAGTTGGTGCGGCGACCAGTCAGCGTGGAGGTAGGGGAGGCGGCGGCAGCTGCTTCCTCCATGTTCTCCTTTTTTATTATTTTTATTATTTTTTTGTAATTTGTTGTAATTTTTTTAATGTAAACAGTAAATAAAATGCAATGGAGAAAAGGGATATGTGTTTGTTGATTGTGATGGTTTGTTGAATGATGAACAATAAGGAAATGTGTTAGATAAAAAAATGAAATGAGAAGATAGGATAGAAAATACTTACATGTGATTCGCTGCAATTTGGAGGAGATGTGTTGCAACTCCAGTCATCGTGGCCTCGATTCGATTTGGTGATAAAAAAATCAGAGAAGCTCTATGAGCTTGGCTGGCAGCTCACTACGCGGGGATTAACCGCGGATCTTGCCTGCAGGTTGGTCGCTCAACGTCTAAGGGGGAGTTGTCACCTCACGGCTTAAAAGGAGCTCGAACCTCTCTCACTTGTAGAATGGCAGATGATGAGAAATGATAGAGGGGATGTGAATATAAAGAGGATGAGGAAGTTGGAGAAGAGATGGAGAGAGTGGAGAAAATGGTGTAGGAAGTGGGGAAAATGGTGGCTTGGAGTAGAAGGCAAGTAGAGGAGAAGAGGTAAAAGGAAAAAATAAAATAGATAAAATAATAATATAATATAAGTAGGCTACTAAAAATAAAAGAGAAAATAAAAGAAAATACTAATAAGTTAAAATAAATAAATAAATGTAAATAATTAATTAATTAAAATAAATTAATAACAATAAAATAAATAAAAAATAAAATCTGAAAATAATAAATAATAAAAAATGGGGTGACACGTGGCAGCTCTAGGAGCTGCCACATGTCGCTCCTAGAAAATTCAAAAATTAAATATAAAGAAAAATAAAAAAGAAATAAAAAAAGGATTAAATCAAAAAGTGTCAATACAAAAGTCGCTCATCTCGACAAGATCTACAACTTTCGTGAAGGACCGAAAATCAAAAGAAGACATCTGTACAAAATGTATTTTTGGGTGGTACCTTATAAATATAAAATATCGCATTTTATCTTTTATAATTTTTTTTCATTTTTAAATAAGGGAAAAATCAAAATAGAAATATAGAAAATATAAAAGAATATCTACAACTTAATCTAATTTTTTTGGATTTTTAATAATTAAGAAAATAAAAGGATAAAATGAAGGGCAAAAAGGTCAATATGTACAATATATAATAGGGGCCCAAAACCCAAGTTTTGCATACGAGCTCCGATTTTAATGAAATTGATCTTGTTTCGAAGGTCTTTGAATGTATATTACTTTAAAAGTGAGTAGACCTAAATCGGGCACTGTATGAGAGAGATATGTGCATTTTAGGCTCCTAGTTTCAAACTTGGATTGGGGTTTTATTGGTCAATTTTATAAGTTAGTATTTTTTTGATATTTCTCTTTAATTAGTGTTAGTAATATATACATTATAGAGTTGGTTTTATTGGATTTGGAGTTAGTATAAAACATATACAAATAGGTGAAATATGGTGAATATACAGGTGAATATTTACAAGTGAATTTGGTTTCTTATTTAATGCAAATATGAATGCTAAAATGCATATATTATTTATGCATGCATGAATGCTAATTATGCAATATAAGTAGAAATGTGCATCTAATTACTCGGGAACAAAGCTCTATTTTCAAGTTTTAGAGTGGTGAATCACAGATTCATCACTGAGGAAGTTAAGCGAAGACCCGAGGTCATCAAGACCTCGAGCCAAAGCCCCTTGCTCTGTTGCATTCTTCTTCAAGCTTCAGGTAAGATTCTTTCCCTTGTTTTATTCTCATATCACTAATTTAATTAACCTTCTCCTATTGACAATCCCTCAAATTAATGTATTCCATATATTCGTCGGAGGTCCTAGAACTTCGCTAAAGTATACGCGCCATCTCCCCCCTTCTCCAAAACATGTTCACTGCCACTCTTTTCTTCTCCTATTATCAGGAGAGGAACCCACTTAGGTACCCTTCCCTCCACCTCAAGACCCTTCGTTTCACCTTACTTTCACACGCAAACACCATCCATGTGCTTCAGATATCTTCTCCTAACGTCTGTAGATGCTAAGTCATTCATTGATCGGAAATCAGAGGGAGCTCTGATCTAGAGCTCCGCATCCGATGACCTGACGTCAAAAACAACTCTTAGATGTTCCTCGCCTCGTTCGACCTCCGAGGACATTCGCAAACACTCAGAAAATCTTCCTTGATCTTCTGATAGACTAGGGCCTCAAAAAGAGGATAGCAAGAGTTTGTTGGAGCCCAAATAGCATTACCGCTAGCCGGAGGAGGTGGTTGAGCATCAATGTACAATTATCATTAGATTAACCCAAATTGGGGTTAATCTAACGGTCTCTTAGAGGACGTGCTGACCACACGGGACCTCCAGGCTTGGAGCAACCACGCCTACATCTAAAGCATCAAGCGATGCCATGTGTCCCAAGCCACGTAATCCATCCAGACCTAGGCCCCACACATGCATAATGCGTGCGGGCCTAGGAAATTTGCACCCTTATCCAACCAATTTTCATTATTGCAAAAAATGCCCTCGTGCATGGTGTTCTCTATAAATTTCAAACCGGTTTTCTTTAATTGCATTTTAGTACCTACGGGGACCTATATGTTATGAATTTGTACTGTTTTATTTTCAATTATGCCTCTGCACTCATCGTTGAATAACTTGAGCAATATAGCTCTGATTAAAGTGATTAATTTTCATTGTGGTCCTTATCCAATTCTCTTTGATTTGGCCTACTTATTTTCCTGATTAGATATTGAATTAAGTATTAATTTATTAGAGTTGGTATAGGTGCTTTGCTTCATACTTTGTACATTTGCTTCTGATTTATTTCATTAATTAAACCTTGATCCGTATTCGTATTATTGCTTTAGTTTAGTTTTGGCATAATTGAAGTATCATATGCATGTAATTATTTAGTTTCATTCTATTCATTTTGTGATTTTTTTTCTAACATGCATAAAATATTTTAAAAATGCATTATGTCTCATTCATAAGTGCTTTGATGTATTCTCTTGCATTGTCATGTTCTTTTTACCTAGATAATGTAGGCATCACTTAACATAGATATTAGAGCCTAAATAATCATATTAATAGCTCATGTCTCTATGTTCGATGATGGACTTATCCAAGTGTACATTTGAGCCAGGTCCTCTTCATAGATATCTTTGACTCAGTTCTGTTGATTGCTTCTTGGCCCTTGCTACAATGAGCATATTTTATCTTAGCCATTTAGTGACTCATCACAGAGTTAAGCAGTTGACTAGAGCTAATTGTGAAATAGAGAATACTGAGTTTACCCATGTTTGGATTGATGATGACTCTACTCTAAATATCCTCCCAAAGTCTGTATTTGACCAATTCATACTCGGACTGCTCAAGAAGACTAGAGTGATCGTTCAACTGCCTGATCGATGCACTACAAGATCGAGAGGAATTGTTTCTATTGTCATAAACTCCCTAGGTGTCAAATATCGAGTGGGATATATTTTCTTGGACATTAAGCACTGAGGAGAGTTGACTGAGTCTCCAATCATTTTGGGAAAAATGTTCTTAGCCTCTGCTAGGTCAACTATCAATTGTGAGACTTAAGACATAAAATTTCCAAACCAGGACCAAAATTATCAAATTCTCGAGGACACACCCATCCATGAGACAACCAAACAAGCCATCGACAACCTTGACCAAGAGAAGGCAACAAACCCTTCCACTCCACATGATCAGACCTCTCCCATTGAGCCACCAACTCAAAATACGACCTTAGGAGAGACACCTAATAAGCCAACTATTGAGTCGGCTAAAGCAGACATTACCAAGGAATCTTCACAATAAAAAATGAGAATACATGATTGCAAATCAAAATTGTCCATATCTCCTTATGGACACATATCTCCTCATCTGTCACCATAGAGACAAAGGTGACTCCACCCATAGTTTGCTCCACCACCACTCATGCTACCACAAATAGGATTGATCTTGATCACTTAACCACATCCAATTCACCAAATCCAGACATAATCATTTCAGAATTCCTTGATCATTACTGTGGTCCGACACCTGAGCCTACAAAGCCCAAGCCGACTGAAAACACTAGCATGCACTCGAGACATGTATGGACTTTGGAGAAGATGCTCAATGAACAACCTGATTCATTCGATGAGGAACCTGTGAACCTCACATATTGACCACCAACCAAACCAAAGGGGATGATCAACACCTCAAAGATTCAGTTCAAAGGGTTCATATCCTCTAGTCTGGTTACTAGTGGATGGGAGAAGAACTCTGACCTTCCTCTTTTCCTTTCTTTAAAATCCATCGAATCAGCTAGGTATATACTGTAGAATGGATCTTTTCGAGGATTCCTCTCCAGGTTCTTGTAGACGGATTGGAGTAATAAAATATGACCAGTCGGACACCTCTTCACTCGTGTTTTCATCATCTGAGGTAGAGTTGGATAACTATGTGAGTGAGCACAATTTGAGTGAGTAGCTGAAGAACAGAAATAGTTGGAGAACCTCCACCGAACACTACTATTCTTCTGTGGATGACCCTGATGATGTCTGGCAATCTTCATCTTCTTCTTCACATTATTCGTATTCATATTCTCCCATGCCTCACTCCTGCAAGAAGGTTTATCAAAAATCTCCTTGATCCTTTATACATCCAGAAATAGAAAGGGGGCGGAGCCATCGTGAGGTGGGCAACGTGGGCGAGGCTCCTTCAGGAGGTAGATGACGATGTCTCAGCCGTTGGCCAGGAGGTAGGCGCGAGGAAGCGGCCAGGATTAGATCGAAGCGGTGTGATCGGAGGGACGTGATGTAGCGGGAGTGAGCGGGCGAGATATAATCATCAGGGCGAAGATCCAGTGGCCATGAGCGTGCCACGTGGGGCGATATGGTTGAGGTGGGCGTTAACGGCAGAGATGAAGTCTGGGGGAAAGATCGGATGGCTATGGTGAGTTGCAGAATGGAGGGCCCAGATCTGGAGAGAGGGTGAATGATCGGATGACTCAGAGAAGGGGGCGCGTGGAGGTCAATGGAGTGGGCCGCGTGGCGCAGTCAGAGGGCGCCATGTGGCCCAATCTGGTTGGCTGAAAGAGAATGTGAGATAAGAGTGAGAAGATGGCCGAATTTGGAAAAACTCAAAACATAAAAGTTGTAGATCTCGATGAGATCTACAAGTTTTATGTTGACCAAACACGAAAACGAGGTCAACTAAAAGAATAAAATACAAGGGTACAAATATACATACATATAGTGTACAATGGGGTCCGAAAATCCAAGTTTTGCATACGAGCTCCGATTTAAATGAAATTGGTCTCATTTTGAAGGTCTCTGAATGTATATTAATTTAAAAGCGAGTAGACCTAGATCGGAGGCTGTTGAGAGAGATATGTGCATTTTAAGGCTCCTAGTTTCAAACTTGGATTTGGGTTTTTATTGGTCAATTTTACAAGTTAGTATTTTTTGGTATTTTTCTTGTATTATTTGTCAGTAATATATACATTATAAAGTGAATTTATTGAATTTATAGTTAGTGTAAAATATATACAGATGGGTGATTTTTACAAGTGAATTAGCTTCTTATTCAATGCAGATGCGAACGCTAAAATGTTGATGTTATCAATGCATGCATGAATGCTAATTATGCAATTTTTGTGGAAATATGCTCCTAATTACTCTAGAACAAGGCTCTATTTTCAATTTTAAGAGTGACGAATCGCAGTTCATCTACCCCCTATACTTAAACCTTGCTCGTACCCGAGCAACTAAAATGTAATGCAAGAGTGAAATGAAATTGGGTTCCAGATCTCATCAGTTTCCTTGTACTTCTTTTATACGTAGACAAAGGCCTAAGTATAGGGGGACCGATGCATGCCCCATGTATACTCATCATTTCTCTTCTTGCCATCGACCACCCCATTTTTGCTCTCTTCTATACTTAGGCTGATCAGAGCCTAAGTATAGGGGGGCGACCGACTTCTGCCCCGTTCCTCTCTTCTTTTACATGTTTTTATACTAAGCATACTTAAGTATATGGGAGGTGAGTTGTATTTGAGTACATACTCTGTATTGCATTGTATTATATTGTATCATGCTAGCTTAATACAGAGACATTTCGTAACTCTTGTAAAACTTGTAAATTTTGTAAAATATATACAATATTTAAAATACTTGTAAAAATATGTATAGTCCTTTTAAAATATATAAGTTGTAAAACTTTTTTCAAAAAAACTAAAAAATATAAATAAAAACAGAAAACACATTTAAAAAAATCAGTCAAAAAATGGCACTTCATGCATATGCACTTCATTCAGCATATCACGCATATGCACTAGTAAAAAGTCATTGGATTTTGAACCAAGTTGTGAGCAGAAATCGAAAGTGGACTTGACTTGGTCGTAATCCACTTAGTTTTCAGGGGAACATCATCGAGAAGTAGGATTTTAGAAGCTTCAGGTACTAGACTTAAATTTTTGAGTTCCACATGGCAATGTTCGTACCTTCACTCTTAGTGTTTATATTGATTGCCTCATTCTGAGTATGACTCTTTAATGAAGAATTAATCTGGAATCTAATACTGCATACTTAGCTCAACATAAATGGTGTGGTGGAAGAATGTATGGCTTCTTCTCTAGCAGTGTGGACATCTAAAGACCAGAGTATGGGTTGAAATACATGAGGAATAGTCTGCTAGTACTTAGTCCAGTCGAGGTGAGGACCAATGCAACCACCTAACATGACTATCCTGAATAAATAGGCAAGAAATTAAAGAAAAACAAAGAGCCAAAAATAAATGCAGAGCAAATATCAAAAATTCAAATTTCTTGACTACAATGGTCAAACCATGTATTGTGGAGACGTGGCTACACTGGTCAGGCTTCAAACAGGAGTCTTAGATACACTATTTATGCTTCAATCTCTTCCCACATTCTCCATTTTGATAGTACTAGGAGTATTTGAACTTAGAAGGAAACACCTGACTCCCCGAGGACGAGTTACTATGGGAGGAGATTGCATGGTAGTTTAATATTTCGAATGGAAAGAGATAAGATCCTTCACACATAAGAGACAATTGTTCAATGTTCATGGAGTTTGCTTTGGGGGAGGGGGGTCTAAGATGACTTCTGAGCCGAACTTGTACAATGACTTGTGGAACTTGGAGACTGTTGATTTCGTGTCCTAATTCTCGCAGGAGTTCCACCAAATTATCAATCCAAGGTCCAGGATGAGCTTCATTTTCACCTTTTATTCATGATCTTGGTATGAAATCCAATCTTATTTCACTGTAAGGGAGGATAACCATTAGTTATTCGTTATTCTGTGTCCGGTTGTAGAAGAAGCATAAGGAGGGATAACTCGGATATGTTATTGTAAGATAAGTGATAATTATTTGTATTTTTATGGAGGAAGAAGCTAATGATAGAGGGATAGGAGATAAACATTATCCTTCATGTTGACTCGAGGACCAAAATATTGACCGTCTATACGAAGGTATAGGAAATCTGCGGAATAAAGAAGGAATCCTTGTAAAGGAGGCTTTTAAGTTGGCCAATAACCTGCCTATGGGTAAATGTTTCTCAGGGAACTTATTTTGAATTACGACTCATTGAAAATAACTACAGAACCTCTATTCTTTCTTTCTTGGTTAAACAATTATACGTTCTACCTTGATAATTTTTGGGATTTTTTTTCAAAAAACCCACGTCTGCCTTCGCCCCGTTTATGGGTAACCCCCCCCCCCCCCCCCCCACCCCCCACAAAAAAAAAACCATCTTTCTTTGTTTAGAGTGTAGCTTTCATTTGTTTACAGCACGGGTCTGCTGTAAAGTGGAGGTCCGTTCAAACCGCTCGATCAAGATCGAGCGATTCACACGGAAAGGACTCACAAAAGCCCTGGTTTCGTGTGAACCGCTCGATCAGTGGTTCAGGCAGACCACCACTTTACAGCAGACCTCTGATGTATAGCAAAGGATCCACTCCCTCGTAAAGGACCCAGACCCAACTCATTTCACATGGCGAGCTTCGGCCTCGATCGAGACTAAGAAAATCTATCAAAGTTTAAAGTTTAGCCCAATTTCAGATCCGGCCCGAAACTAACAGGATGTGCGTGGGCCAGGTCGCAATTCTCATTTATATGATCTGATATTAACAGTTTTAGGGAAGATTTATTCATTACTTTTTTTTATTTATTACATGGTATGAGCTGTGGTATGTTCACATTAACCAAGCACTTTAAAAACGAATACGAACGGAGAATACATTATCCACAAGATTGTTCTAAGAGAATAAATTATCCACAAGATTATTCTAAGAGAATAATGATATCTACATCACTCGATTTATATTTTATAATCTTTTAACATTATATATTATACCGAGCTAGCGGGTCAATTTAGTGGCGTGCCTTTGGAATTAGGGTTGGACGCTCTTAGTCTTAATTGAAGCTTTCCATACTGTAATCTTAGATCATGTTCGTTTGGAGAATAAGTACTGGAATACGAGCTCAATTCCCCAACCCAACGTGGTTCTCAAGAGTACAACTATTCCCATCCACATCCACTATTTTACCTTATTCCACCGTTATTCATACTTTTATTCCACCTTATTCTATGTATTCCTATCTTTCCAACTGAAGAGAACATGCCTTTATTCTCCTTATTCCTACTTATTCTCGAATCAGAACGCCCCCTTAGATTTGACCAGATTGTATGTGGTTGCTCTGTCCCTCTCTAAGTTTGTGTTTCTTCACACGTTATCCATTATTTTGTCCTACTATTTTTTAGCATGTGGATAATGAAATCTTTGAAGGAGACATTCCACATTTCAAGAATAGGCGAACTTGATCCCATTTTTTCCTCTCTTTTTTCTTATCTTGAAATTGTTGGTTTATTTTCTTAATCAGCAACAACTCCTTCTATTTATTCCACATTTACACTGCATATTCCACGATAACTATCTCTTATTCAGTGTTCTCAAGAACAACGAACAATAAAAAAAACATGAATAACTCAACTTATCCTGCCCTAAACCCTAAAAATGTTGAAAGTTTTTCTGTAGTGGTTCCAACCACTTATAAAATACTATCACGCTTCGAATATATAACCGCATAGATAAGATCCGTTGACAGTGATACAACTTATAGACCATTTATTGGAAATTTTCAAATATAAAACCGTAATTATATACTTAATAATATTCGATTTTGCATATTTAAAATATTTACCAGCAAAAAAATCGTAAAGGACAAGGTTGAGAGAATAAGGTGACAATGAGATCAAATCATTGTTGAACTTGATGGATATGAGATAATGACGTGATGAAGATGGTGATATAGATGGTTTAATTAAAGAACATAAACAACCAAATGTTGGAATAGTTGTTGGGCCTAACTACATATCTATACTTAAATTAATCAATAAATACAACCGACGTAGATAACTTATTTCCCTGTGAATGATTCCTAAGTATTAGAAGGAATCAAGTAAGGTTTTAAAAATCGGATCGTAAATTGAATCGGTCAGTGTTCGGCTTGATCCAATCGAGTTAGACTATCGGTCCAAATCGGTCAGACCTGTGATGATGTCAGCATGACATTATCATTCCTATGGACTCAGAGAAAATCGGACGGAGCTTAATTTACTGGTCTGACTGGTCGAACCGGTTTTTTGAACCAATAAAATCGGATACATATATGTAAATAGAGGGGTGATCCAGTAAGAGCCAAAATCTGTGAGAGCATGAGAGTAATGAATCTGGACCACTAGATTATGCTCTTCTATCTCCTCCTGCAATCAATGAAGAGAAAGATGACAGAATCTAATGGTCCAGAATCAGTCCTCTCATTCTCTCACATATTTTGGCTCTCACAGGATCACCTCTCTATGTAAATATGTATTTATATATCAATGAAATAATCGTTTAAAATATCTAATCTTTTAATAGAATAACATGATTGTTTATTTTGAGTAAAACTCTACAAAAGATAGTCACATTCATTATATGTGAATATAATATTGTAATAATTTATTTATAGTTGCTTATAGAAAATTACTCTAAGAAAGTAGTGGCACAAGTTATATTCCAAAAAAGAGAGGGACATAACTAAAATTGTAGAAGTTAAGGTCACAAGTGATAAAAAATCATATTATTTCATTATTTAAATCTTTATTTTTTGAAAATATACTAAACTATAAAACGGGATCAAATACGGTTCAAGCCGAGCCAACCATCGGTCGGACCCGATTTTTTACTTTCTTTTTTTAAATTAACTGCATAAACCCGGCCGAACCGACTAGGTCGGGGCCAGTTTCCGGTCGGTCCGGATCAAGCCTTGACGGAAAATTAGGGTTTTTTACATAAAAGCTCCTATAGTTTCCAACATTATATAAACAATCTTGCAAATTTTATATTTTGACAAGAATATCACTGCAAATTCTTCGTCTTATAAAAATATTATTCATATTTGTAAAAATACCTTATTAAAGTTCTTTATTTTACAAAAAAAATGAACATACTATTAAAGGGTGTTATCTTAAGGATAAGTAGTTTATACGGTTCTTTTGTAAATACAAAGTTTGCAGGGGTATGCACGTAATATTAAAGTTTATAGATGTTTTATGTAATTGAAAACCCATTGATCAAAACTTTTATTTAAAAAAACAACTTAGAATATATCAAAAAGATGTTAAGGCATTCCATAATTGATAAGGGTCAAATGTAGAGGACGCCACTAATAAAGAGGACAGCTTTTTTATTGGTAGAAGGGCGGGTTGGGGGATTCGATCCCTGGTTCTTTTAATTGAGGGCTACTGCTTCTACCATCAGATTGTGTTTATAATTTTAGGACTTCAAGGATTATATTGTTTACATTATGTTATATACAATATACAATTTTTCCAGCAATATTCAAAATGATTTCGGCTACTATTGATAGATATTATCGTTGTAAATTTACGACAAATTTAGGTAAAATCCATCATCTTTTTTGTAAAGTAAATAATCATCTTTTTTTTTGTGTAAATATAGTTCTTTATAAAATGAATTACAAATTTTTTTATACCAAAGAGGGTGATCTCCCAATATGGGAGTCACCACTAAAAAACTATATTATAAGATAAAATCAAATGTACGCCAATCATTATCTAGAATCCCACATACTCAAGAGAGCCCTACAACGTGACACGACATTTTCTGCGTAAAAATGTTGATTCTTAAAGAGCAATTCGTTTCTTGCTAGACAAATTATCTAAATCACCGCAAAAGGTTTTGAGACGTTGTCCGTGGAATTTCCTCCCACCCTCCTGATTGCCTCTCAAAAGTCCGTCGATTCGCTCACATAAACCCTCGAAAAAGCCATCTCCCTCCAAACCTTCACTGGAGCCTCGTACTTGAAGAAAAGATGCTCTGCGATCTCCGCGTGTTCGCCATACCTATCACAGCTCACATCATGAGTCCCCGATAAGTTCGCCTTCCTAACTTTGTCACAAAGTTTATTTTTCCTGAGGCACCATAGGAAAACTTTTATCCTACTTGATATCTTGCTCGTCCATATAATCTTCATATCCTTGTCGAATTCTAGGTCTGTAGATTCCACTCCACCATGTTCATTGATTGTTTTTTAAGCTTTCTGCCAATATTTTTCTCATATGATCATATTAAAAAAAATTACCATAGATATGATTAATGTTCTAATAGATAAAATATTATTTGATAATTTTCTAATATATTAGTCCAAAAAAGGGGAATGATTTGATATATGTATGCCAATATGTTACTAGACTTTGTGGGTGAATTGTTTTTTCAATATTATTAATATAAAACTGGATTCAGTTAACATGAAATTTATTACACATTTATTCTTTACCAAGTTGGACTATTTAATTATATTAGAGGTGTGGTAGACAGATAGAGAACCACACGCACTAAAAAAATATTGGTTGGTAAAAGGATACCATCATACAGTACAAATATCTAACAAATATATATACACAATAGAGCTAAACGTGTGACCTTAATTAATTTTTGATTAAATAGTGTGACTAATACGTTTCCCACATTGATGGAGAAGGCTTTAAACGTACTGGTCCTAATATTTGGTCATATTTGTCTCTTGTACTCAAGTGCATCTAGGATTTAATGATAACTAGTCGAGTACATATTCAAGGTTTTAAAAACCGGACCAGATGTTGAACCCGTCCGTCTTCGATTTGGTCCAACCAGGTTGGACCGTCGGTCTAAATCGGTTGGATCGGTAATGATGTCAGCATGACATCATCATTCCTATCGACTCGGAAAAAATCAAATCGGGCTTAATTTACTGGTCCGACTGGTCGAACCGATTTTTTGAACCAATAAAATCAGATACATATATGTAAATATATATTTGTATATCAATGAAATAATCATTTAAAATGTCAAATCGTTCAATAGAATAACATGATTGTCTATTTCGAGTAAAACTCTACAAAAAGGTAGTCACATTTTCTTGCATTATATATGAATATAATATTGTAATAATTTATTTACAGTTGCTTCTAGAAAATTACTCTAAGAAAGTAGTGGCACAAGTTATATTCCAAAAAAGAGAGGGACATAACTGAAATTGCAGAAGTTAAGAAGGGCACAAGTGATAAAAAAATCCTATTATTTTATTATTTAAACCTTTAATTTTTGAAAATATACTAAACCATCAAAACTGGATCAATCGGGTCAACTCGGTTCAACCACTCGGGTCAACCCGATCCGAACACTGATCGAATCCGATTTTTTATTTTCTTTTTTTAAATAATTTCATAAAACCGTCAAACTGATCAGGTCGGGGTTGGTTCCCGATCCGATCGGCCGATCCGATCCGATTTTTTAAACCTTGTATTCAAGAGTTCGGATAATAATCTTTATACATAATTCGAGTTGAAAGTTGAAATGTATACGCACACATCAAAGAGAGACTATTAAACCCCTAACATGCAACTGTTGAGAAATTTCGATTCATGGACGTTAGTATATATATTTTTGGCTTTCATGTTTTTGGTTACATATGTTAATCCAGATTTAATAATTTATAAATACTTGATTTCGTATAAAAAACAGCATAGGCACCGAAACTTTTTAGGAAAAGAACAAAAGGTATTTACAATAATATCCATATATATCTATAGTATATTAGGTGTATACCCCTGCAAACTTCCTATATGAAAAAAAACTCCTTGTATATTTTGTTATTTACTAAGATAGCCTTTGAATAAATAAAGTGTTTCGGTTTATGTTCCTACCTATTGTATGGATCTGGATAGGCAAGAGAGCTAAGTGTTTCATCTGCTTCTCTTTCATGGAATTGTCATTTTCCAAAAATGTATCCTTGTTTTTGACCTAATGCTTCTTTTGATGATCATTCAATCTTTAGATAAAAAAGATGGAGTTCGAAAGCAATGAAAAAAGTTGCTGAATAAAATGAGCAAAGGATACAAAAGGAATTCAGATATAAATTGTATTTTTTTCGAAAAAAAAACATTTATCTAATGTTGAATTCAAATTGATGTTTTGAGTCAATCGATAAGTTCAATTGTGGAGCAAGTACGAAGACCCCATATTGTTAGAATCGATTATGCTCTCTCAAAATTTTTTCTCATTAGAACCCTACATGAGCGTCATCTCATGCCTCCTTTATTTGCATAGAACTAATAATATTTGAAATTAAAATGTACAGAAATACTCCTCCGAACTTCTCCATTATAGAAGAATATGCGAACGATAAAATATGGAGATTGCATGGGTATTTTTGTAAAATGGAGAAGCTTAAAGTTGTATTTTTAAATGAATAAATATATACACATGTGAAGCCATTCGGATACTTCATAAAAATGAATGCTATAGGGCTTTAGACATGCTCATTATTTTATTTATATATATTTATTTACATATATATATATATATATATATATAATATGATGCATGATGAAATTTAACTAATTATTTGAACTAATTCTTTTTTTAATATATATTATATAAGTTTTTTTATTGTAGTTTCAATTTTATATTTAATATTATATTTATATTCTTATATTTATTTTATATTTCGTACCTTTGACCGATGAAGATTCCAGATGCTTTCTCAAAAAAGGATGTTGACAGAGATCTTTTGATTACGAAACCATCAATATGGTACCTTTGATCAAGACCAAGCACTAAACTATCAAATAGAATTCGTCGTTGCGAATGTCCTGAAAAAAGTCATTTTCTATTAGTCTAGAGAAGGCAACCAATTTAAGTAGTTCCATGCAAGAAAAATGGAACGTTTTTTTCTCTAAAAAATGTGAGAATCCTTCTTTTGCTTTCTCCACAAGAAAGAGCCAAACACACAGATATTATATTCCAAAGAAGAATAAACGACGATATTAATGTGAAAAATTCAATGTTTCTTTGTCGGGTAATATCAGACATAATAATACTTAAATATACTTATATATATAGGGCTGATCTTGTGAGAGCCAAAATCTATGAGAGCATGAGAGCAATGAATTTGGGCCACTAGCTTCTGCTCTCAACAGAAGCTAGTGACCCAGATTCACTGCTCTCATGCTCTCACAGATTTTGGCTCTCACAGGATCAATCATCTATATGTATGTATGTCTATGTGTGTGTGTGTATAGGGGACCTTTCCGATAGGACTTGGTCCTTCCATCCTTAAGGCCCCGTTTGTTTGATTGGAAAGGAATTACAATGCAATGGAATCAAGACAAGAATGGAATTAACAATGGAATGGAAAGGAATAAGTTTTTCCATTCCATTGTTTGGTTCATATTAGGAATTGAAAATGTTATTATGAGCCACATTCTTTCTTATGTTTGGAAAGGGAAAAGAATAGAAAGAAAATAACATTTCTTTGATATATTTAATTAAGCAGAAAAATAATCGGTATCCTCCAACTTATTTTTCATTTAATTGATATATTTCATATAAGGAGTCAATAGTAAAATTTAAATGAAAACTACTTTGTTTTATTTCTCATATTGTTATATTTGATATATCCATATCTGTATCCGCTAAAATGTTTAATTACTATATCTGTATCCATATCCTAAAAAATGAAAATGCTATGGGTGTCCATATTCGCAAAAAAAATAAAAACATATATCCATTTTCGTATATGTATCTGCTAAAATGTAACCCATATCCATATCCTAAAAACCTAAAGATGGTATATGTATCCATATCTATTGCTGCAAAAAAATAAAAATACATTTCCATATCCATATATGCCCCCCCCATCCTCATCCATGTCCATATTTGTATCCGCAAAAAAAAATTAAAACCCATATCCATGTCCGTATATCTATTCGCTAAAATATAATCAATATCCATACATTAGAAAAATGAAAATTACGTCCTTATCCATATCCATATTAGAAAAAAATCCTATATCCATGTCCATATCCATATCTGAAAAAAAATAAAAAATATATCTATGTTCATATCCGTATCCGCAAAAAAATATATTTTATCCATGCAATAGATATATTTAATTTATATGTATTCGTATCTACTGGAATATCTTGTAACCATATCCTATCTCTATCCAAAAAAATTTGAACTGTATCTATATCCGTATCCAAAAAAATATCACATATCCATGCCAGTATCCATATATGCATATATTTGTAACTTATCCGACCTTTTGCGTCCATATATTTGTATCCATATTAGTGTCCATATATCCATGTCCAAAAAAATCATATCTATGTCAGTGTCCAGAGAAATATCCAAAAAAGAAAAACATATATCCATGTCGATGACCATATATTTGTAACAATGATATACTAATTAAAAAACATTGAATAAGAATACATTCATTAGCATTTCTAAGGAATGGAATCGCAATTCCTAGGGGGGTACCTAGGAATGGTGATTCCCATATATGAGGGAATCGGGTTTCCATTGTAATCGTTATTCCTGCCGTAATATGGTCTAACAAACACAGGAATGGAATCGACAGAGGAATGGTGATTCCATTCTCCCTTCTATTCCTGCATAACAAACGGGGCCTAAGGAAGGCCAACAATATTAGCTGTTAGATTCAAATCTAACGGCTTATCAATATATTTGTCCAAAAGAGCCTTTTGGTAATCAACTTTTGCATTAATTATGCATGCCAATTAATATTTCGAAAATACTAAATTAAGTTAGTTTTTTGGTATTTTTCGCATAATCATATTTAAATAATATTCAGTTTTGTGTTGGCCGACACTATGTGGGGTAATGTTTGTATCCTCACGTATTTTTTGTAGAATCTGCGGTTCCTTTTGTAACGATTGTATGTTTTTTGTATGTATTGTGCTTCCTTAAAAATTAATCAGACATTTGTAAAATTTGTATGGTTCTTTGTAGAATACAATTCATATTAGCAGTTAATGCATGATTTTTGCAACGATTGTACGGTTCTTTGTAAAATAAAAACTGTCTTAACTGAAGCACTCCATATTGTACTCTTAGACCATGTTCGTTTGAAGAATAAGCACTGGAATAAGCGGTCAATTCCCCAACCCAGCGTGGTTCCCAAAAGTACAACTATTCCCATCCGCATGCCATTATTTTACCTTGTTCTACTATTATTCATACATTTATTCCACCTTATTCTCGATATTCCTATCTTTCCAGCTGAACATATAATATGCCTTTATCAATCCTTATTCATGCTTATTCTCTAACCGACCATCCCCTTAGATTTGACCAGATAGTATGTGGTTGCTCTATCCCACTCTAAGTTTGTGTTTGCCTTCACACATTATCAATTATTTTGTTCTATTATTTTTTTAGCATCTGGATAATGAAATCTTTGAAGGAGACATTCCACATTTCAAGATTAGGTGAACTTGATCCCAATTTTTTTTCGTATCTTGAAATTGTTATTTTATTTTCTTAATCCGCAACAACTTCTTCTATTTATTCCACATTTACACTGCATATTCCACGATAACTGTCCCGTATTCAGCATTCTCAAGAACAACGAACAATCAAAAAAACATGAATAACTCAACTTATCCCGCCCTAAACCCTAAAAATATTGAAAGTTTTTCCGTAGTAATTCCCACCACTTATAAAACACTATCATGCTTCGAATATATATAACGGCACAGATAAGATTCGTTCACAGTGATACAACAACTTATAGACCATTTATTGGAAATTTTCAAATATAAAACAGTAATTATATAGTTAATAATATTCGATTTTGCATATTTAAAATATGTACCAGCAAAAAATCGTAAAGGACAAGGTTGAGAGAATAAGGTGAGAATGAGATCAAATCATTGTTGAACTTGATGGATATGAGATAATGACGTGATGAAGATGGTGATATAGATGGTTTAATTAAAGAACATAAACAACCAAATGTTGGAATAGTTGTTGGGCCTAACTATATATCTATACTCAAATTAATCAATAAATACGACCGACGTAGATAACTTATTTCCCTGTGAATGATTCCTAATTATTAGACGGAATCAAGTAAGGTTTTAAAAATCGGACTTCGGTTTGGTCCAATCGAGTCGGACTGTCGGTCCAAACTGGTCAGATCGGTGATGATGTCAGCATGACGTCATCATTCTTATCGACTCGGAAAAAATTGGATCGGGCTTAATTTACTAATCTGACCGGTCGAACCGGTTTTTGAACGGATAAAACCGGATACATATATGTAAATATATATTTATATATCAATGAAATAGTCGTTTAAATGTCTAATCTTTTAATAGAATAACATGATTGTTTATTTTGGGTAAAATTCTACAAAAAGGTAGTCACATTTTCTACCATTATAAATGAATATAATATTGTAATAATTTATTTATAGTTGCTTCTAGAAAATTATTCTAAGAAAGTAGTGGTACAAGTTATATTCCAAAAAAGATAGGTACATAACTAAAATTACGGAAATTAAGAAGGACACGAGTGATAAAATCTTTATTTTTTGAAAATATACTAAACAATCAAAACTATGTGAAATCCGGTTCAACCCGATCCAACCATCGGGCAGACCTGATTTTTTATTTTCTCTCTCTTTTTTCATATTAAATGCATAAAAACGGCTGAACTGATCGGGTCGAGGCCGATTCCCGATCCAACCAGTCCGGATCCAGTTTTTTAAACCCTGGAATCAAGCCTTGAAGGAAAATTAAGGTTTTTTTACATAAACGCTCCTCTAGTTTCTAACATTATATAAACACTCTTGCAAATTTTATATTTTGACAAGAATATCACTGCAAATTCTTCGTCTTATAAAATATCATTCATATTTGTAAAAATACCTTGTTAAAGTTCTTTATTTTACAAAAAAAATGTCCATACTAATGGACGGGTGTTATCGTAAGGATAAGTAGTTTATAAGGTTCTTTTGTAAATAAAAAGTTTGCAGGGGTATGCACGTAATATTAAAGTTTATAATGCTTTATGTGATTGAAAACCCACAGATCAAACCTTTTATTTAAAAAACAGCTTAGAATATATCAAAGAGATGTTAAGACATTCCATAATTGACAAGGGTCTACGAGGAATTTATGTAAAATTCATCATCTTTTTGTAAGTAAATATAGTTCTTTATAAAATGGATTGCAAATTAGCAACGTATTGATTGTTTTTTAAGCTTTCTGCCATTATTTTTCACATCTGATCATATTTAAAATTTTTTTACCATAGATATAATTAATGTTCTAGCAGAGAAAAAGTATTATTCGATAATTTTCTAATATACCATCATAAAAAAGGGGAATGATTTGGTATATATGTATGCCAATATGTTACTAGACTTTGTGGGGAATTGTTTTTTTCAATATTATTGATATAAAACTGGATTCCGTTATTCTTTAGTAAATTGGACTATTTAATTATATTAGAGGTGTGGTGGACCGATAGACAACCACACGCACTAAAAAATTATTGGTTGTTAAAAGGATACCATCATACAATACAAATATCTAACAATTATATATATACATAGGAGAAACTTCAAATGAGGCGAGGTCTCACCATATATATGGTGAGCCACCCTCAATTTAGGCATCTTTCTAATATATTTTATAATTTCTTGTTTCATACATATAATAATAAATATTAACACAACATGTATAGTGAAATAAAATTATGAAAATATTATTATAATGGATGGAAATATTGATTTGAATTTAGATGCTATATTTTACAAATTTCATTTTTTTACAATGTGCAGTTTATATTTTACAAAACTGTACAGAGTTTTTACTAAATTCGCAGTGGCTTTTACAATTTCAGAAAAGCCCCCACCTCATTTGAAAGGTCCCATATATATACATACATACATATATACACACACAATAGAGCTAAACGTGTGACCTTAATTAATTTTTGATTAAATAGTGTGACTAACAGGTTTCCCACATTGATGGAGAAGGCTTTAAAAGTACTGGTCTTAACATTTGGTCATGTTCGTCTCTCGTACTCTAAGTGCATTTAAGATTTAATGATAACTAGTCGAGTACTATTCAAGGTTTTAAAAAATCAGATCGGACGTTGAACCGATCAGTCTTCGGTTTGATCCAACCGGGTTGGATCGTCGGTTCAAACCGGTCGGATCGGTGATGATGTCAGCATGACGTCATCATTCGTATCGATTCGGAAAAAATCGGATCGGGCTTAATTTACTGGTATGACTGGTCGAGCCGATTTTTTGAATCGATAAAATCAGATATATATATATATATGTAAATTTGTATTTATATATCAATGAAATAATCGTTAAAATGTCAAATCTTTCAATAGAATAACATGATTGTTTATTTCGAGTAAAACTCTACAAAAAGTAGTCACATTTTTTGCATTATATATAAATATAATATTGTAATAATTTATTTATAGTTGCTTCTAGAAAATTACTCTAAGGGCACGTTCGGTTCAGGAATAAGCAGGAATAAGGATGGGGAATAAGGAGAATAAGGGTCTATTCTTTGTTCGGCTGGAGGATAGGAATAAGGTGAAATAAAGACAGGAATAAGGCAATGCGAACACGCATGGCGTTCGGGCGAAGGAGAAGAAGTTTCCTGCATGAGGCGGAGGTAGGAGGGGTGAGAGTGTCGGGAGAGAGGAACATTGGTGGCGCCTTGTGGGAGCAATTCGTGAGGGCTTCGTGGAAGGTGCGGGGGGATTGTGGTTGGGGCTGGATGGGCCTGGGTTTTGGATCTTTGAGCAGACCCCAGGCAGATTTGTTAGTGGCCGCTTTTTCGGAGGAGGAGGTGCGCACGGCTGTTTGGGATCTGAATGCGGACGGGGCTCCTGACCCTTATGGCTTCTCTATATCCTTTTACCGGGAGTTTTGGGATATGCTGAAGGGCGTCATTTAGGAGATTTTGGATGAATTCAGGAGTGGCAACAGGGGTTTTTAGAGAGTTAACAAGGCTTTGATTTTTCTGCTTCCGAAGAAAGAGACACCCGTGGGGGTGGGGGATTTCAGGCCTATATATATTTCTAATGGCATCCATCTCATTGTTGCCAAGGTGCTTGCAAGCAGGCTTAAGGCTGTGTTGAGCTCTGTGGTTTTACCTGCACAATCTGCCTTCATTCCGGGGCGATGTATGGCGGATGGGATTGTCACTGCTTCGGAAATTGTCTTGAGTGGAAGAGGTCCAAAAAGAAAGGGGTTGTTTGGAAGTTTGACTACGCCAAGGCCTACGATTGTGTCAGTTGTAAGTTCCTGTGGGTCTCGCTGTAGAGGAGGGGGTTTCTAGAAGTGTGAATTCGTTGGATTAAGAGATGTGTCACTACTAGCTCGTGCTCGATCTTGGTCAACAGCAGGCCGGAGGGAGGGTGGTTTCAGCCGCAGAGGGGAGTGCGTAAGGTCTGCCCTTTGGCTCCTCTGCTTTTTGTGTTGGTGGGGGATTGTCTTGTGGTTTCGTTTCAGCGAGCGGTGGGGGAGATGTGGTGTGAGGGATTTCGGTTGGGGGACATCTCCGTAGCTGTGTTACAGTATACGGACGACACGTTGATCTTTCTGGGGGGGCGGAGGAGCAGAACCACAATGCAACTACTTTGATGGATATGTTTGGATGCCTATCGGGTTTGCAGATTAACAGGAAGAAGTCTGTTCTGGTTCCACTGTGGATGGACGATGAGGAGGGTAGCAGGCTCGCGGAGTGGTCGGGGTGCCCTCTGGGGCGGTTACTGATCTCCTATCTGGGGTTGCCTCTGGTTGACGGTAGGCTAAGGAGGTCCGATTGGGATTGTGTCCTTCGGAGAATGGAGGAGCGGCTGGAAGGATGGAAGGCTACCACTCTGTCCAAGGGTGAGAAGCTTACCCTGCTGAAACACGTTCTTTCAGCCATTCCGATTTTTTCTACTCGACGCGATTGATGCATGTTGGGGTTAGAAGGAAGGTGGAGGCTATGATGAGATTCTTCTTCTAGTCAGATGGGAGGCAGGCGGTGAGGGGCTTACACCTGGTAACTTGGAGGGATCTTGCTGTACCTGTTGCGGAGGGGGCGTTGGTGTCCAGGATGTGGAAATGATGAACAAAGCTTTGATTGCCAAATGGGTGGTGCAGATTTGGGGATCCTCTGACTCATTGGTTTCCAGGCTTTTGAGGAGGATTTATGGTATCACAGGGGATTTGGTGGCTGCACGGAAGCGTGGTGAGTCTCCGTTGTGATGGGGATCAGTGCCGTGCTTCCGAGGCTCAGGCTTTTCCTTCGGTCTATGTTGGGGAATGGTCAGCTACTCTGGTTTTGGCAGGATGACTGGATGAGGGAGGAGGTGTTGGTTCACCTTTTCCCTAGGCTGATGGCATTAGCAGTGAACAGGGGGCGCGGTTGACGGAGGTGGCCGACTCTGGGTCGTGAGCTTCAAGGTTTCTTTCGATTCTGTCGGATAAGCGGATGGATGAGTTCTTGCGACTGCTGTCTGAGGTTCCCTCTCCTGGGGAAATGACTGGTGAGCCGGATCATTTTGGGTGGGCGGATGGAAAGTTCTCGGTAAAGAGTGCCTATCGGAAGCTGCGTGGTGGAGGAATGGGGCGTGATGAAGACCTCTGTGCGGACATAAAAGTGATTTGGGCGGCCAAGATTCCTACTCGAGTTAAGGTGTTTCTTTGGTGTCTAAGGAGAGACCGTATGTGCGACAAAGTAAGGAGAGGGAGATTGCTGGGTGTGACAGATCTGAACTGTGATAGATGCGAGGATTGTGTGGAGGATGCGGAGCACATTTTCTTCGGATGCAGGTCTTCGGCACAGGTCTGGGAATCGTTGGGGCTGACTTGGGTCCAGGCATCCGGCTTGGAACTATTTTGGAGATCTATTCGATCGGTGGGACTTGGGTCCTCCGTGATGTCTCGAGGCCTTTCACCGCTCTTTAAGCTATTTGGCTTGGCAGGAATGATAGCATATTCAAGGGGCGGCGGTTTTACTGTGATAATGTGCTCGCGCATTGTAATGCTTTGTACAATTTTTAGATATCCAACTGATGTAACTTTTTGATATTAATGAATATTTTGGTGCGGTGACTCCCGCCTTAGGAGGACTCCCCCTTCCTTTTATTCAAAAAAATATATATCCTTATCTACTTTAAAATACGAATACGAATGTGTATACGAATACTGACGGATATGAAAAGTATATTACCATATCCTTAAAAACGAATATGAATGTAAAACGAATACGAGTCGGATACGAATAATAATAGAACTATATTGATTGATTAACAAAAATATACATGTTTAGGATGGTTTGGACATAAAATAGATATACCAGGCATATTCTTTTGATAACAACTATATCAACAATGTTGAATGCAATCATAAAATATTGCACGTACAGTTATAAATAAATATATCCCTATACTTATGTACGGAAACGGATATATGAATACGAATGCGAATATTAACGAATGTCAAAGTGATATCCATATCCGCATCCATTTTAAAACGAATACAAATATGAATGTTAAAATATGTATAAAATGAAAAAGATAACGGATCAGATATGAATATAGTCATATTCGTTTTCATCCCTAACCGAAGCACTCCGTACTGTAATCTTAGACCATGTTCGTTTGGAGAATAAGCACTGGAATAAGAGGTCTCCCCAATCCAATGCGGTTCCCGAGAGTACAACTATTCCCATCCACATTCTATTATTTTATCTTATTCCACTATTATTCATACCTTTGTTCCACCTTATTCTCTGTATTCCTATCTTTCCAGTTGAACAGAGAATAGGCTTTTATTCTTCTTTTACTTGCTTATTCTCAAATTGAACGTCCCCTTAGATTAGACTAGATTGTATGCGGTTGCTCTGTCCTTCTCTAAGTTTGTGTTTGCCTTCACACGTTATCGATTATTTTGTCCTACTTTTTTTTTGGCATGTGGATAATAAAATCTTTAAAGGGGACATTCCACATTTCAAGATTAGGTGAACTTGATCCCAATTTTTATTTTTTTTCTTATCTTGAAATTGTTATTTTATTTTCTAAATCTGCAACAACTCCTTCTATTTATTCCACATTTACACTGCATATTCCACGATAACTATACGTTATTCAACGTTCTCAAGAACAACGAACAATAAAAAAAACATGAATAACTCAACTTATCCCGCCCTAAATCATAAAAATGTTAAAAACTTTTCCGTAGCAATTCCCATCACTTATAAAACACTATCACGCTTCGAATATATAACCCCAGAGATACGATCCGTTCACATGCATACAACTTATAGATCATTTATTGGAAACTTCCAAATACAAAACGCAATTATATAGTTAATAATATTCGATTTTGCATATTTAAAATATGTACCAGAAAAAAAATAAAAAAGGACAAGGCTCAGAGAATAAGCTGAGAATGAGATCAAATCATTGTGATGGATATGAGATAATGACGTGATGAATATGGTGATATCGATGGTTTAATTAACAAACATAAATGATCAAATGTTGGAATAGCTGATGGGCCTAACTACATATCTATACTTAAATAAATCAATAAATACAACCGACGTAGATAACTTATTTCCCTGTGGACGATTCCTAATTATTAGAAGGAATCAAGCAAGGTTTTAAAATCGGACCGTACATTGAATCGGTCAATCTTCGGTTTTGTTAAATTGGGGTGGACTATCGGTCCAAATCGGTCGGATCGGTAATGATGTCAGCATGGCATAATAATTCCTATCAACTCGGAAAAAATTAGACCGACCTTAATTTACTGGTCTGACCGGTCGTGCCAATTTTTTGAACCGATAAAATCAGATACACATATGTAACTATATATTTATATACCAACAAAATAATCGTTTAAATGTCTAATCTTTTAATAGAATAACATGATTGTTTATTTTGAGTAAAACCCTGCAAAAGGTAGTTGCATTTTCTAGCATTATATATGAATATAATATTGTAATGATTTATTTATAGTTGCTTCTAGAAAATTACTCTAAGAAAGTAGTGGCACAATTTATATTCCAAAAAAGAGAGGAACATAACTAAAATTATAGAAGTTAAGAAGAGCACAAGTGATAAATCTTATCATTTCATTATTGAATCTTTATTTTTTGAAAATATACTAAACCATCAAAACTGGGTCAAATCCGATTCAACACGGTCCAACCATCGATCGGGTCCGATTTTTTACTTTCCTTTTTAAAATAATTGCATAAAATCGACCGAACCGACAGGGTCGGAGCCGGTTCCCGGTCCGACCGACCGATCCAGTTATACACTGGAATCAAGCCTTGACGGAAAATTAGAGGTTTTTTACATAAACGCTCCTCTAGTTTCCAACATTATATAGACACTCTTGCAAATTTTATATTTTGACGAGAATATCACTGCAATTCTTCGTCTTATAAAAATATCATTCATATTTGTAAAAACACCTTATTAAAGTTCTTTATTTTACAAGAAAAAATGGCCATACTAATGGAAGGGTGTTATCGTAAGGATTAGTAGGTTAGAAGGTTCTTTTGTAAATACAAAGTTTACACGGATATGCACGTAATATTAAAGTTTATAGATGTTTTATGTAATTGAAAACCCATAGATCAAACCTTTTATTTAAAAAAACAACCTAGAATATATCAAAAATATGTTAAGGCATTCCATAATTGACAAGGGTGATCATATCTAATTTTTTTTACCATAGATATGATTAATGTTCTAATAGAGAAAGTATTACTCGATAATTTTCTAATATACCATAATAAAAAAAGGAAATGATTTGGTATATATGCATGTCAATATGTTACTAGACTTTGTGGGTGAATTGTTTTTTTATGGATTTAATGGGGCTGCCCACTAGGGGCAGCCAATATGGTTGCCTCGCTCCCTTATTTCAGTGTTTTTTTTTGTTTTTTTTCGAAAAATATCGTCATGTATATTCATCCATATATCTCTTCTATATGTCATTCGAATTTCGTCAGAAACATAGACTCCTACGGCCTCCATCGAGATGATGTCGATTTAAAAAATCATGTTACCGTTAAAAAATGATTGTATGGATGGAAGTCGTAGGAATCTCTGTTTCTGACGAAATTCGAATGGCATATAGGAGGGATATAAGGATGAATATACATGGCGATATTTTTTGGAAAAAAATAAAAAAATGCCGAAAATGGCGTAAGGGTAGCCCCATTAACCTCTTTTTTTATTAATATAAAACTGGATTCTGTTAACATGAAATTTATTACACATTTATTCTTTACCAAATTGGACTATTTAATTATATTAGAGGTGCGGTGGACCGATAGAGAACCACATGCGCTAAAAAATATTGGTTGTTAAAAGGATACCATCATACAATACAAATATCTAACAATTATATATATAGGGCTTATCCAGAGAGCACTGTGCCGATTTGAGAATTTTTAGGCACGCGTAATCATCCGTGTGATGATGATCCTGTGGTTCTGCGTAAAATTGATTAGTTTCTAAATTTAGCGTTAAGAATGAATTGCCATAACCACTCACCGCATATAACTCGCAATTTAATTCCCTTTTTTGAGTTATAATTGAGTACTCATTAATTGCCGCATTGTTTTTTCTAAAAATAACCATGAGAATCTCCTCCTTCCTCCGATGACAATCAAAATACGACTCACGTTGAGTTGTTGAAATAAATACAAAGTTATTTTTCGTAATACAAAGTTACTGATGCCATTGCAAACATTACTGAAATAAATACAATGTTACTTTTTATGTTGTTTTTTATTCTTAAAAAATTACTGTTACGTTTGTATAAGTTACTTGCTATTCGTAGTAACTATTGTCCATACAATAATTACTAAATAGATAAATTACTAATGTCCATACAACAATTACTAATTACAAATGTTGATATTACTGAACTCATTCTGATTCTTACTGATGATATAGTTACTTAGTACAATGTTACTTATTATGTATGTTTTTTATTCGTAAAAAATTACTGATAATGTTTGTATAAGTTACTTGCTATTTGTTGGGTGTTACTTGCCTTTCATTCATTCTTACTAATAACACTTGTACAAAGTTACTAATGTCAATACATCAATTACTGATTACAATTGTCCATATTATTGAACTCAACTAAATTATTACTGAAGTGTATTAACTATTTTGTATACAATAATTACTGAATAGATAAATTACTAATGTCCATACAACAATTACTAATTACAAATGTTCATATTACAGAACTCATTCTGATTGTTACTGATGATATAGTTACTTAGTACAATGCTACTTTTCATGTATGTTTTTTATTCGTAAAAAATTACTGATAACTTGTGTATAAGTTACTTGCTATTTGTTGGGTGTTACTTGTCTTTCAATCATTCTTACTAATAACACTTGTACAAAGTTACTAATGTCAATACATCAATTACTGATTACAATTGACCATATTACTGAACTCAATGAAATTATAACTGAAGTTGTAGTAACTATTGTCCATACAATAATTAATGAAAAGATAAATTACTAATGTCTATACAACAATTACTAATTACAAATGTTCATATTACTAAACTCGTTCTGATTATTACCGAAGAAATAGTTACTTAGTACTTCTGAATAATTGTTAGATAATTGAGTTGTAATATTACTGAAGCTATACGCACAATTACTGAAGATTCATGTCCATGTTACTTACTCATTGTTATTAGTTACTGAAATTATAGTTACACATCAATTATGTACTCAGTAAATGTATTTGTTAATGACCTCTTTTGTTAGTTACAGAATGATTTGTTCTTAATATTATTGTCAAATATGTTCTTCTCGCTTCTTTAGTCAATAAGTATGCAACGATCATCAACACTTCTTGTTTTTTTCTTCCACGAAACATAAGTGTCCAGACATCTGGCAAACCTGAAATAATAAATTATCAGTAGCATTTGTAAGATGAATCAATAACTATGTAAGAGAAATATATATACATGAAAATTAAGAATTACATCAGTAACATATTATGTTGGAAGACGATACATTTATTTAAGTAATATCTTTATCTATTTCAGTAAGAATAAATTCATACACAAGTAACATCTAATGAATTGTCAGTAATATCCCTAATATGAACCATTAATCATGAAAGATAAAATTATGTCCATGAAAAGTAAGAATTATATATTTATAAAAGTAACTCGGTGCAAAGCATAAGTAATTTGATGAGTTACTCCGGTAACTTTTGATACAATATCAGTATCCTTATGATTTTTTTAAACGTTCTCAAATTAAAACTCAATATCCAAACACAAATCATTGATTATCATTCCTTCTGAGATTTCATGATACAAACCCAATCGCAAGTCAATATCATTTGGAATTGAAATCGAAAGAGAAATCATACATCGCAATTCATCTTTGCAAATCCCATTTTCTCATGATCCAGAAACATAACAAAAAATCAAAATCGGGTCTATAAACAGTCAGATTCAAATCAAAATGTCCAAAAAAATTAATTCTTTCTACATACTATCAGATTCAAATCAAAATACGAAAATAAAAATCTAATCGAAATATAATACCTTGCAATAGATAAAAATGTTCGCCTCTGTTTCCACGATTGATCGCCTCACTTTGCAAAACGCTAGATCCAAAAATGCCAGATCAATCTCCTCTCGTTGAACTCTCAATACACGTTTCCACAAACGTATACTAATTATAGAATTGCTTAATATTTCCAATTAGAGGAAATTCCATTTTGGTTACGGTTTTTTAGGGATTGAGAGATACAAATCTTACGGCTGGAATTAGAGGCCCATTTTATCTCAAATGGGCACAGTGCCCTCTGGATAAAAATCCTATATATATATATATATATATATATATATATATATATGGGAAAAGGGAGCCTACACCCATGTGTAGGTAACTTACCTACACCCAACTCTTTTTCCCTCAATTTTTTTTTATTTTTTTGAATTAATTCTTTGGGGAATTTAGATCACACTATATCACCATATCATCATCCAAATTTCAACTTATTTCGAGACTTCTAACTTATCCATCATGACAATCAAATTTTAACGGTCTGAGATTTGCTGAAATCGGCCCCTTCCGATGGAGTTGTTAGGAATGTCTGTTTTACATGAAATTTGAAACACATATTTCATTTAATATTCTAAGTAAATCCCCTAAAGATTCATTTCAAAAAAATCAAAAAAAAAATTAAGAAACAAGATGTGGGTGTAGGTAAGTTACCTACACATGGGTGTAGGCTCCCCAATCCCTATATATATATATATATATATATATATATATATATATATATATCCAATGGGCCCTGTGCCCATTTGAGATGAGATGAGCCCACTCATATTTTACCAATATATTCTATCATTTTGAGTTCAATGCTTATTTATTTACAGTTGTTATATCATATTCTTACTATTAGTAACTATTTTCATATAAAGAAATACTTAGATTCATAGGAAATGGTCATTAGTAAGAATAAAAATGACATTAGTAATACGAATAATCATACAATCATTTCGTATGAATCTATGGTTTTCTTTGTATGAAAATAGTTACTAATAGTAAGAATATGATATAACAACTGTAAATAAATAGGCATTGAACTCAAAATGATAGGAAATAATGGTAAAAAATGAGTGGGCTCATCCCATCTCAAATGGGCACAGGGCCCATTGGATAATTTCCCTATATATATATATATATATATATAGACACACACACACAATAGAGCTAAACGTGCGACCTTAATTAGTTTTTGATTAAATAGTGTGACTAATACGTTTCCCACATTGATGGAGAAGGCTTTAAACGTACTGGTCCTAATATTTGGTCATATTCGTCTCTCGTACTCAAGTGCATTTAGGATTTGACGATAACTAGTCGGGTACATATTCAAGGTTTTAAAAATCGGATCGGTCAGTCTTCGGTTAGGTCCAATCGGATCAGACCGCAAGTTCAAATCGATCAGACCGCTGATAATGTCAGTATGATGTCATCATTCCTATCGACTCGGAAAAAATCGGGCGAGCTTAATTTACTGGTCCGACTGGTCGAACCGGTTTTTTGAACCGATAAAATCGGATACATATATGTAAATATGTATTTAGATATCAATAAAATAATCGCTTAAAATGTCAAATCTTTCAATAGAATAACATGATTGTCTATTTCGAGTAAAATCCTACAAAAGTAGTCACATTTTCTTGCATTATATATGAATATAATATTATAATAATTTATTTACAGCTGCTTCTAGAAAATTAATCTAATAAAGTAGTGGCACAAGTTATATTCCAAAAAAGAGAGGGACATAACTGAAATTGCAGAAGCTAGGGGCCAAGTGATAAAAAAACATATTATTTCATTATTTAAACTTTTATTTTTTGAAAATATACTAAACCATCAAAATTGGGTCAATCCGGGTCAACTCGGTTCAACCACTCGGATCAACCCGGTCCGACCACTAATCGAACCCGATTTTTTATTTTTTTAAAATAATTACATAAAACCACCGAACCGACCGAGTCGGGGCCTATTCCTGTTCCGTCCGACCTGTCCGGTTTGGTTTTTTAAACTATGTATTCAAGAGTTCTGATAATAATCTGTATGCATAATTCGAGTTGAAAGTTGAAATGTATACGCACACTTTAAAGAGAGACTATTAAACCCTAATATACAACTGTTGAGAAACTTCGATTCATAGTCGTTAGTATTTTTTGTTGCTCGTTTTTGGTTACATATGTTAATCCAGATTTAATAATTTATAAATACTTGATTTCGTATATAGCATAGGCACTGAAACTTTTTAGGAAAAGAATAAAAGGTATTTACAATAATATCCATATATACCTATAATATATTAGGTGTATACCCTTATAAAAAAACCTCCTTGTATATTTTTGTTATTTACTAACATAGCCTTTGAATAAATAAAGTGTTTCGGTTTATGTCCCTACCTATTGTTGGATCTGGATATACAAGAGAGCTAAGTGTTTCATCTGCTTCTCTTTCATGGAAGTGTCATTTTTCAAAAATGTATCCTTGTTTTTGGCCTAATGCTTCTTTTGATGATCGATTCAATCTTTAGATAAAAAAGATAGGATTCGAAAGCAGAGTCTCATTTCGAAAAGCAATTAAAAAAGTTGCTGAATAAAATGAGCAAAGGATACAAAAGCAATT
Organism: Ottelia alismoides; assembly: GCA_037367405.1. Taxonomy (NCBI): domain Eukaryota; kingdom Viridiplantae; phylum Streptophyta; class Magnoliopsida; order Alismatales; family Hydrocharitaceae; genus Ottelia; species Ottelia alismoides. Next base: position 64,822 of record JAZKJV010004771.1, read on the forward strand.
CAAATATAAAATGCATTTTTTCGAAAAAAAAACATTTATCTAATGTTGAATTCAAATTGATGTTTTGAGTCAATTGATACGTTCAATCGTGGAGTATAGTACGAAGACCTCGTAATTTTAGAGTCGATTATGCTCTCTCAAAATTTTTTCTTATTAGAATCCTACATGAGCTTCATCATATCATGGCTCCTTCTGTATTTGTATAGAACTAATAATATTTGAAATCAAAATTTACAGAAATACTCCTCCAAACTTCTCCATTATACAAGAATATGCGAACGATGCAATATGAAGATTTCATGGTATTTTTGTAAAATAGAGAAGTTTAAAGTTGTATTTTTAAATGAATAAATATATACACATATGAAGCCATTTGGATACTTCATCAAAAATGAATGCTATAGGGCTTTAGACATGCCCATTATTTTTATTTATATATATTTATTTGCATATATATATATATATATATTAAATATGATGCATGATGAAATTTAACTAATTATTTGAACAAAATTTTTAATATATATATTTTATAAGTTTTTATTATATTTTCATTTTTATGTATATTCTATTTATATTCTTATATTCATTTTATATCTATTGTCTCATTCTCTTCTTGGTCGTACCTTTGTACCTTTGACCGATGAAGATTGGAGATGCTTTCTCGAGAAAGGATGTTGATAGAGATATCTTTTGATTCCGAAACCATCGATATGGTACCTTTGATCAAGACCAAGAACTGAACTATCGAATAGAATTCTCCTTTGTGATTGTTCCGAAAAAAGTCACTTTCTATTAGTCTAAAGAAGGCAACCAATTTTAGTAGTTCCATGCAAATTCCCTTCTAAAAAATGGAATATTTTTTTCTCTAAAAAATGTGAGAATCCTTCTTTTGCTTTCTCCACAAGAAAGAGCCAAACACACGGATATTATATTCCAAACAAGAATAAACGATGACATTAATGTGAAAAATTCAATGTTTCTTTGCCTAGTAATATCAGAAATAATAATATTTAAATATATATGTGGAAAAATGAGACTAGGGGAGATAACTTAGTTCCCCCATCTCATTTTTCTCATTTTTTTATTTTTTGAAAATTTCTTCCATGAATATTAATCACTATATCTCTATATTATGCCATTCAAATTTCCTGCGAAACATACTCATACGGCCTCCATCTAGACATTCATTTTTTAATGGTCACAGAATTGTTGAAATCAACCCAATCTGGATGGTGGTCGTAGAAGTCTCTGTTTCATAAGAAATTTGAATGTCATAATATAGGGATATAATGAAATATTCACAAAAGAAATTTTCAAAAAAATAAAATAATAGGAAAAATTGGACGGGAGAAGCTAAGTTAGCTCCCCTTAAGGGGCAACCCCATTTAACCCATATCATATTTAACTGCTTTGTAAACTAAGTAAAATAATGTCCCAAAATGACAATCTACCCCCTTACAGATACCTTTAAATAATTTCACTAAAAGAAATTGTTAGAGTTATTATATTTACATTTATGTTTGTAACTCTTCGGATTTCGTAACCCCCTGTGACTCTTGGGATTCCATATCCCTCTGTGATCCTTTGAATTCCGTAACCTCTTGTGACCCCTCGGGTTCCATAACCCTTGTACAATCTAGGATTTTCTCTCTATATAAGAGACCCTAGCTCTATGAAATAAACATCTAATTCGTTCCTCTTCTCAACATGGTATCAGAGCAACGGTCCTAGACCGAAGTCTAATACTCTTAATCCGTCGCCACCATCAGCCCTCTCTCCGCCGACAAGGAGAGAGGGGATGGACCTCCTGCATCTCTCGTAGATTCCATGATCTTGCGCAAGTCAGTCCGAGTCCCCAGCAGCACCGGCTGCCACCTCCAGTGATACCTAAAGCGTCGCCCGAGGCTCCAACAGCTCCTGCTGCTCCTCCAGCGTCGTCGGCACTGCCTGGAGCCCCTCCTCCAACAACCCATGCTTCATCACGACTTGTTTTTCTTAACTTTTTGTTTCTCCCAACTTCATGTTCCATACTCTTTATTCTATCAAGTATGAGAGAAAGGAGGAGTCAGAGATGACTCTTCAGGACATCTACTGCCCTACCATGACTGACAAACCACTGCTCTAGACTACTACTCAGATCATCCGTCTTTATCGAGCATCAACTTCTTCGTCAGGGCGTATACTTCTTCTTTTACGACACGACTACTACTCCGCATTGGACTTCTTCTATAGTGATTCTTCTCCAGGCACGAGAAAGATATGTTCTGGTGACCTGCATGTACGACAAAGATACATTCCGGTGACCTGATATCGCAACGACTCTACAGGCATGGCAGAGATACATTCCGGTGACCTGAAAATCGCAGACCCGTCCTCGAGGGAGGTCTTCTACTAGCAACAGATATATGTTCTTATGACGCTTCGTGTGAAGATGTGGTGTATACTTTTTCTTTTTGTTACAAGCTACTAGGGGTGTCCATGGGGCGGGTACCCGCCCCATTTGATCGTGATCCGCCCAGCCCCATTGGCATTAGATCAGGGTCGACCCGCCCCATTCCAATGTGTACCCAATTTTAACGGGTACCCGGTTAATGCAAATGGATATTGGGTACCCGCGGGTACCCATGGAGATAAAGGAAGACACTTCTAGTGAAAGGTGATAAGTATAAAAATGCAAACGATATAATCGGAGGACAACACGACAAACTGTATATAAGTATACATTACTATTCGTAAATAATTGTATTAGTTATCACTACATTTGGTTATCGCAATGTGTGTGTGTGTGTGAGCTTGTGTGCATGCACATGTGTGCGCGTGTGCGTGTACGCGTGGGTGTGGGCATGCACGCACGCACGTGGGCATGGGCGTGGGCACGAGCGCAAATGTGCGCATGTGGGTGGGCGTGTGCGCATGAGCGCGTGCGTATGGGATACAATTCGCATTCAATTGTATTTATTACCATCATGTTTGGATGTCATGATGTATTTATATCGATTTGGATCGTATCCGATTCATTATCATATAGATTAATTCAAATGTTGACATCTGTATATATTTTGATTTCAAAATGGATACATATATGAGCCCTCCCATACATATAAATTTTATCTTATCTATACAATTTTAATTCTATTATTTTTCCTATCTAATTTACATCTATTTCATACCGGCATTTATTTTTAATGATTTGGCAACATATTTTCCATATTCACCGATATTTGTATCCACATCCATATCTATATTTTTAAAATAGATAAAAATAATGTAACATCTATATTGGTATTTGTATCTAATCATTCACATTTTGTGAATCAATTGATAATGGAAGCTTCCATCTGGGTACCCACGGGTACCCGTTGGGTTTTTTATATGGGACACGGGTCATGGCATAGTGGGTACCCGACCCATCTTTTTAATCGGGTACCCGAGAGTTTAGGGTCAAAATGAACGAGTCAAATCGGGTACCCATTGACCCGAATATTTTTGAACACCCTACAAGCTACAACTTTCTCAGCTCCAGCTTGAGAGGGAGTGTTACAGTTATTATGTTTACATTTATATTTGTAACCCTTCGGGTTCTGTAACCCCCCGTGACCCTTCGGGTTCCGTAACCCTATGTGACCCTTTGAGTTTCGTAACCTCCTGTGACCATTCGGGTTTCGTAACCTTTGTACTCTCTAGTTTTTTCTCTCTATATAAGAGATCCTAGCTCTATGAAATAAACATCTAATTCATTCCTCTTCTCAACAGAAATCTTTCATATATTCTTTGTTTTTTTCTTCCCTTCCCCTCGCCTTAAAATTGAAAAATGGAGCAAACGTAAAGGTATTTAGGTTAATGGGCTTGATGGAGGATATATGAGTCTAGATGTATACAACAATGTTTAGACTGTTAAATTTACCTGTTCTAGATATAGGGCATATGAGTCTCTGTTTCTGATGAAATTCGAATGACAGAGGGATATATAAATGAATATATATATGATGATATTTTTCAAAAAAAATTAAAAAATACGGAAAAATAACATAGGGGACCCATTTTTTCCTTAGTAAATATGGTTTTGACAATCTTTCAAACATTTATATTTAGATTTTTTTTATATAAAACATTTATATCATGTAACGGCGTAACTTTCCTGTTTTGGCCAATTAAAAACACGATTTCGTTGTGTCAAATGAGATTTAATAATTTATTATTACATACTGTCCTATGTAATTAAATAAAGTTAGTCACTATATGGCTTTTGTTTAAACTTGAGGTAGTGACAATGCACTTTTGCCATATAATATTGTACAAACGTACTAAACAGCTCACAGTTTTAGGTTTATCCTTTTCCGCGTGTTGATTAAATAAATACTCGCTATTTTTTAAAACAATGTCTATGATTATTTATTATACGGATTTTAATTTTTTTTACCCTTTTTTGGGTATCTGTCATTCACTGTCAATATGAAATCAAGGTCTGTTGACAAGTGATGTAAATTTTTCAATCGTACTGCTCAGAATTATGCCATTTAGGAAAATGACCTTTGAAATAAGAAAATTAGGAAAATAACCTTAGAAATCTAGTACTATTATCTTTCAAGCACACTTCATGACCATATATGAGAGAGATTTTTCCCTGACTACGCATTCAATCATGTAAATGCCCTGTCAGGGCATCCGACCTCAAGAATTCCCAGTCAGGGCATCGATCGGCGAATGGTTCGCTGATCGGCAAACCGTTTGCCGATCAATACGTAAAAATATTGCCGATTCTCAATTCCAAATATTTTTATATATTATTTTTTGTAATATAAAATTGAAAAGTTTTCCAGAATATCATTGATCGACAAACGGTTTGCCGATCGACGAACCGTTCGCCGATCAATGCACTGACATGGAATTGTTGAAGTCAGATGCTCAGACAGGGCATTTCCGTGATTGAAATGCCTAGTCAGGGAAAAAACTCTATATGAGAATTAGGTGTAGATGGGAAAATTGTAAACATGCTCCCAAGTTCAACCTTTGGACCAACTCATCTTCAAACATTTCGGACAAGGTTGTTTGGTTGATTTGAATTTTGAAGGATAAAGAACACATACATAATGTAATTGCTCCTGAGGAAAATTTACAGATGACCCCTTAAGCGATTCTAAAATCGCATACACTCCCTCAAGTAAAAAAAACAAAGATGGGTAATTTTTTTCTTTTCTTTTGAGGAAAAATTGTGAGGGTACAGATGCCAAATGACAAAACAGGCCACACAATAACATAAAGATCCAGCTGCATCCTTATCTACAACAATATGCAACAAGTTTTGGATCAGGAGGGCATGCAAAGGGATCTTTTATGGCAACTGCTGGTGTGGTGGTGCCCTCTGGTCTTCGTGGGGAATGGGGTGGATTAGGTGGACGCATCCAGACTTTTCCTGTAAACAAAGGAACGGGTTATCCCCACTCTAGTAATCTCCTCACCCTTTCCTTTCCTTGTCCCCTTTGCCAACTGCCCTTCACCCATTAATTTACCTTCACCAGAAATTCCTGTATTGTATACACAGGTATATTTTTGTGTGTGTATATATACTCTCTCTCCGTAGGGGCAATAACCCAATTTCTTGTTTTCTCCTCCTCTTCCTCCCACCATATTCCTTTTCTGCTCAATAAAGAGAGAGAGGACATGTTCCAGAGTCAGCTTTGCAGATCGTCGTCAACATCCAGCAGTGAGACCCTTCAAGCTATTGAGGCAGATATACACCATGCCAACACCCTGTGAGATTCCTTTTCTCACTTTGGTTTGTTTTTTTGGTGATTTGGGACTGGTTTTTTTGTGGGCTACCTGTGTTGTCAAGAACATGAAAGGTGGAAGCTTTTATCCTGATGAGATTGTTGAAAAAGGTGACTTTTGGGGGAATAAAGGGATGTCTTTTGGTGTTTTTGCCTCTGCGGATAGTGGTTTTTTAGTTGAAATTTGTCGATGAAAAGCTTCGATTTTTGTGGGTGGAAGAGGGACTTTTCTGATGGGTATGTGCAGGAAGAAGATGTTCTTGTTCGGTCTTTACTGACCTTGTTTTAGTAATTAGGAAGAAAACAATATGATCAAGTAGGGGAAAAGAAGAAGAAAAGTCAAATTAAGAAAAATGTTCTAAATATGCTGTCCATATGATTTAGTCCTTTAGAAATCAAGGCCTTTATATGATCTTATCAGCAGTTTTTCTAAAGTGAACAGACCATCCACTCCGATTTCAAGTATTAATGACTTTCCAAGGATTGAAATATGATCGAGGTAACGTCCTAGGCTTAAGCCCAAGTTGTCAAGTACTAATCTCCACTGGTTATAACCCACAAGAGTTTTAGATATGGGACTATATTTAGGGGTTGGGGTCTTACAAGAACGATGTTAAAAGTATCACTGACAAAGTTTTGCTCGATATATGATTCAGCAATTCTGTTTTCTCTTCTTGTCAAATGATAGTTATAACTGAAAATGCTTATGTTAAGAGTATATGTTATCGCAATTGTTCAGGGCTGCATCGATTCAGAAAGCTCATGGAGGTGTGCGTATTCAAATGAGATTATCGTATAGCTCGTTCGCCCCGGTATTTCTCTTCCTGCTGAGATGGATGGACTACACCTGCATATATAACCTTCCTAGCTACTTGGGTCTCCTCCATGTTCTTGTCCACAAGGTTTGTGTTCTTTCCTCCTTTCATCTCTCTTAAACACTTGTCCTTGCTATGTGCATTCTGCTGGAAAAGAATCCGATCAACAAAACAGACTAATGATCCAACAAGAGGAACACACAGTTGCACAACACAAGGATTTATAGTGGTTCGGCAATATGCGTGTGTCCATTGTAAATACCAAGCTCTCTCCTCTTTTCATTCACGAAATAGTTGTTGGAGTAAAATGAGTCGTTGCCCCTAAAAGCTCTCTAAAATCGCACCTCTAGGGTTATATATACAGTTGGATCGAGATTGATTCATGCATATACATCACTAATCAATATTCATAGGCAAAAACCTACCACATTCACGAATATCCGTTTGGGATTTTCAGGTACGGGTTGATGGAAAGAAGAAGAAATCGTATGAGAGAAGAGCAAGCCTTCGTGAATTCTATGGTGCGTGTCATTCAGCTTTCCGTATTCACTTGATTCATTGAATCTATTGTATCCTCATGAATTTCAAATCGTGGATCGACTATCTACGCAGGTACCATATATCCTTCTATAGAGCAACTTGAGAGCAGCCTGAATGACATAGACGATGTGAAGGAGAAGGGGAAATTTGCAGAGATAGTAAATAAGATCGGTGTCGACTCATGGTGGAAGCTCTCGGAAAAGGACATTGATCGGGACGATGAATGTGGTATATGCATGGAAGTATGTACGAAGATGGTGTTGCCTAATTGCAACCATGTGATGTGCATAAACTGTTATCGAGACTGGTAGGGTTTGCACATTTTCCTTCTCTTCCTACGATTCTTCTTCTCCCTGTATGTATATCGACACTGATCGTAGGCCTCTTGTTCATTAACTCGCAGGAATACGAAGTCGCAGTCGTGCCCCTTCTGCAGGGACAGCTTAAAGAGAGTGGCTTCGAGAGATCTATGGGTCCTCACGGGTGATGGCGATGTTGTCGACTCTGGGAAGATAGTTCAGGACAACTTGCAGCGCCTCTATCACTACATAGATAAGCTGCCCCCCACGATTCCCAACTCGTTGTTCATGGTTTACTACGAATACTTAGTTTGATAAGAACCCCTGTGTTTGGGGGGTGTACAGATTGAGAAAAAGCCGACCACCGGTAATGTTGGTAGCGTCTGGCGAAGAGAAGTCCGGCCAAAAAGGGCCTATGTCATGATTCTTCGACCTTTCGTAGTCCTGTTGAGCAGGATTCTAATTGTCCAGTAATAAATTGTACATTGTGATCCTCTGCCAGATTTGTACAGTTGATGTCCTCACCCCTCCAATTATTTAGGGGACAGGGATGGAAAAAAAAGAAAGAAACAAAGAAACAAAAGAAGAAGAAAACTGATTGTTATTTGAAGCAAAATACCATTATCGCGTTTTCGTTATCTTGTCCAGTATTTCATATCTTTCTCATGCGTATTACAGGTAATGAAAGTTGTCTAATCTTAAATATGCATTACCATATGTTATTGTTCCATGCTTTCTTAATATTTAACTGCAATTTTTGTATCCTTCCAGAAGTTTTCTGCTGAGCATGTGTTCGTCGATTTTCATCATGATAGTCAACATTTTCAAGTTCCATTTTTCTTCGTCTGAGTTCATTATTTTGAATGATTCCCTTTGTACATAGACGAAATGCCTCTCGCACCCAATCCAGAGGTATGCGATTTGTTAAAAGCCTGCAGCGAAAACATTAGTTCCATGTTGAGATAACTTTGTATACCAGCACTGATTTAGCAGGAAGCATAGAAGGATCAAATGTTCATCTTTTAGCAGGTGCGACGAATTATTTTCAGTGGAATTTCAGTGGAGTTTGTGCGACAAATTGTCTTCAGCGGAATTTCTGCGAAACTACGATGTTGTAAGGTTCTGCCTTTCTGTCGTTGACTATCTCCTGATATCAGATTTTAAGCTGATGGATTTGGTGTCAGCTGATGTTTTGCACTGTCTAAATATACATAGAGATGTTTGGAGTTTGTGTATCTCATCTTACGGCTCATTAATGCCTTAAAATTGACTTCACTTTTTGGGGCCAAAATGATGTCATGGGAATATAATTTTGGATTATTTTATACTCAACATTTTTTTGGATTTTTGAATAGAATAAGGTCTTACCATTTCCACATTGGCTATGGTCTTGATGCTATGTCAAGAAATGATGTTTGTCTTTCTGAGAGCACGCGTGGAATCTGCCTTATATTTTTTTCCTGAAGAGTTGATGTTGCTTTCAGAAACTTTAGTTAATGATATCTATAAGATGCTTTTTACAATAGAGTTATTTAGAAATAGAATTTATACACAACAACAAAGCCTTTTTTCACAATTAAGTGGGGTTGGTTATATGGATTTTTTTCTATTTTAGACCATTTTCGGGTTTAAATCCAAATATCTAAGATCCTTTCGGATAGTCTTATTTAGAATTTATCTTTATATATTTTTGAGGAAGATGACAAACAAATGAAATCTTATGCAAACAAACAATTATGTAAATTTTGGCATGTACCTTTATGATATTCTGTTGGGTCCGACTCCTAGGGCACTTGCAAGTTTAGTATATTTCTTTTATGTGTAAATCATCTTATATATGCTTGTGTGCATGAGAACTAATATATAAGGCATTTATACAATTATTCATAATATGATTCATAGATGTTTTACATCAATATCCATTTTTGTGGATATGGTAATACGTTTTTCATCTTCGTCCGTATTCATATTTATATATCCACTCCACTCGACGATCCACGATGGGGAGGTTGTTGAAACCTCATCAACCACCACCTGGAGGCCACCACCTAATGATAAATAGCCAATCATCTACTTTTATTCTTCCAATTTGTATTTAAATCTCCACCTAAACAGTGTAAATACAACTAACTTGTGCAAATTAGCATTCATTATTCATCTATAATTAATCCGTAATTACTATATAAATACATGCATTTAAATCCAAAATAAAAGAATAAAGAAAAGAAAAGGAAAATAAATGAAGTATCAAAGATACTGAATGATCCTAAACCCCAAGACCGAGTCAATACTGACTAGATCGACAAAGAATAAAGTAGGAGAAGCTAAGGGTCAACACTGTACATAAAAACTCTAATTTTTACTCTTTAAAATATCCATTTTTACTCTATTTTATTCTTCATTTAACACCATAAATAACAAAATGATATATGATTTTGCATTAGAACCGCATAATTCACACATTGGACTGTGTGCTAATACCAATAGCCAACTAAATAGTTCAATAATGTTTTGGCAACAACTAATTATGATACCAATACCAATATGACTCTATTGTAATACACCTTACCGGTATTATCAGAGATTCAGAACACAAGGGCCATTATTATTAGAGATTCAAAACACAAGGGCCATTGGGAGATTCACAAGTGACAAGTGCAATAATACACGATGTGTATCGACAGAGATTTATAGTTATCAAATCCGTATTAGAGCAAAAATACTCAGAGAGAAGGATAGAGTTGAATGCATGTGTTGTTCCTGTCAATTTGCAGTTGACAGAGATCTTTCGGCTTCAGAATTTTCACAAATGCTGCAGGTAGTAAACATGCAATAAATAAAAGATGGCGAGAAAATAATTCCGAGGGCAGAAACCACCAGTATGTTATGCCCAGTATACACAACAAAAAGAAAGATGAAAATCGAATCCTAACAGTAAAATAAAGAGTGAGCCCAGATTTTCTATACTGTTCGACAACTACTGTCAAGGAGACAACATGAGCCGATTCGCTTGGCAGCCTCCCTATTGTGCCATTGTTTGAGAAGGAACGTGATCCATCGGGTGATCGTAAATACATGTTGGTCCAAACTTGCAGATTCCGTAACGGCTATAATGTGCGCAGACGGATTGCCCCTGTACAAAGTAAAGAAATAGAAGGTCATATTAACGTTTAGGTAAAAAGATGCAATGCATCCATACAAGCTCATGTGATTTACCAATAAAAATGAATATTTTCCTAAATGACCTAGTACAAAATATATAAGACGAGAAGAGATATCTGTGATGATCAATTTCTGCATGAAGTCTTCCCATGTTTAAGACCCATATAATCCCCAGAATTCAATAAAAAGGGTCCAGACATTGCTTTAAAATTTTCATTTCCTCCTACCAAGTACCAACTTATATACGAGAAACCTTTATGACAAGTGTAGCATTATAAAACTTTATGGGGAGAATGCTCGTAAAGATTTGAAGAAAGAAAAGAAAATACTCACAGGTCTTAATGGAAGTCCCTTCGGACTGAGAAGACATGCAGGGGAATGCCGATCCTTGGGATGATTAAATTTGCAGGCTGATTTGAACTTGCAATCACCAGATTTCATGTAATATGGACAATCAAGCTGACCAGGCCTTTGAGGAAACTCTGTAATCTGATTATGCTGTTGATGTATTGTCCTATTGGAATTGTTCGGTGGAGCTTGTGTGGGTGGCGGGATCGGCATGTACCTTCCACTTGCCTCGGGTGTAAAGGGCAGGTCCATTGGATGCTTAATAACCACAGAAGCACTTGTGAGAAAAAGCAGCACAAGCATGAACAGCAAACCTAGTGCATTTTATCATACCACGAATGCATGTACGAACTCGTGTATCATATCCTATTACATTGAAGCACGTAAAGAACACATGCACACACTTTATTGCGAATCATATTATAGACCGAGTGATTCATCTTTTGTTACATTCTTCTACGTAATTGTCTTAATAATTACACTAAAAAAGCGAGCCTATGGTGATATGTTTATTCAGATAATTTATTTGTTTTTCTATGTAGTATCAGAGCTGGAGAAAGAGCACCTCCTACACCATGGTTCTGCATCTCTAAACCCCTCTTGAAACCCCAACACTAGACCATCAAACCCTCTTTCGACCCTCCTTGGGGAAGCAGCCAACCCTCCTCACAGCAACCACAAATTCTCCTCAGGGCCACTGCCCTGCACAATTCTTGGGGCTGCCGATCCCACCCCTCGGCGTTGCCTCCCAGCTCATGGTTGCCGCCCACACACCACGTGACTGCTGCTCCTCATCGACGCTGCTATCCCATATTTTTCGTGGAAAATTTCCATCATTAGATGATCCAGTGGATCCTCTAACCCTTCGAGTCCCACCCAGATCTTCACCATGAAATGTATGGGTGTAGTGCTTGGTCTACACCCACATACGTTCTATATGCCTTTGTAGGCCCAGATTTCAGACTTTTTTTGGCTTCCATTACGGCTCTCCTTTCTTTTTCAATCGATGACAGACTTCAAGGATGTGTTTCTAATCAAGGAACATCCATTATTTCAACAGGGGGGAGATCAAGATATATGGCCTGATCGTTGAGATGTATGGTAACTTGAACTTTGTTTCCTGCAATTCACGAGTACCATAGAAGCTACCATAGAGGCTTATGACAAAGAACATTATTGAGCTTCCCGAGTTTGTTTTTCTAATATTTGAACGTTTTTCAGTTGTTCGGTTCCCGTAGTGGACCTTCTAATTCTCCCCTCGACTCCTTATATAATGGCAGGCTAGGACTCCTAGAAAGATATACACACACATCATCTTTCCCAATTTAGTATCAGAGTATGGCCTTGGACTTATGGTCATGATACCTTCTCGATTCTCCTTCAATAAACCATTAAAGAAAACTTCTTTGACGACAACTGAAGTCCAAACTGCTAAAGTCCAAACCGCCTCCCTAGGAAATGGCTAACGAGTGACCCAAATAGGGTTGCTCATGGGCATCTAATCATGCGTTTGTTCACACCAACGCCATCAAATCTGGAGTAACCTTGACAAGGGCTACCAGTTCCAGCTCTCATTGCAACTAAATAGTTGTTGGAATATCTGCCACTCCACCTCCAATTGACAGCTGTTGAGGGAAAAAGAGTTCATATTATTATGAGAGGTCTTAGGGTTCTCTTATTTAGGAGAGGAACCTATTGGGCAAATTACAAGAAGAATGAAAAAGAATAGGAAATAAGAAAACAATAATATAGATAACTAATATCTCAATACTCCCCCTCAAGCTGGAGCGTAGATATCGATCAGACTCATCTTGCAACAACATCTCTGATAAGGTCCTCTGGCGAGGGCTATGTCTATTTTCTGGTCTCCCGAGCTGACATGTGTAGTTGCGATAAGACCCTTTTGCATCATGTCACGAGTGTTGTGACAGTCCACCTCTATGTGCTCCGTCCTCTCATGAAAGGTTGGGTTATTGGCAATGAAAAGAGCAGCCTGATTATCACATTGGAGGTGCATGGGAAGAGGCACCTCTATAGTCAGGTCAATAAGTACTAATATGACCCATATCATCTCTATGCTAGCTTGCGCCATGACCCTGTATTCTGACTCAGCACTTGATCTGGCAGCCACAGTCTGCTTCTTACTCTCCCATGAAACAAGAGAATTCTCAATGAACACAACAAAACCTGATGTAGACTTTCTATCCTTTGGACACCCAGCATAATCTGCATCTGCACATGCTGTAATTGAGAGAGATGTGCCTCTGCTGAAAAGAAGTCTCGTACCAGGTGAAGTCTTCAGGTGTCTCAGAATCATATGGTCTGCATCCATATGTGCATGTCTGGACTGCTCCACATACTGACTCACTTTGCTCACGGCAAAGGATATCTCGGGCCTGGTAATAGTCACATATAGTAGATTGCCAACAAGCTCTATGTACCTCCTCTTGTCGACCTCCTCAGTATCATCATCATTGAGCTTCATGCTCGGGTCAATAGGAGTAGTGGTGGGTCTGCAATCTGTCATACTTGTCTCTGAAAGAAGATATGTAACGTACTTCCTCTGGGTCATCACAAGACCTCGTTGGTTCCTGGCAAACTCCAGTCTAAGGAAGTAATGTAAATGTCCAAGATCCTTTGTCACAAACTGTTGACCTAGGAAGTCCTTGGCACACTGAATGCCCTGCTCGTCATCCCTTGTAAAAATAATGTCATCAACGTAAACAAGAATGACAATAGTACCTCTCTGGGTCTTCTGCACAAACAAGGAGTGATTGACAGTCGATCTCACAAAACCCTGTTGCTCTATCAAGTCCGAGAGCTTCTGGAACCATGCTCTTGGACTCTGCTTAAGGCCATAGATAGCCTTGTGTAGCCTACAAACCTTCTACCACTCCGCCTCAGCAGCAAACCCAGGTGGTTGTTGCATGTAGACCTTCTCCTCTAGATTATCGTGACTTGTGAGTTCCCCTCCTGGTGGGCACCTGCTCATCCTGTATAGAATCCTGCTGTACAGACAACTCAGTTGGGCCATCAATAGAAACAATGTGCTCATTACATACCTGAGGCGTGCTGGATGATGAGAAAGACCTGTGAGCAGGGGGAATCGAGCGAGACCTGCGAGTAAAAACACGTGGCAAAAACCGAGTCACAGGAGCAGGTGTAAAGGCAGTAGTGGGTGTAGGTGGTGATGGTGCTGGTTGAGGAGGTGGTGGGAGAGCGGGAGTATAGGGAGGCGGAGGAACGGCATTAGGTGGAGGCATGTCGATCTCATCGTCAGATTCAGATGGGGCTAGTCTGTCACCTATATCTGTCACCTGTAGAAGAAAAATACATAACATACTCAAAGAAAGTAACGTCAGTATTGAGTCTATTGACAAAGTACTTCTGCCTTAGCAGATCAAAGCAACAGTACTCCTAGGTACGAGAGTAGCCAACAAACACACACTTGACAGCTCTATGAGAGCTTGTCATGACCTGGAGAGACATCATGAACAAAAGTTACAGATCCAAACACACGAGGTGTAAGAAAGAAAAGATCATTCTCGGGAAACGCAATCGAGAAAGGAATCTTCTCTCCCAACACAGACGAGAGCATGCGGTTCACCAAATAGCATACAGTAAGGACATCATCGCCCCCAGTAAGAGTGAGGACACGATTCTGTATCAACAAGGTTCTGGTCACATCAAGTAAGTTACGGTGTTTGCTCTCGGCAATAACGTTTTGCTGAGAAGTATAGGCACATAAGGTTTGGTGAACAATTCAAGAGATCTAAGAAACTCAGAAAGTTGTAAGGTGCAGAATTTTAAAGCATTATCAATGCGAAGAAATTTGACCTTAGTAGAAAAAATATTCCTTACTTCATTATTAAAACATTTGATCATGGATCTAGCCTTAGACTTATTCTTTAAAAGAAAGACCCAGGAAAGTCTAGAAAAATCGTCGACATCAACAAGATAAAAACGGTGTCCCTGGTGATCTGGAACACGACTTGGACCCCATATGTCAAAATGAAGGAGCTCAAATAACTGGGAACTGCTCCGACTCTGATGGGATGGAAAGGAGGAACGGTGATGCTTCCCAAGCTGACATGCCTCACACTAAAAGGAGGATCTCGTGGAAATCTGAGGGAGAACATGACATAGCTTCTGTTGAGGAAGGTGGCCAAAATGAAAGTGCCACAGATATGGAGAGACCGATCCAATAGGTATAGTGGAAGCGCCAACATGTAGTGTTTGGACTAGTCAGTAGAGTCCCCACTGCTCACGACCACATCCAATCACCTTACCCGTGAGTATGTCCTGAAACACAAGAGAAGATGGATCAAAGATAGCACAACAATGCAGATCCTTGGTAATCAGACTAATGAACAGTAAATTCACCTGAAAATCAGGAGCATATAAAACATTCTGAAGACACATAGATGGCGTCAGATGCAACTCTTCTTGTCCTGTAATTGGTAAGTGGTCGGAGGTTCCTGTAGTAGGAATCATAATATCTCGAATGCGAGAGACGATATCATCCAGGCGAGGGTCTGCCTGAGAAGCAAGAGTATTTAAAGGCTCCACATGTTCAGCCACGCGACCAGAAACGAGATACCCATGCTTCTGATATCTTGTATCATCTGCATGTCCTGGTCAATGATAAAAGGTGCAAGGTCCACGCGGACGTCCACCGTCTCAGCCACGAGCAGTGCGTCCTTTAGACTGTGTCGTCGCTCCTCGTCCACGAGAAACAACCATAGCTGACTAGGGCTGAGGAGTGGTCGTAGGAGGCATGATAATCCGATTGAATAATGGAACTCAACTGGGGAGTAGACCGAAATAAATGAGTCTACATGATCATATGGAGGATTGGTTGTACGTGTAGACTTATACAACCATCTTTACCGATCTTCTCTAGTTTCTAGGGACGGAAAACGTAATTTATAGGTCTGAAATCACGTTTTCCGGTCAAAATCAGATCACAAAACGATTCACATGGATGTATGGAGGCGCATGGGAGGACCGCCGGCAACTTGGGCAGTCAAGACTACAGCCAAGGGGGCCCGGGGCGACAGCTTGGGGGGTGGGACAACATCCTAGGGTCTGGGGTTGCGACCCTGGGGGCAGGGGCTACGGCCCTGGAGGCTAAGGCTGCGGCCCTGGGGCCTGGGCTGCAGCCCTGGCGGCCTGGGCGGCGGCCCTGGAGGTCGGCCTGGGGGTCGGGGGGAAGCCGGAGGCCCTAGAGGTTGGATTGGAGGCCATGGGTGGTGGCCCTAGAGGTCGGCCTGGAGGTCGGGAGGCGACCGGATGTCGGGGTGGGCGGCCGGAGGGAGAAAACAGCAAGAGGTGAGGGCGGGTAGGGTTAGGATTTGGTAAGGTATGAGAACTCCGGTCCAGGACCGTGGCTCTGATACCATGTTCAGAGAAAAAGAGTTCATGTTATTATGAGAGGCCCTAGGGTTCTCTTATATAGGAGAGGAACCTATTGGACAAATTACAAGAAGAAGGAAAAAGAAATAGGAAATAATAAAACAATAATAAAGATAACTAATATCTCAACAACAGCACCATCAGAACTCGGTAGAGGCACTGCTCTCTCCCAACAACGCTCCTAGGTGGCTACCATAATATTGAGGTGATCTGGAGTCGATCTACTTAGTTGTGGGGTTCAGATCACTGTACCATCACCTCTGACAAGCTAACAATGGCTGTCCTATGACGCCTCCAAAGATCATATATATCCACATTGATTGGCTTGATGCCCCCGTTCCATCGGTGCAATTGGTTTTTCATATGGGAGGTGATAATTTATTGAGCTTCCTTCAATCCAAACCTTCTCCTTCACATGTTGTAAGGCCAAAATTATAGGCTTTATAGCACCCCTTCTCTCTTGGCAATGGTGATTGATTAAAGATATGGCTTCTGCTATGGAGTCAGGATCATGCCTAGAGGTGTAGAGCCTCTCATAAATGCAGATGTGATAAAATGCATGTAGGTCTTCACAATCAAGCATCCACTCGATGGTAGAATGGAATGCTACAAGGATTATTTGGTCGCCAACTGGTACATATAAGGAAAAGGTTTTGATTACAACACCTTCAATTGTGGCTCTATTTGACCACAGGTTGAGTTTTCCTTGCAATTTCTCATAGCAATGATTAGCCACTTCTCCAACTTGATACGAAGAATGAAACCCTGTAGGGAGATTTACAAGAAGCATACATGCAACAATCCCTGGACTCACCACTAAACAGGAGTGTGAAGGCTTTGCATATTACACAAAGCCGTCTGTGGCCACTAGCAGAGACCAAGAGCATGTTTTTTGAGGAAAATATTGGGTGTACACCACGAAGATGTGTAACCTTATCTATTCATAAATTCAAATAGAAAGGCACAGTGTTACATCGACCAATATCAGAGAATGCTCGAGCATGAGCCATCACATTAACATAAAGCCACTCAAGCTTAAAAATGACTCGATTCTTGGTAGCCAGATGGACCAAACAACAATAAAGTCTTTTCCCACATTAGATAGGTCGGCTACATGGATTCCTTTTTTTTGAAGAAAAAAGGGCTTCCACAGTGTAGGTGTGTGCCCAAAAACTTCACCATTTATCACCATTAAAAAAATTATATGACTGTATTCAGGTATCAGGAAGTGAAAGAAAAAGGAGTTACAGTAAGGCCCACGATGCTGCTAAGGCCCTAGCATGAGCGATTACATTTGCTGTGAAGAATCTTTCCTATCGAAAAATAACCCCATTTCTGGACAACCAAATTGCCCAAACAAGGGAAATGCAAACCAATCTCTTCTGCTCCATGCCAAGCCAGTTGTTGCCAATAGATACCCAGAATTCCATGACGCCACCATAAGAAGCGTCCCTGCTACCAAACAGAGTCCATGCCTCCGTAGAGCCCTCACATCTGAAAAATAGACGATCCGCCTCTTTGTTGTTTGCATGGCACCGAGGGAAAGTAGGGACAATGCTCTGGACAAACCTAGCAAGTCTCCCACTCGTAAGCAGTCTCCCTCTTCTGAATAGCCATAGAAACACCTTAATTTTCACAGGAATCTTCTAGCTCCAAATGCCCCTGCAATCTGCCACACATTTTCTAGGGTCAAAAATCACTGGACCCTTCAGCGCCTTGTATGCCTTCCTTATCGTGAAACACCCATCATACCAGGTCCAACAATCCCGTCCTGCAGTAGGTCCAACCACCCTACTCAATTCCGTCACTATTTCCATAAGTTCCTCCAAACATTGATCAGAAATATCTGCTTTGAAATAGGGAAAGTAGGAGTGACCGTCCCAAAGATCCGCCACTGAGCAACTCGGATCAGAAGCCATCGCCATAAGACGCAGAAACCTCACCCCAAGCACTCTGTTCTCACTCCAGTCGTCACCCAAAACCTTAAACCAGCTCCATCCCCCACAATAGGCTGCAGGAAGGGACGAATATCCTACACCACGCAACAAATACCATGCCATAAGAAAGAAGGGGAACGCCCCGCTTCTCCGTGGCCAAGAAGGATGGCACCGGAGCCGTGAATCTTCCTAACTACCCTACAAACCATATTATCACAATCGCTCCAAATCAATGTTGTCAAAGGCGCTCGAGGCGCTCGCCTAGGCGCTAAGGCGAGGCGAGGCGAGCCTAGGCGCCTTGCCTTGCTTCAGGCGAGGCGTTTTGCCTCAGGCGTTGCCCAGGCGAGTGCCTGGCCTAAGGCGCCAAGCGCTTGAGGCAAGCGCCTGAAACAAAACTGGGGCTTTTTGCTGAATTGTTTGTATTTTTTTCTTTTTTAAAATTTAAAGTTGGATAAATATTAGTTCAGAGTAATATTTGGACATGTTAGTATATATATGCATACAAATACATGCATCAATTATACATACACTAGCAATACACATACATATACGCACTAAGCTCTAAATACACACATACATTTACGCATGCATATTAATTATAAGTATTATGATTAAAAACATAATACATACATACATACAAACACATATATCTATATATAGACATACACATATACATGTAAACATATGTATATGCATATCCATGCATACACATATGTAGACATGTACATGTACTACACATATATACGTGTAATAGACATACACTTATAAATATTTATGCATAAACACATACATGTTAGTCCTTAATTCTACATATACACATACATTTATACATGTTAGTTCTAAATTCTATTTACAAGTTACATTTAAATAGTTTTAAGTACTACACATATATGTACATTTACATTAGTTTTAAGTACTACACATATATGTATATATATAAATAAATATGCATGCACTTACATATATATTGGATTGATATTAGATGTTATTTATACATGTTAATAATTAATTCTACATATACACATACATGTTAGTCCTTAATTCTATAATTCTACATATACACATACATGTTAGTCCTTAATTCTACATATACATGTACACTTATACATGTTAGTTCTAAGTTCTATTTACACTTTACATTTATATTAGTTTTAAGTACTATAATTGCAGACATAATATATACTTACATACGCATATATATATATATGGGATTGAGGAAGCTGCACTCAGGGGTGCACCTAACTTAGCTGCACTCAGGCATTTTTTCATTTATGTTTGATGTTTTTGAAATGAAACCTAGGGGGATTTAAATCACTATATATCACCATGATATCATACCGATTTCAAGTAAATTCGACATTTCTATCATCTCCATCAAGGCTATGACATTTTAACGGTTTCAGAATTTTTGAAAATGACCATATCTAGATGGACATGATAGGAGTGTTTGTTTTGCATGAAATTTTAAACACATATTCCACACAATAAACTAAGTAAATCCCCCATAAGTTTCCTTCAAAAAAAATAAAAAACCAAGGAGAAAAAAGCCAGGGTGCACCTAGTTGGCTGCACCACCGGGTGCAGCTTCCTTTTTCCCTATATATATATATGTATATATAAATAAATATACATACACTTACATATATATTGGATCGATATTAAATTATAATTTAGGTGTGTATGTGTGTAATATTTTTTTGAAAAAATACATGCATGTACATATACATACATACATACATACATACATATATACATACATACATATATGTATGTATATGTATATAAGATTATATTTACATAAATATATGTAATATATATAGCGCCTCGATTGTCTCAGGCGAGCGTCTAGTCAAGCGCCTAGCGCCTCAGGCGTTTTAGACTCCTAGCGCCTTAGAGCGCCTTACGCCTTTGACAACACTGCTCCAAATACATGTTACCCACTTGCTAAGTAGAGCCTTATTCATCTCCTCAAAGGTGCACACTCCAAGTCCACCATCCTCCTTCACACAAGTAACGGTTTTCCACTCTACTAAAGGCATGCTGCTCTCAGCACCAAAAGAAGACCAGAAGATGCGTCTCATGATACCATCCATCCTTTTTTGGACCCCCGTCGGTAGAATGTTGGATGATAAGAAGAAAATGGGGATCGTCGGCAACACCAAATTTAGCATCACAAGCCTGCCCCCTATGGATATACACTTAGATTTCCATCCTGCAAGCTTCTGCTCCAACTTTTCAATTACCGGCAACCAATCACACGAGTGCATTCGCCCAACAACCAAGGGCATGTAAAGGTACCTTATCGGCAACTCCCTTTTAGGAGACGTAAGAAAACCCGCACATTGGTCCATCTCTGCATCATCCAAGTTGAAAGCTATGAACTCAGACTTCTCCCTGTTGAGCCTCAGACCAGAAACAACCCCGAAGATGTCAAGAACAACAGATATACCCTTGCAATTCTAAGCTCCCCCCTCCGTGAATACAATCGTATCGTCTGTCACTGGAGGATGAGCATTGATATCCCCTCCCTACGGTAACTATGGTAGAGACCCCTGTTTACTGCACAACCAATCATTGTCGTCAAATCATCCGTCACAAGAACAAAAAGCAAAGGGGACAGTGGGCATCTTGACGAACCCCACGCTGCGACTAAAAATAACCCCCCTCTGGGAGTCCGTTCACCAGCACCGCACAAGAGCTGGTTGTGATGCATCTTTTCATCCATGTTGTCCAGAGGTCCTGAAACCCGCACTTGTATAGCGATGCCAAGATAAATCACCAATCTACACAATCATAAGCCTTTGAGAAGTCCATCTTCCATAAAACTCCTTTCGCCTTCCTTCTGTGTCAGTCAGCAACGATCTCTGATGCCATGACCACATTGTCCATGAGTTGTCTGCCAGGTAAGAAAACACTCTGCATAAGCAAAATAAAATCGCTAAGCACCCCCCGAAGGTGGTTTTCCAATCTTTGCCATTATCAGATAAACCGCGTTGGAGAGAGCAAATAGGTGGTAGTCTTCAATTCATATAGGAGCGTCCCGCTTGGGAAGCACGATTTACCTTACCAAACTCCGCAATCATCTCCATAACCTCCCTCCCAACCACATCCCAGAATTCCCTGAAGAAGAAAACTGAAAAACCATCTGGCCCAAGGCATCCATCTGCATTCAACCCAAAAACTGCCTCACTCACCTCCTACAAAGAGAAGGTCCTCGTCAACTCCTCAGAATCCTACGCGGATATATGATTCACCCCGATACCCATCCAACGAGAGTCGTCGCGTCTGTATCGTCTACTCATGCACCTGAAATACCCCATAATTGTCGTAGCAACCTCCTGTTCCCCACTGAAAATCTCCCCCCCAACCTCAACCTAATGGATCATGTTCCACCTTCGCCTTCTGCTTGCAATCGCATGAAAGAATCTAGTATTGGCGTCCCCCTCCTTCAAGCACTTCTGCCACGATCTTTGCCTCCACTCCAACTCCTTATTTCTGTCTTCTTTCTCGAGGATCTTCTGCAAAGTCCCCCTGCTCGCCAACTCCTCCTTATCCAGCTCATGGTATTCCTCTGCCCTATCCAGCCTCACCATCCCCTGGGCCTCCGATCTCTGCGCTCTCGAGCCACACGAGACTTCCTCCTAAACCCCACCAGCATCCACCAGAGCGCAGCCAGCCTTACGGATAGCCTGATCGTGGCCAGACCCTCTACGTCAAGCCCTCTCCAGAAAAAGGTGACCATCTCGCAAAAAACATCCTCCAACAACCAACAATGCTAGAATATGAAATATGATGAGGCTCCCCGCCCATTGCAGGTGTCCAAGTAAATAGGTGTATGATCTGACCTCGATCTTGGAAGGGAGGTAACCGTCGACAGGCTGAAATGCTCCAACGCCTCGACAGACAACATGAACCACGATCGATGCACGTCCGAGAAGAGGAGCTCCTCCAGGTGTACTTGTTGTTAGCCGCATCAAACACCTCCAAAGCCAACTCCCCCACCACCTCAGAGAACAGATTGGAGCCAGGATCTAGTGCCCCTCTGTTTCTAGGTATATCCTCAATAAACATGGTAACATTGAAGTCACCGCCCACCATCCATGCCTCCGAAGGGAAACATCTCCTGATCTCCCTCGGCTCATCCCATAAGACCTCATTCATCAATGCACCCGCAATGCCATACACTGATGAGACCATAAATCATGAATGTTCCCTCATACTATCAAGAACCATTGTGACCGAGTGTGTCAGTATAAGCTCATCAACCTGGGTGAAAAAGCCATTCCACGCAACTACAATTCCTCCAGAGCTCCCAATGGCAGGCACAAACCTGAACTCAGTGAGAGTGAGACCGGACACGGAGTCCCACCTCACCGACCCCCATGACGCAACCTTCGTCTCCTGCAAGCAACATCCCTTCCAGGCGGCCAACGGAGAGCTGGTCGTGAACCACTTTTCCAGTTGACCCAACCCTTGGACATTCCATGATATGATATTCATTTGGTAACCAAAGGGGATATCCCGACCACCGTGACTCCAACCACTTGTGCCACCACGATCTCGAAACCCAGCCTTTCCAAGTCTGCTTCTTCCCTACTTGGGTCACCCCGCCTGTCAGCCTCATTCCGACCTTGATGGATGCCTTCTCCTACCTCAAAGACCAAGCTATCTGCGCCCTTAAGACTGCCAAGACATATCCCCGAGGATGAAGCAGGGTCCCTTACACGCAGATCCATGTGCTCGCCATTTGACATAGCTCACTCCGCATAACCTCCTAATCGCACGCATCAATACGCAAGCGCTTAGGTGAAGCAAATTTTACTTAACGCCCATCTTGCCTTCCACTGCGAGCGGACTACGCCTTCAGATTCTTACCATGTAGGATCATTGTGATGCATTTCCCTCCCCCTTTCATGCGACTGCGCTAGGCATATGTGCTTGTGTGCCCCGCTCGCAGAGCAAAGCTCCCCCTGCTCCATTTCCACCTTGTCGTCCGATTCATCGCACTGCAATCCCTCCAAAACCTCAGCCAACCCAGCCCTTTTACCCGCCAGCAAGAGATCCCGAGCCTCAAGACTGCACCGCCACCACCAAGTGTGATCGGGAAAGCCCCGCTTGCTTCGAGTTGTCACCGCCCCGAGGGAAGGTTCGAGTCTCTCTGCTTGATGGTTGGGTCGGCACCGAGACGAGGAGTTGTCTCCTGAGCGAGGGACACTGAATCCGCCAGTGGGGAACGGGTCGAAAGATTGGGCAACACAGATGGAATAAAAAACTTCAAATCTATATTGGGTCATTCTCGAGCTTAGATCCAAAAAACTAAGATCCTTTCATATAGTTTCATTCAAACATTTCATGGGCCTTCCTCACCCTCTCTAAATCAGCTCAACATCTCAAAACTCGCATCTCCTCACTGATGTCAGCTGACCTCCTTTCCAAATGATCAAACCACCTTAAGCGATTTTCCCGCATCTTATCCTCGATCAGAGCTACACCAACTTTCTTTCTGATTGCATCACTTTGAATCTGATCTTTACGTGTGTCTATGTCCACATATCCACCTTATCATTTTCATTTCTACTATTGACATTCTCTACATATGTCTATGGTTCACAGGCCAACATTCAGATCCATAGAGCATAGCAGGTCTCACGTCTGCTTTGTAAAAATTTCCTTTGATTTTCAAAGGAATTTTCTTATCACAGAGAATAGTAGAGGCTCATCTCCACTTTAGCCAACCTGCATTTATTCTATTAGTAACATCACCATCAATTTCTCCGTCATGCTGCAAAATAGATCCCAAGTATCTAAAAGAATCTCTCTTCTGAATGTTATCGTCACTAATCTTCACCTCGATTCCTTCACCATTACTTTCATAAAAATGCACTCCATATATCTAGTATTAGCCCTATTTATATGAAATCATTTAGTCTCAATGCAAGTTTCCATATCTCAAGTTTTTCATTTACTACATCTCTAGTCTCATCAATCAACACAATAGCATCAGTGAATAACATACACCATGGTATCTCATCCTGAATGTGACTTTTCAACTCGTCCATAATTGAAGTAAAAAGGAATGTATTCAAAGCTGAATCTTGATGCAGACAAATGTTGATGTCGAAATAATCAGTCTTCCCAGACGGTATCCTCACAACACAAGATGAAGCCTTATCATACATATCTTCTATGAGGTTAAGTAAAGGACATGTACTTGTCTCTTCTCCAAAACTCTCCACAATATCTCTCGAGGGACATAATCATAAGCCTTCTCCAAATTAATAAAAATCATATGGAGATTCTTCCTTTTAGCTCTATAAATCTCCATTATTCTCCTCAGCAAGTGGATGGCTTCAATAGTTGATCGACTTGACATGAATCTTATATAGCCCCACTAGTAAGATCACGTCCCACTTATAGTAGATGTGGGATTAAACCTTTGGATATTGTAAATGGACCAAGGAAGGATCCAATTACCCATCTCTACATAAGACGCATAATCTAACACTCACCTCAACTTGAAGCATGCAATGCTCAGCTTGGACAAACAGAAAGAAATCGCTCACCCACAATACAAGAAACTACAGATAATATCAACTCAATGCATACTCTACCGGATGTCTGCAGAGGACATTGCTTCTCATGTCGTGCTAGTGAGGAGGAACTAAAGGAATGGATTGTGAACTGAAATGGGTCTCCTCGTCGGAGAACATGTGCTTTGTATTGCGTCTGTTAGAGTCATTAAAACTGAAATAAGTTTCCACCTGGAGAACTCTGGCCCACAACTGCTCCATCTCTCTGAAGGACCAAACTAAAGAAAGTAGTGGAGACATCCTCATTAGAGTCCACGGTTGTCGAAGAATGAAGTCTGAAAAAGAGTTTTCTTGTCAGAGAACTGGGTCTCTCCCACACTGGCTTAAAGAATGGGATCTCTCATCTGGAGTCCCTATGGTTCCACATGAAAACTCAAAGTCCAAAACAAGAGGTGGGGATATCTCAAACAAATGGCCACATACATGTGCATCCCTTCAACCATCGTAACTAGGGTTCCCAAGGAACCCATCCCCACCTATGCCTTTGATCTTGTAGGACTCCTTAAGGCCGCAACTGATGTTGATGGCACCGCACTGCCTATGGCTAACGTGGCACCATTTCCAGAGTGGTGTGCACTCATGCAGCGAGAGATTAGGTCCACTGCGACGTTGTGGTCCAGGAGATGGAGCCCTTACGCATGAAGATGATGGAGCAGTTGAGGATGGCATGCTGCTGTGGGACCTTCTTGGGATGTTGTTGCTATGTTGCGCATAGAGAAAGATGCGTGCTGGAGGAGGTGGTTGCATCACATAAGTAGCATCACATAAGTTGAATGTGACACTGATCTAGAGCCTAGAGAAGGATCCACATCGAGTCGAACCGCTAGAGAGAGATGCACTAGTCAGCGACGAGAGGAGAGATCGCGAGATGTTGCACCGCCATGTAATGATTGCATGAAACTGGGAAGAGGGCAACGAGCCCCTCTTCTGTCTTCATCTTCTTCTTCGCACCGGTTGCAAAGGATGTTTCCCTGAGATTGGTTCCAGTTCGAGAATCCATGATGATGCACGATCGAGCAGCCGCCTGTAGATTTGTTTTGCCATCGATTATGGTTCCTAGTACCGATAAAACCCCAATATCACATAGATGTCGTCGTCGGTCTTGAGATGTCGCAGCCAAATTAGGGTTCCTAGTGAAACCCTAGATTTTCTTTTCAAACAGATCTCAAAGATTAATGGACCAAAATTGAGTTGTCTTCATATCGCTGTTGGTTGCTGCATCGCCAGAACTAGGGTTCTAGAATGATAGAATTTTCTCAATCCTGGCAACATGATCTCAAAAATGCAGAATCGATTCAGAACTTTGAACAACTTTCAAATATAATCGAAACTTCTCGAATTTATATATATGTTGATAATAAGCAAACATAAATACAATAAACTTCAAGATCAAACCATAAAATCGAACCCACTCTGATACCATGTAGAAAACGATAACACATAAGCATAGATGTCGTCGTCGGTCTTGAGATGTCGCAGCCACGGAGAATTAGGGTTCCTAGTGAAACCCTAGATTTTCTTTTCAAACAGATCTCAAAGATTAATGGACCAAAATTGAGTTGTCTTCATATCGTTGTTGGTTGCTGCATCGCCAGAACTAGGGTTCTAGAATGATAGAATTTTCTCAATCCTGGCAACATGATCTCAAAAATGCAGAATCGATTCAGAACTTTGAACAACTTTCAAATATAACCGAAACTTCTCGAATTTATATATATGTTGATAATCAGCAAACATAAATACAATAAACTTCAAGATCAAACCATAAATCGAACCCACTCTGATACCATGTAGAAAACAATAATACATAAGTGTATCCAAGATAAAGATAAAGAATAGTGGAAGAACACCGAAATTTTACCTGGAACCATACTTCGTGAGGAGCGGGATGAAATCACGGGAGAAGGCCTCTCAAGGGTCGGGTATTCTATATTGCTTTATCTCATCAGTTACAAGTAGTGCAGGGCTTCTTATATAGCCCCATTAGTAAGACCAAGTCCCACTCACAGTAGATGTGGGATTAAACTTGTGGATATGATGTGGAGATATTTCTATATTCTATTTACCTTTTATGTTATTTTTATTTTCTTGTTTCCATCTTATGTAATTTACCCATAGGACTTCTATATAAGGGAGCCTAGGGTTCTTTGGAATAACAACGCATCATTTTCTCCCATCATGGTATCAGAGCCAAAACCCTAGCCCACCTCTCTTGACACCGTCGCCGCCCCCTCCCCTCTCTCTCTCTCACCGGCTCTCCTCTCTCACCGCCGCCGCCAGCCCTCCCCCCCCCCTCCGTCGCCAACCCCTCCCCACCGCTTGTCCTCTCCCGCCGCCGCACCTCCGACCCTCTTCTCTCTATGGGTTTGAGTGCATAGGTCTACATATGCACTCAAATCCTATGTGTTTATGTAGATATTTGTTCTTTGGTTTACAAACCCTAGTTCCATATCTTCGACAACATGCCAGAAAACAAGGTCGATATGCCCTCCATAGGCGCTTTCAAAGGTTCAGCGCCAATTGTCAAGATGGATGGAACGAACTGTGAGCTCTAGGCAATGCAGTTCATGAGTCTCATGAAGTCGAATGGTAAGAAGCACATTCTTACCGAAGATGAGGCGGCAGAGAAGACCAGGGTTTATGCCTCCTGGGAGGCTGATGATTCATACGCCAAAGTCTGGCTTTCAGGCACACTGTCAATGGAGATCGCCAATGATGTTCTCCATCAGCCCACTGCTAAGGCGATGTGGGACATACTTGCAGCAACATATTCGTAGGTGCGAAATGAGACCAAGATCCTTCAACTCCAGCATGATATATTTACAGTCAAGCAGCATGGACAACCCCTTCACTCCTTATATACATCCTAGCGAGGGATGTTTGAGAAGCTCTACAGCATCATTCCTCTTACGGTGACTCCAGAGCAGCAGAAGACCTTTCGGAATGCTACCATGGTGGGGGTCCTAGTTGCGGCACTTGACCCTGAATATGATGTTGCTCGGTCACAGAGGCTACCATTTCTCCAATGGAGGAAGTTTACCGCAGACTTAGCCGCATTACAGTCTCGTCCAATGCTTCTACTCAGCCTCCTTCGGCGATGGCGGCCTCCAGAGGCAGAGGAGCCTCTTCTTCACTCCGTAGTCGTGGAGCTCGTGGTAGAGGCTGTCGTTTCTGTCAACCGTGCATATTTTTTCATCGCCCAGGTCACGCAGAGGATGCATGTTATTCTAAGCATGGTTTTCCAGTATCGGCACGTGTAGTCGAGCATGTTACATCTCCATCAGCATCTGCTTCAGACTAGAGGTTCGAGGAGCTCGTTGCTAGATTGCGTGACATTATGCCCCCTGTCTCTACAGAATCTCCAGGAGGCACCTCGGATATTGCTGCTTCAGCCTCTACCAGTACCTCTGCCACTATCAGCACCTCAGGTAGTGCTCAGATTGGATTATGGACTCCGGTGCGACACATCATATTTGCCGAGACAGAGATAAACTTACGTCATATAGGGAGATTCCACCGGGGCGATCCGTCGTGATAGCCGATGGGACTCATTTCCCAATTATTGGACAAGGGGAGATTACTTTATCGCCTTCCATGTGTCTACAGAATGTGTTACATGCTCCTGATTTTTCGATGAATTTACTTTCTATCAGTCAGATTACGAAGGATTTGCCTATCGCGCTATATTTGACCCATCATCTCTTGTTTTTCAGGACATTCTCACGGGCAGGGTGATTGGTTGTGGCTCTGAGCCGGATGGTCTTTGTCGCCTGGTCCGGACTCCTACTTGGCATCTCCTCTCACTCTAGTGGACCAGTCTCTACTTTTAATGGCATCTAGGCTTTGGCCATCTCCCTCTTCAGAAGATGTGTCATATCTTGCCTCAGATTTCACCAAGTTCTTCCTTTTAGTGTGTAGCATGTCAATTGGGAAAGCACCATAGATCTAACTTCCCTAGTCGTCAATCTCGGAGCAGTAGCTCCCCTTTTGAGTTATTTCACGTTGACATTTGGGGTCTGAGTCGTGTTCCTGATCACCAGGGGCACATGTTTTATCTTGTTGTCGTTGATAATTTTTCTCGACTGTCGTGGGTGTTTTTGTTGAAGAATAAATCTGAAGCAGGGGATGTGATCAAAAATTTTATAAATGAAGTGCATAATGTTTTTCCTCTACTGTGAAATATGTGCATACGGATAATGCTTTGGAATTTTGCACTTGTTCCTTTCACAATTCTTCTCATCTCGAGGCATTATCCATCAAACCGCATGTGCTTACACGTCTCAACAGAATGGGGTCGCTGAGAGAAAGCATCGTCATCTTCTTGATATTACTCGAACTCTACTTATCCAGAGTTGTGCCCCCATTTCTTTTTGGGGAGATGCAGTCCTTACAGCATGTTATCTTCTGAATCGTATGCCATCTTTAGTATTAGGTGAGAAAATTCCTCTTTCTGTTGTCTTTTCCTGAGAAGGAATTATTCTCACTTACTCCTCGTATCTTTGGTGTTGTTGCCTTCATTCAGCAGTTGTCTCCGGGACTTGACAAGCTCTCACCTAGGGTTGTCAAAAGTGTTTTTGTTGGTTACACCCGGACTCAGAAGGATTACCGATGCTATGACCCTGTAAACAGGAAATATTTTATAAGTGCTAATGTCACATTCTTTGAGTCTGTCATGTATTTCTCCCCTGCAGGTGACAGTTTGGCCTCGTCCACATCTGATGCTGAGATTTATGTCCCCCCTCCTCCTTCTTGTCCACCGTCTCCTATTCTTGTTCCCGTTATCACACCACCACCATCACCACCACCACCACCTCCACAACCACATGTATCACATTTATCAAAATTCTATATCCGTCGGTCTGTTCCTGCTCAGGGTGCTCGTCAATCATCCAACACGCCTCAGGTCTATATATTCTTACTAACGATGGGTCTGATAATGTGCAAGTGCAGGGATCATCGTTGCAGGAGAATAGTATACCCGCAAGTATTGTTTCTGATGATCTGGATGTTCCTATTGCCATACGAAAGCAGAAACGTACTTGTGCATCATATCCACTTGCTTCACAGGTTTCCTTCCATCGTCTCACAGGGGACTTTCAGAGGTTTGTTGTGGCTCTATCAGCCGTGGAGATACCACGGAATCATCAGGATGCCTTGAAGATTGGCTGTTGGCGTTCTGCCATGGAGGAGGAAATAACTGCTCTACAGTCGCGGGGTACATGGAGCTTCGTTCCCGCTCCCCCAGGAGCATCTGTTGTCAGCTGTAAATGGGTGTTCACTGTCAAATATAATGCAGATGGTAGCCTTGACCGTTACAAGGCAAGGTTAATGGCACGAGGATTCACTCAAACATACAGCGTGAATTATATGGACACCTTCTTCCAGTTGCACGTCATTCGACTATGCGTGTCCTCATGTCAGTTGCTGTGGTACGCGATTGGCCCTTGTTTCAGCTTGATGTTAAGAATGTCTTCTTGTATGGCGATCTGCAGGAAGAAGTCTACATGCAGCAGCCTCCGAGGTTTGCTGCTGAGGGGGAGAGTCACATGGTATGTATGATCTTAAACAAAGCTCATGGGCGCGGTTTCAGAAGCTTTCTCATCTAATTGAACAAGGGTTGAAAAGATCAAATGCAGATCATTCTTTGTTTGTCCAGAAGACTTCTAGAGGTACGGTTGTCATCATGGTGTATGTTGATGATATACTTGTTACAGAAGATGATATACAGGGATAAAGATGACAAAAGCATTTCTAGGTCATCAATTTGTTACTAAGGATCTTGGCACTCTATGATATTTTTTTGGGATTGGAGTTTGTCAGAAATGCGCAGGGTCTTGTAATGACCCAAAGGAAGTACATTACATATATACTTGTTGAGACGGGCATGATTGGGTGTCGACCCTCAACTACTCCTATGGGCTCCAGCATGAAGTTATATGATGATGATACATATGAGGTTGACAAGAGAAGATATAGAGAAATGGTGGGTAAGCTTCTCTGTATTACTATCACTAGACCTGATATCACTTTTGCAGTGAGTTGGGTGAGTCAGTTCATGGAACAACCTAGACAAGTACATATGGATGTCATATACATGATAATAAGATATTTAAAATCGTCTCCAGGCACAGGATTATTGTTTAGAAAAGAAACAAACATTTCTATTTTTGCATGTGCTGATGCGGATTATGCAGGATGTCATAAGGATCGAAAATCTACTTCACGCTTTGCAATGTTTGTGGGTAGTTCCTTTGTTTCTTGGAAAAGCAAGAAACAAACAGTGGTGTCTAGATCTAGTGTTGAATCTGAATAAGGGCCATGGCACAAGCAAGTACTGAGATGATGTGGGTTCGAGCCGTGTTAGAAGATTTACATATAGATGTACCTCTACCTATGCAGCTACAATGTGATAATCAAGCCACGCTATTCATTGCTAATAATCTTGCTTTTCATGAAAGAACAAAACATATTGAGATAGACTACCACTATACTAGAGATACGATCCAAAAGTGCTTGATTTCTACTTCTCATGTCAGTTCAGGAGAACAGACTGCAGACATCTTCACCAAGCCACTGCTCAGAGGGTCATTCCATAAGTGTTCTTCCAAGCTGAGCATGATTGATATCTATGCTCCATCTTGAGGGGGTGTGGAGATATTTCTATATTCTATGTACGTTTTCTGTTATTTTTATTTTCTTATTTCCATCTTATGTAATTTACCCATAGGCCTTCTCTATATAAGAGAGCCTAGGGTTTTTTGGAATAACAACGCAACCTTTTCTCCCAACATATGGTAATTGGACCATGGAGGGATCTAATTACACATCTCTACATATGATGCACTCTAACAACTAGCAGTGAAAATTACCTGAATCGTGCAAGCTATAGATGAATACAAAGGAAAGAAGTAGAGGAGGCCTTGAAGGTTATGAAACATGGAAAAAGTGTAGAACCTAATGACATTCCTAGAGAAGTGTGGAGAGTTCTATGTGAACATGGTTTCACTTGGCTCACAAAATTATTCAAAGTTATTTAGGTGAAGCAAGAAAATGCCTGAAGAATGGAGGAGAAGCATCATGGTGCCTCTTTATAAGAATAAAGGAGACATTCAAAATTATTCACATTACACAAGTACCAAACTCATGAGTCATACTATGAAAAATTGAAAACATGTGATCGAACAAAGGTTAAGGCAAGTTTCCAATGTAACAGAAAACAAATATGGATTCATGCAAACTATTGAGCTATCCACTTGTTGAGGAGAACAATGAAGATTTATAAAGCTAAAAGGAAATATCTCCGTATGATTTTAATTGATTTAGGTGGATGTGTGACATACATGTAAAGATCGGATTCGGAATGATGCAATCAGAAAGAAATTAGTGTAGCTCCGATTGAGAGTAAGATGCGGGAAAACTGCTTAAGATGTTTTGGCCATTTGCCAAGAAGATCAGTGAATGCACCAGTTAGGAGATGCGAGTGTTGGGATGTCGAGCCAGTTAAGAGAGGGCGAGGACAGCCCAAGAAATGTTGGAAAGAGGCTATACGAAAGGATCTTAGTTTTTTGGATATAAACCCGAGATTGACCCAAGATAGATCTGAATGGAGGCGAAGAATCCATGTAGCCAACCCTACTTAATTGTAGGAAAAGGATTTGTTGTTGTTGTTGTTGATTTTAATTGATTTGGAGAAGGCTTATGATTCAGTTCCACATAAGACATTGTGGAGAGTTTTGGAGAAGAGACAAGTACATGTCCTAGACAATAACTATATAAAGGATATGTATGATGGGGCTTTATATTACGTAAGGATCCAGACTGGAAAAACTACCTATTTTGACATCAACATTAATTTGCATCAAGGTTCAATTTTGAGTCCATTCGTTTTTACTTTGATTATGGATGAGTTGACTAGTCATATTCAGGATGAGATACCTTAGTGTATATTGTTCGTCAATGATATTTTTTTGATTGATGAGACTAGAGATGGAGTAAATGGGAATCTTGAGCTTTAAAAACATGCCTTAGAGACTAAATGATTACATATAAGTATGGCTAAGTCTGGATATATGTAGTGCACATTTAATGAAAACAGGGAATTACGGTGAATATTGGAGATGATAACATTCAGAAGGAAAATTCTTTAGATGTTTGGGATTTATTAAGCAACGTGATGGGGAAATCAATGAAGGCATTATTCAAGAACAATTACAGGTTGGCTAAAGTGGAGAGAAGCCTCTCATGTTCTTTTTGGTAAGATAATTTCTTTAAAAATCAAAGGAAATTATTACAAAGCAACCGTGAGAACTGTTATGCTCTATGGATCTAAATGTTATTATGTGAACCATAGACATGTACAGAGTATGACAGTAGCAAAAATGAAAATGCTAAGGTAAATATGAATCATACATGTAAAGATCATATTTGAAATGATGCGATTAGAATGAAAGTTGATATAGCTCCAGTAGAGGATAAGATGAGAGAAAACCGCTTAAGATGGTTTGGGCATTTGTAAAGGAGGTCAGCCGATGCACCGGTCAGAAAATACAAGATTTAAGATGTTGAACCAGATAAGAGAGAGTGATGAAGGTTCAAGAAGTGTTGGAATGATATTATCCGAAGGGATCTTAGTTATTTGGATCTAAGCCTAAGAATGACCCAAGGTAGATCTGAATGGAGGCAAAGAATCGATGTAGTTGACCCTACTTAATGAGGGAAAAGGCTTTCTTGTTGTTGTTGTAATTTACTTGTGTCAATTTTGTATAGACTTGTTGAAGGGACAAGGCCATGGTTAAGGAAAGTTGATGCAAATCGAAATATATTCTCAACGGTGGAAAAATAAATTTGATGGTGGAAATTTCGGTGGAGAAGAAAATAGGGGGGGAGGGGTTGAGAGGAGAAAACTCGTCAGAAAATGAGGGATTTTGGAAAGAATCGTGGAGATCGGGTACAAGGAGAGAGAAGGAGAGAGATAATTGAGATAAACTCAAAAATTGATTGATTCTGAACTGCCTCAAATGTTGGACTCTCATCCCCTTTATATAGGAGGGATGGATTACAAAAATAGAAAGAGATTGAAATTTAAATCCTAACCGACTCTAATTTTAAATTCGAAATTCAAATTGAAAACCGAAACACACAACTCGCCTCAACTCTGAATAATCAAATAAATCAAATAAAATACTTGGAATAACTAATAAGAAGATTAAAAGATGCAGTGTAAATATATGCCCAAGAGCACAATATAGAGTCATCTGCAGATCCAGTTCAGTCTCAAGAACGAAACTAAACATCGAACATCCATTCACAGGTGTAAAAATAATAGCAAATACACTCCCAGAGAACCTTTATATACAATATTGATATTGACACCTAAATATTATCGCTTAGTAATCAAACAAGACCTAGTTAAAGTTTCTGGCATCTAAATCATAGTCAGGCTAAAATTTCATAGAACTAGCAACAAGGATGAGTAACGAGAACACATCAAGGATTCTGTCGATCTTAAGGCTAGGACCATTATTTATGACACAAGTTGGAAGTGTTTGGCAGTTGTTAAACTCTACGGTCCTTCATAACATTGGCTAGATTTGAATGACCATTTGTTGATGCATCATCCAACCAATTGTTGGTTTTTGTGGCCTGACACATTCATCTCGTCAACAAATATGAACATGGTGATAATCGGACTCTAGTTCTTTTCCCTTATGCCCTCACATCTTCCATAGGGGGGTCAGAGGGTAGGTCTCAATTAAGTGCAACTTTCACCCCTTCTTTGCTCTGAGAAACTTGGCTACTCTACCAGGAAGGCACCCAGAGGAATTCTAGCTGAATAATAACCAGTCTTCGAGAGTAATCTGGCAGGTTCCTGCTCAGGAGACAAACTCCTCACCAAGAAGTCAGTTGGTTCCATCCCGAGGATGACTAGGCACACCCTCAGGTGCATACCATTAAGAGTCCGCCTCTTGTCCAGATTACCTAACCTCCCTGATTATCCTGTTCTGGGGCAGTTTACTGCTTTCGCCAGATATCATTGACTATGCAAGCACCCCAGGTGCACCCTACACCAAGTGGGCATTATGCATATCCCCCAGGTGCACCTTATAAGGGGGCATTCTTCTGGAACATGCTCAGTGATGGGAGAAATCCCTCCCCCCCCCCCCCCCAACCCCCAAAAATATGAGGTGAGAAGAGAACAATAATCTACCCATCCCACATACCTCGAGGACCAAACCAACTAGTTTTGATGTCTCATTTTTTTTTCCATGGGTTGTCTCTACAAACATTTTTATATGAATTTCGTCCCAAAAAAATATAATCATAATAGACAATGTCCCAATGTTCTTTTATCCAAATGTTCCAATCCTCCCAGGCCCACAAAACCAGAATATATCATGTTAAATGTGCGACAAACAAAATTTAGCCCCGTTAAAACCAATAGCAAAGCAACTAATAAATAGACAAATGGAAGTTTACCTGATACCTATTCCAGCCGGAATTTAGATGTACTGGATGCTGATGAACTGCCGGCATTGGAGGCCCATAAGGTGGCCCATGCATATATGGGAATGAATTAGTCGGGGTTCTCTGTGGAACATGAAATGGTACAGGTATGTGAGGGACACCAGAAACATTCAAATGAGAAAAACCACTGCCAAAATGTCCCGTTTGCGCATTACTTCCACCCAACACAGATGGATCTGGATGGTTATACTTGCAGCTGGTTGAAAACTTGCAAGAACCTTTTTGCATATAGAAAGGGCATTCTTTCTCCCCCTGTCACCAACAGCAATTCTGAGACTTTCTTCCTTTTCAAGAAAAGCATGTAATTTCTTAATATTTTCCTTGTGCTATGTCATTATGAAAATTAATTAAAACATTAAAAATTCAGAAGATCTAAAAATCATAAACAAGACTAGTTTCACTTACAGGACGCAGAGGAAGGCCCAAGAAGTTTAATTCTACTAGCTCGGCTTCCATTTTTTCTTCTATGTGATTATATCTGCATGCACTTCCATATTTACACCCCCCTGGTGTGTCAAAATACTGGAATTCAATTTCAAAAAGCAGTCATCCACAACAGCATGAGGAGCAGCAAAAACCCAATACATTCCTAAAAGGTATTTGGTGATTGATCTACAATCTTAAAAATTCTTTCCCATTTCCACTTGTCAATTTAGTTCGATTTTTGTATATGTGGATGACTTATCCAGGGTATGTTTCGACTGAACAAATGGCAATGAGAAAAGTAGTAAAAAATTCTGCATGTCAATTTTCAGGCAGCAACTAAACACAGTACAATGACTACTTCAGAAAAAGATTAAACAAATAATGACTACTTCAGAAAAAGATTAAACAAATCATAACAGAAAATGATATATCAAAATAATTGGATAATGGGATTATGTTTGGAAATATCAAATTAGGAGGAATTCCTAACATCAACTTTGAAGATACATGTTTAGTAAATTATAAAGAAGTCTACTAACCCATATACCATATTAGATGTATCAGATGTTCAAATTCACCTTCAATAATCCTTATTTTGAGCTTTATTTATTACCATCTGCCTCAGGGCGGAATTCAATTAAAACAAACCCACTGGTTTCCATCAATAGAAAGATAATGTAACTTGCAAAATGGATCCTCAACTACATTTACATGACAGTACCCAGTACCAAAATGCACAAAAGTAAGCATGGCACATATTTAACATTTCGCTCCTTTCATCAAGGTGCATTTAGAAAAGTCATCATGTGCCATCATCAAGCATTCATACGTATTGGCTTTTTGCATGTATCCCACGACTTGCTCCATGTTCCTTTCATAGCCTTGAAACACAGACCATTTTCAAAGGGTCATTGATGATGCTGTCGACATGCCAAACAATCTTCAGAAACGTGTCTAGCCCTGAAGTGTACGTGTCTGTTTTTTTCCAACTTACCAGAACTTCACATCATGTCCAACTTAACAGACCTTCTAATGATGACCTCTACAAGCCTTTTTATGCACGTCCCAACAATCATAACAATAGGAGTTTTTTTACATGCATATACCCCTGGAAACTTGTGTAATTATATAGATACCTCTACATAACTTCTAATTACAGATATGTCCCGTACTCCACACCTTTAGTAAACATACCCTTTTATCATTATCTTAACCTCGCATGTGATCTTAACAACTAGAACTATCTTTTGTTCCTATGTGCGCACTGCACGGTGCTAGGATGAACAGCTAAATAGAAAATAGAATGATACATATATAAATACGTATATACATGCATATATACATATACATATATATATATATATATATATATATGCTCTAACAGTTTTTGGGGATCTTCCAGTTATATACTTGGGGCTTCCTTTGGTGTTAGGCTTCATCAGTTGGATTAGTTACCACTGATTTAAACACTCGAAGAAAAGTTGGCTAAATGGAAGGCACCTTGTCTCTCAAGCGGTGGGAGATTAGTTAGTGTTGGGAAAAGAATAAGATTTGTTTAGGCTCTTTTATATAGAGGAGAGACCTATAGGTAAATTAAATAAGATAGACAGACACAAAGTAAACAGAGAAAACAATACAGAAACATAAATATATCTCTACACTCCCCCTCAAGATGGAGCATAAATCAGGCTCAGTTTGGATGAACACTTCTGAAACGGTCCTCTGAACAAGGCCTTGGTGAAAATATATGCAGTTTGATTGCCTGAACTGACATGAGAAGTAGAGATAAAGCCTTTCTGGATCATGTTCTGTGTATAGTGGCAATCTACTTCAATATGTTTAGTTCTCTCATGAAAGGCAGGATTGTTTGCAATAAATAAGGCAACTTGGTTATCACATTGTAACTGCATAGGAAGAGGTACATCGATATATAAGTCTGTTAGCACCGCTTGGACACATATCATCTCTGTGCTCGCTTGTGCCATAGTCCTATATTCTGATTCAGCACTTGACTTGGCAACCATAGTTTGCTTCTTACTCTTCCAAGAAACTAGAGAGTTGCCAACAAATACAGCGAAACCTAAGGTAAACTTCATGTCCTTAGGACATCCTACATAGTCTGCATCTGCACATGTTGTAATAGTAAGAGTCTTTCTTAAATAGTAATCATGCACCCGGAGATGATTTTAGGTACCTCAAGATCATATATAATGCATCCATATGTACATGTCAGGGTTGCTCCATGAACTGATTAACCTGACTAACAGTAAAGGAGATATATGGCCTAGTGATATTAACATAGAGAAGTTTTCCCACCAATTCGTTGTATCTTCTCCTGTCTACCACATTTGTATCATCATCGTATAGCCTCATTCTGGGATCCATAGTAGTAGCTAGTCAACACCCAATTATGCATGTCTCAAC
This sequence comes from Ottelia alismoides, assembly GCA_037367405.1. Lineage (NCBI taxonomy): Eukaryota > Viridiplantae > Streptophyta > Magnoliopsida > Alismatales > Hydrocharitaceae > Ottelia > Ottelia alismoides. The sequence continues at coordinate 103,073 of JAZKJV010004771.1, forward strand.
TAGCATGTCTGTAACATACTTCCTTTGAGTCATCACGAGACCCTGTGGATTCCTAGCAGACACTAACCCCAAGAAATACCATATGGTTCCAAGAGCCTTGGTAACAAACTAACGACCCAGGAACTCCTTTGCCCTCTTGATCCCCTGCGCATCATCACTTGTAACAAGTATGCCATCAACATAGACCATGATAACAACTGTACCTCTGGGGTTCTCAGTACAAACAGTGAATGATCTGCATTTGATCTCTTGAATCCCTGCTTCTCAATTAGATCCGAGATCTTCTGAAATCATGCACTTGGACTACGCTTCAGGCCATATATTGCCTTGTGAAGTCTGCAAACATGCTAACACTCCCCCTTAACAGCAAACCATGTAGGCTAATGCATGTAGACTTCTTTCTGGAGATCACCATACAAGAATACATTTTAAACATCAAGCTGCAATAAAGGTCAATCACGTGCCAATGCAACTGAAAGAAGAATTCATATAGTGGAGTGGCGAGCAATATGGAAAATGTGTCCAGATAATCCACCCCATAAGTCTGAGTAAATCCCCGTGCAATCAATCTGACCTTTTAACGATCAAGGTTCCCATCTGCATGGTGTTTTACTGTAAACACCCATTTACAACAGACAATCGACGCCTCATTGGGAGCAGGGACCAAACTCCAGGTACCACGTGACTGTAGTATAGCCATCTCTTCTTCCTTGGCTAGGCGTCACCGACTGTCTCTCAAGCCTCCTAGTAATTCCGTGGGATTTCCATGACAGATAGAGCAACAACGAATCTCCTAAAGTCCCCTGACAAGCGATCAAGATATGAGGTACAAGTATGCTTCTACTTCCGAAGTGCAATAGGTACATCCAGGTCATTGGGAATCTCTTCAATCTGTACGCCATACTCCTATAAAGGTTCCTGCTTAGACACATCTCCAGACCCATCGTTAGAAACATTGTATTCAGAACAAACCTGAGGCGTGTTGGATGAGGGACGATGACCATGAGCAGGAACAGGCCTACGAGTATGGTATCGTGGCAAGGGTGAGACTGGGACTATGGGAGGTGGCAGTACAAAAGGAGGAGGTGACAGAGGTGGAGGTGGTGATGGGCTCATAAGAGGAGGTGGCATGTACACCTCATCACCTAAATCTGATGAAGTCAACCTATCACCTGTAGGAGAAAAACACATTACCGACTCAAAAATGTGACATCAGCGCTAACATAATATTTATGTACAATGGATCATAACATCTATTTATCTCTTTTGCATCCTAAAGTATCCAACAAAAACACATTTGACAGCTCTAGGTGAAAGCTTGTCAAGACCTGGAGACAACTGATGGACGAAGGCAACAGAACCAAAAACACGAGTAGTGAGTGAAAATAATTCCTTCTCTGGAAAAGCCAGGGAGAAAGGAATTATCTCACCCAGTATAGACAAGGGCATGCGATCATAAGATAACACGTCGTAAGAACCACATCAATCCGGAACGAATGCGGGGCACCACTCTGGATCAGAAGAGTTCGAGTAACATCAAGTAAATGGTAATGCTTTCTTTCTGCAACAACATTCTGTTGAGAAGTGTAGGCACATGATGTCTGGTGAACAATACCACGAGATGAAAAGAATTGTGAAAGTGCACGAGTACAGAATTCTAATGCATTGTCAGATCTCACAAATTAGACAGAAGAAGAAAGAACATTCTGCACTTCATTGATAAAAGTTGTAATCATATCCTCAGCTTCATATTTATTCTTCAATAAAAATACACATGCCAGCCGAGAAAAATCATCAACAACAAGATAGAACCTGAGTTCCTGGTGATCAGGAACACGACTAGGACCCCAAATGAAAGAACTCAAAAAGGGAGCTACTGTCCCGACTCTGACGACTAGGAAAAGCAGACTGACGGTGCTTTCCCAACTGACATGCCTCGCATTGGAAGGATGAACGAGGTGAAATTTAAGGGAGACATTGATGTATCTTCTGAAGGGGAAGGTTACCAAAGCGTAGGTGCCCCATGAAAGGTGAGCCAAGTCCTGCAGAATGAGAGGATAATCCATCATATAGAGTTCGAACCAATCGATAGAGACTGCCATGCTTACGACCACAACCAATCACCCTGCCTGTAAGAATGTCTTGAAATACAAGAGATGATGGGTCGAAAATCCTTCGTAATCTGATTAATAGATAATAAATTCATAGAAAAGTTAAAGTGCATGCAACACATTCTGTAGATGCATCGAGGGTGCTCCCATGTCCTATAATCGAGGAATGAGTTCCATCGGACAATAGTTCTCCCTGAAGGAACACATCAGTAAGGTGCAAGTTGATCTTTGTCTCCACACAAATGATGTGTCATCCCAGAGTCCATAATCCATTCTATAATATCATATCAAAGACAAGTAGTAAGAGCATAAATGCTACCTGAGGTACTGGCAGTGGTAGAGGCATAAGCAGCGACATTTAAGTGGCCTTCTGGAGCAGGCGAGGAAGCAATGGAACTAGCATGAGGCATAATGTCCCTCAATCGAGCTACTAGGTCATCAAACATCTGATACAAAGACGGAGTTGCATGAAACTCCACATGCTCTGCTCCACAAGCTAATGCAGGAAAATCATGCCTGAAGTAGCATGTATCCTTTGTGTACCCAGGATGATGGCAGTAAGTACATGACTGATGAATACGATCTCCTCTACCGAGGTCCACGTCTACGAAATTGAGAAGAGTCCCCTTACACGGGAGACTGCCATCGCAGAAGAAGACTGAGTAGAAGCAGGTGATGAGACACCGATTCAGCTAAGTCTACAGAAAGCTTCCTCCATGGGAGGAATAGTAGCATCTCTCAGTATCTGTGAACGGATTGCCTCATACTCTGGATCAAGTGCTGCGAGGAATACACCAACCATGGTGGCATTCTTGTAGGTCTTCTGTTGCTCAGGAGTAGCCGTAAGAGCATAAAATTGCGGAGCTTCTCGAACAATCCACGCAGGGACGTATATAGGGAATGAAGGGGTCGTACGTTCTGCTTGACAGTAAATATGTTGTGTTGGAGTTGCATAATCTTTATCTCATTCCTCGCATGTGAATAGGTGGCTACAAGGACACCTTAGCGATGGGTTGATGTAACACATCATTGGTGATCTCTGACGTCAATGTACCAGATAACCAGACTTGTGCATAAGCATCATCTGTCTCACACGAGGCATTGTCCCCTTCTCAACCGGCTCTTCCTCGATAAGAATATGTTTCTTACCCATAGACTTCATGACGTTCATGAACTACATGGCTCATAACTCGTAATTCGTCCCGTCAATCTTGACAATTTGTGGTAGACCTCTGAAAGCGTCTGTGGCAGGGATATCAACTTTGTTCTCTGACATATTGCCAGATGAAGAAAACTAGGGTTTTGTAGACCAATAGAAATATATCTACACAAACATATGCAGATTTGATTGCATGTGTAGACTTGAATGCAACTTGATTCATTAACACGAGCGGACCTCGATGCGAGCGGAGAAGAGGCGTAGCGCAACGCACCGCAATACATGCACACGCGTGCATCGACGGAGGGTCCCCTCTCTCGGCGGTGTCACGTGCTAGAGAGGAAGGTCTGGGAGGCACAGAGTATAAACCCCTCAGGATCCGGGTACCCGTTAATCACACATTCGCACTATTATTCACAGAAGATCGCATGAAATTGTAGAAAAGCAGGGAAAAATTTTCGCGCAATTACGACATTCATTTCCAACACATAACCACAAAGTTTAAGAGACAAATGGCACCAAAATTCTTTTCATTAATATTCATATCAGTTTACAACATGTACCAGGATCTTCCATTTTACAACATATATCACAAAGTGTGATACAAAAGAGATAGCATTTACATCATTGTCTGAACAAAAACTGAGACAAGGTAATTCATACCGTCTAGTGTATACTCTGTCTCCAGGAAGCATGTATAGCTACTGAGCTGCTACTAAACTGCAGGCTGTTTGCCAGCCAAACACATTAGGAAAGAAGAGGCGTCAGCCATTGCTGGTACCTCCCAAAAACTTATAAAAATAACTAGACATTTAATATGTGCAAAAGCAAGCAAGTAGAAAGGTGGAAAGTAAAGTTTACATCTACTTGCGTAAGTAAAAAGGTTTTTCAGGCTATTTTTAATGCATCTCTAATGATTTCCCCAGAACCCGGCATTTCCCCCATATGACCTATTTATTTTGTAGTTGAATATTCATGAGGGTATGAGTGTGAGCATATATATCAATTGCTTCAGAGATCATACTTGTGAATGATGATGGAAAAGTTAAGATTGGAAAGATCTCTTAATTTAATTAATTTCTTAGATAGAGAGAATAATCATTTCCTACTAATCCCAACTTTTGATCGTAACTTCTCCAATTCTTAACTTCAATGTTTCAAATACAACTCCAGATAATGTAGATGTAGATATGGATGATTTAGATATAGAATCGCCATGTCTGTTGGCGAGGTAAACTCAAGCGGTGAAGAAGCCTGCAAATGGCTCTTCCGTCTCGCCCTCTAATTGGAAGCGCGGTCCAATAGAGGGATAGGTCTACTCCCAAACTACGCCACTGAGACGGGTGAGAGAGACTCCCTAGAAAAGTCGCTCTAGAAACCTGCCTGACTAGTACAGGCGAACGAGCTCGTACGAAAAACTGAAAACCAAGGATCCCCCGCCTGGGTATCCTAAAAGACAGGGTCAGTGGAACTGGTCTAAAGTCTGGATCCCAACGAGGCGTAAAACACTGCGAGCTCGCGTAAAAACCGAAAAGGGACTGGGATCCTAGACCCACGCATTAAGCGGTCGCTGCCCTAACTGGGCTTCCTATTCTCCTGCCCAGTTGAGGGTCACCGCGCCCTCGCACGATCATGTGTAAAAGTCACCATAATCGGCACTATTATTATTAATCATCATTGATTTTCAATAACCCATTTATCTCCAAGATTTTCAGAGTATTGTAGATTTGCCTAAGTCCTTTGATTCATTACAGTAGTTAGATTATGGGTAATTCAATTATTGTATAGTCAAAACCTACTAACTTCGTACTATTGGGTTAGACTTTTTCAAGACCTGCAACATACTCTCTCTCTCTCTATATATATATATATTTCATTCATCGTGTTGGATATTTGCAGCCTTTTCTTAGAAATTCAAATTTGGTGAACCACAAGTTTAAAAAATGGAGTTTGGCAAATGGAAGTTGGTTCTTAACAGAATGCTAACTAACAGTACATCTTCATACTGTCGATGTAAATCTCGAATCCCTGTCAGACACCACCTCTCATGGTATACCATGCAGCCTGATAATGTTCTGCACGTAGAGCTTGGCCAATCTGGATGGAGTGTAAGTCGTGTTGACAGGTATGAAATGGGTTGACTTGGTTAACCTATCAACAACGACCCAAATGGAATCATAGCCACCTGGTGTCTTTGGCAGACCTGTGACGAAATCCATAGAAATGCTCTCCCACTTCCACTCAGGAATGGTGAGAGACTGCAGTAATCCTGGTGGTCTCCTGTGCTTGGCCTTGACCATCTGACAGGTCATGCATCTGCTGACATGCTGCGCTACATCGCGCTTCATTCCATCCCATCAGAAATGTCGACGCAGATCACGGTACATCTTCATACTGTCGACGCAGGAAGGGAACTCCTGGTGCCATGTGATATGGTGCCATAGAGATTGGCTGTATATCTGGCAGCAATGTGATCTCAAATTCGATCTCTCTCTCTCAGGAGGTAACCCTGGTAGCTCATCAGGAAATACGTCAGGGTATTCTGATACTACTCGGATGTCCTGTGTCATCAGCTCCTGATCAGATACCTCCCGAACAAAAGCAAGATATGAATTGCAACCCTGATAAACAAGTCGCTGAGCTCGCAACACCGAAATGTATTCCATGGAGGAGTCATGTATAGTACCCTCAAAAGTAAACTCGGGTAGATCTGGAATCCCGAAGACAACCGTCTTCCTAAAGCAATCAACAAGCGCATGTTGAGCGGATAACCAATCCATGCTCAAAATCAAGTCAAACTCATCGAGCTGTAGAAGTAGACAATCTGCGATCACCTCGTGACCGCCAATCAGTATGGGCAAGTGCCTGATGATCAGTGAAATAATGAACAGCTGACCGCCTGGCCCTCGGATGTGATATGGAGAAGAGAGTATCTACGACTCTTCCTAAGGATGTAAGTAGTCTCAAAGCAAGAAAAGAATGTATTGCACCAGAATTAAATAGAACATGGAAAGAGAAGTCAGTATGTGTGCTAGTTGGTTAGTCATCTCCTGGTCTGGTCGGGATGACATGGCTTTGCATGAGAACCATTTTTTAGTCATAAAAATGCCTCTTGCAGAAACTTATCTTATCTACTTTTTCTCTTCTTGAGATATAATATGAAAATTAATGAAATTGGTGACATCTGTGATTATTGAATGTGAATGTCATAATTTCCCCTCTCGAACTCACGACAAGTCGGAAGACTGTCGCTATTCGAGAACTTAATGCGATCGGTATCGAAATACTGTAAATGTGCATATTGGGGTATCACTGCTCTGATACCAAACTATAAACCCCTCAGGATCCGGGTACCCGTTAATCATACATTCGCACTATTATTCACATAAGATCGCATGAAATTGTAGAAAAGCAGGGAAAAATTTTCGCGCAATTACGACATTCATTTCCATCACATAACCGCAAAGTATAAGAGACAAATGACACCAAAATTCTTTTCATTAATATTCATATCAGTTTAAAACATGTACCAGGATCTTCCATTTTACAACATATATCCCAAAGTGTGATACAAAAGAGATAGCATTTACATCATTGTCTGAACAAAAACTGAGACAAGGTAATTCATACCGTCTAGTGTATACTCTGTCTCCAGGAAGCATGTATAGCTACTGAGCTGCTACTAAACTGCAGGCTGTTTGCCTGCCAAACACGTTAGGAAAGAAGAGGCGTCAGCCATTGCTGGTACCTCCCAAAAACTTATAAAAATAACTAGACATTTAATATGTGCAAAAGCAAGCAATTAGAAAGGTGGAAAGTAAAGTTTACATCTACTTGCGTAAGTAAAAAGGTTTTTCAGGCTATTTTTAATGCATCTCTAATGATTTCCCCAGAACCCGGCATTTCCCCCATATGACCTATTTATTTTGTAGTTGAATATTCATGAGGGTATGAGTGTGAGCATATATATCAATTGCTTCAGAGATCATACTTGTGAATGATGATGGAAAAGTTAAGATTGGAAACATCTCTTAATCTAATTAATTTCTTAGATAGAGAGAATAATCATTTCCTACTAATCCCAACTTTTGATCGTAACTTCTCCAATTCTTAACTTCAATGTTTCAAATATAACTCCAGATGATGTAGATGTAGATATGGCTGATTTAGATATAGAATCGCCAAGTCTGTTGGCGAGGTAAACTCAAGCGGTGAAGAAGCCTACAAATGGCTCTTCCGTCTCGCCCTCTAATTGGAAGCGCGGTCCAATAGAGGGATAGGTCTACTCCCAAACTACGCCACTGAGACGGGTGAGAGAGACTCCCTAGAAAAGTCGCTCTAGAAACCTGCCTGACTAGTACAGGCGAACGAGCTCGTACGAAAAACTGAAAACCAAGGATCCCCCGCCTGGGTATCCTAAAAGACAGGGTCAGTGGAACTGGTCTAAAGTCTGGATCCCAACAAGCGTAAAACACTGCGAGCTCGCGTAAAAACCGAAAAGGGACTGGGATCCTAGACCCGCGCATTAAGCGGTCGCTGCCCTAACTGGGCTTCCTATTCTCCCGCCCAGTTGAGGGTCACCGCACCCTCGCACGATCATGTGTAAAAGTCACCATAATCGGCACTATTATTATTAATCATCATTGATTTTCAATAACCCATTTATCTCCAAGATTTTCAGAGTATTGTAGATTTGCCTAAGTCCTTTGATTCATTACAGTAGTTAGATTATGGGTAATTCAATTATTGTATAGTCAAAACCTATTAACCTCGTACTATTGGGTTAGACTTTTTCAAGACCTGCAACATACTCTCTCTCTCTCTCTATATATATATATATTTCATTCATCGTGTTGGATATTTGCAGCCTTTTCTTAGAAATTCAAATTTGGTGAACCACAAGTTTAAAAAATGGAGTTTGGCAAATGGAAGTTGGTTCTTAACAGAATGCTAACTAACAGTAACTACTACCATCCATATGTCAGTATCATAGATCAGTAGTAAAGAAGAATGATATATTGTCACCATCAAAATGAGGACATTATATTTTTAAAATAGTCACCTAATTTCCTATTTAATCTTTTGAATTTTGTACCTCCCCCTGTTCAACCTATCCAACATACTTAGACGATGCCTTCTCTTATCTAAATATATATATTTATATATATATATATATTTAAGGATTGAAGATTAATATCAAAACCACTTATCTTTATCTTTTTCTTTTTTTTAGTGTAACACATTTATAGTTTTAGAGACCAGTATTACATATGTAGTTACATATATTTTATCCGATGCTAAAAAAAATCTATAATAATAACCACCGTAAGAGCATTCGAAATCCTTCTTATCTATATTCAGCTAACTTGCATGACAAGCAATTCTTTAAGAAAGGAAATCACCAGAGTCTATTCCAATCATATATATATATATATGATCATCCTATTTTCCTTCTTTATAACAAATCAAGACTCCATTGAAATCTTAAATCTTATGAACCTACTGTCTTGGCAGATTATCAATCGACACAACATTCTTCTAATTCTATCAAAACTTAACAATCTCACATTCTTAATCTAATTTCCAGTAAGAATACAAAATGTTTAACCCAAATTTATTTGATTGCATGCTCACCAAGTGAAATTAAATTGACACAATGGATTCTGGATCTCATGTCACTTTTCAACTTAAAAAGAAATCTTCAGCATATAATGACTTAGAAGCATCAAATGGAGTACATTATTTATACTATTTATTTAAGTATGCATGAGTTTAACAAGATTCACATTTATTTAATTCATGTTCATTTTTTTTAAAGGCATTAGATTTTAACGTGCTCCTTATTTATATACAAGTGGCGTTAGAAAACACTTCAGGTTTGAAACCTGAATTGGATGGAATTCTCCCTTGACATTAGTTTTTAACATTTTAACCATCCAAATTATAGTAGATCTGCAATATCCACTATCAAGGATAATTTACAACAAAACCCCATTGTTATTTTACTTGTAACACATGGTTGCATAAAAAAATATATCGTAGAAGGCAGGGTGTGAATAGACAAATTACTGACCCCCTTTACACAAGATTAAACCAGAAAACATACATGCTAAATTTCAGATCCCACAAGGGGCAGCACATTGAAGGAAAATACATAAATGGTAACAAAAGGAAGGGTTTAGATTACTCATGCATGGCAACAAAGAGAGGGGGTGGGGAATTGTACCTCTTTGGTTTTCAGATTTTTGATTTCTAAGAGAGAAATCACTTGCATGCAGGCTGGAATCTGGAGCTAAAAACATCCATACCAGGGTTGTTCTTCATGGTTGAAATCTTGATTTGGAATTTGGAGAGTGATTAAGGAAGAAAGAGGAAAATTGAAGAGGAGTTTACGGCTGGAAATGGGGCTGTGATTCTTGTTGGAAATGAGGAAAGAAAGAAAATATAAGGGAGAAGAAGAATCTCGTTGGAATTAGAAGCTAAAGGGTTTTATGGAGAGTGAGGTTTGACGTTGGGTTTGCTTTTATAGGGAAAGAGGAGATTTAAGTAATGCCAAGTGCAGAAAAAATATAACCAAGTGGCTGGAAAGAATAGCCACTGGTTTAGCATTTTTTTAAATAAAAAACAAAGCAGCCAATATGAGTCTGTTGTTATATATATTTATATTTTTTTTAACCAAAAATTTTCCTCTTATTTGACACACTTAAAGTTGACCGTAATCGGGCATCGAACCTCGGATTTCGACGCAAAATATCTTGATTTGACCGTCTTTGAACGACGATCAATATGAGTATAATATTGATATACTTTCGGTCGGGTTTTGAACCCCCGAAATTTTCGGATACGGTTTTTGTTCAAGGTTAAATTTTGTGATTTAAAATTAGCAAACGACCTCCGATTGACGAACGGTCGATTCCGTTGGTCTTGTTTCGTCGAATCGGATCTAATGACAGTCTTGGTTCGTTTTGCGGTTTCCGAATTTGCGTCGCGGCTTTTTCACGGCGTGCATTACGATGCGACCGATTTTTGGTCGATTTCGCCCGAACGACTTTTGATTCACGATCAATTGATCGTTTTAGGTTATCTAATATTGTCAGATAACATTATTGGGTTATCCGGACCTTATTCGGGTCGAGTTCGGGTTTACGGGGATCTCGGATGTTACACAGAGGCACAACAAGAGAGAGAGAGGGGAGTACGGCGGCAGTGGCAGAAGAGAAGGTCGACGGTGGCGGAAGAGAGCATCAATGGCGGTGGAAGAGAGGGCCGGCGACGGCAAGCGACAGCGCCCGAGAGAGAGAGAAGACTGGCGGCAGCGCGAGAGAGATATTGGAAGGGTTGGCGGGTGGGGTTAGGGTTTTCTCGGGTACGAGAGCTCCGGCCTAAGGCTGCCACTCTGATATAATATTGGGAAAAGAATAAGAGTTGTTTATTCCATGACCCCTAGGACTCTCTTATATAGAGGAGAGACTTATGGGAAATTACATAAGATAGACAGACACAAAGTGAGAAAACATTAAATAAACATAAATATATCTCTATAGCTATCCTTCCTTCGGTGTTTTCTGCCATACCAATTTTCTTCTCTCTTGACGCCTTAATCCAGTGGGAGTCAGGAAGCACCTCGAGACTCTTTGAGGAAGTTCTCTTGGGCTAGTTCTAGAGAGGAGGGTACCTCATTAGTTATGTGGATGTGGTGACTCAACCCACCAGCAATTGTGTTTTGGGCATGCTTCGTAATGAGGAAATGAAAAAGGTAATTCTTGCTAAATTAGCCATTAGAAATTGAGGTGGGTGTAATGGCCTTCTTTGTCAACTAGTCCAGAACGGCGTCTCGATCACTTTATAATTGCCAAAAATAACTACTCTCCTACTTTTGGGGGGGGAAATGTTTTTGTTGACGCATATTGAGTTATTGTACCTCTTCGTTATTTTCTTTTCTTGTTATGCTCTTTATGTAATTTACCCATAGGCTACTCTCCTATATAAGAGAGCCTAGGGCTATGGAATAGAAATCATCTCATTCTCTTTTCCCAACATGGTATCAAAGCGACGGTCCTAGACCGGAGTTCTCGAAACCCTAACCCTAACACCCCACCCGCCGGCCCTCTTCTCTTCTCTCTCTCTCTCTCTCGATCGGCGTCCCATCAACGCCGCCGCCTCTACCGGACGCAGCCCTAGCGCAGCCCCTGCGCTGCCCTAGCGCAGCCTCTGCGCAGCCGTGCACAGCCATAGCGTGCCGCACGCGCAGCCCTAGCGTGCCGCACGCGTAGCCCTAGCGTGCCGCACGCGCAGCACCTGCGTGCACAGCCTCCCTGCGCATCCTTGCGCGCTGTGCCCTGTCTCTGCGTGCATCAACCGTGCGCTAGCACAGCCCCTGCGCGCTTCAGCCGTGCGCCGACTGTGCCTCCCTTGTGCGGCATGTGCGCAACTTCTTTGTGCGTATAGGTCTTAGCACAAACACCTTTATGGGGATAGTTGCTTGAAGTCTACACGTGCAACTAACCCCATCTATGGTATTGTAGACAAAACATATCATTTGTCAGTCGTTCCAGTCTTTATTTTGCAATATGTTAGAGAGCAAGGCAGATATTCCAACTATTGGCGCATTCCGTGGTCCGGCGCCTATTGTCAAGATGGATGGTACCAACTATGAACTGTGGGCAATGCAGTTCATGAGCATGATGAAGTCTACGGGTAAGAAGCATATTCTTACCGAATCAGAGCCTGCTGAGAAGACTGGAACCTATGCCTCCTGGGAGGCCGATGATGCGTATGCCAAAGTCTGGCTATCTGGCACATTGGCTATTGAGATTGCCAATGATATCCTCCATCAACCCACAGCGAAGGATATGTGGGACATTCTGGCCGCCACATACTCTCAGGCGAAGAACGAGACAAAGATCCTTCAACTCCAGCATGATATCTTCACCATCAAGCAGAATGGTCGTCCACTACATTCTCTCTATACATCACTGAGAGGGATGTTTGAGAGGCTATATAGCTTCATGCCCTTGACAGCTACGCCCGAGCAGCAGAAGACATACAGGAATGCTACTATGGTGGGTGTGTTTCTAGCTGCACTTGATCCAGAGTATGAGGCAGCACGTTCTCAGATTTTAGCGGACTCGACTATTCCTCCCATGGAGGAAGCTTTTCACAGATTGAGCAGGATCACAGTGCCTTCATCTGCTGCGAGTCAGAATTCCTCAGCTATGGCAGCCAACAGAGGCCGCGGGTTTCATCATCAAGGCCGTGGGCGTACTCCTCGTGGAAGGGGTGGTCGTACTAGGCCAACCTGCACATATTGTCACCGAGTTGGGCACAATGAAGACACATGCTATTCAAAGCATGGATTCCCTGCATCTGCACGAGCCGCTGAGCAGATAGAGCCCCCATCTGCTGCTACCCTGGATCAACGATTTGATGATCTAGTTGCCCGCCTCAGGGGCATCATACCACCATCTGGCCCAGCAACGACTACAGAGAGTCATACTGATACTGCTGCCTCTGCCTCTGCCTCTGCTTCTGCATCTACTAGTACTTCAGGTAGTACACTTGCACTCCACAGTAGTAGATCTCATATACTGCCATGGATCATGGACTCGGGCGCCACACATCATTTATGTGGCGACCAGAGTCTACTTACAGGATACACCCAGATTCCTCCAGGACGGACAGTAGTAATTGCTAATGGCACGCATTCCCCTATCACTAGTCAGGGGGAGATTAGATTGACACCCTCTATGCAGCTGAAGAATGTCCTACATGCACCACATTTTTCTATGAATCTGTTGTCAATTAGTCAGATTACGAAGGATCTCCACTGCCGAGCTATTTTTGATCCATCTTCTTTGATTTTTCAGGACATCCGTACGGGCAACGTGATTGGTCATGGCTATGAGCAAGGAGGCCTTTACCGTCTGAACCAGACCCCATTTGCTGGAACCACATCCTCTCCCGCTGAACAAGTATCTCCTCTCCTGTGGCATCTGCGTTATGGTCATTTACCGCTCCAGAAGTTGCGTCTAGTCCTACCCTATAGTCTCTCTCACACACCTATCCAGTGTGAGGCGTGTCAGTTGGGAAAACATCACAGGTCGTCTTTTCCCAGCAGTCAAGGTCGGAGTAGTAACTCCAAGTTTGAGTTGTTTCATGTCGATGTCTGGGGTCCGAGTCGTGTTCCCGATCATCAGGGGCACAGGTTTTATATTGTATTTGTGGATGACTACTCTAGAGCATCATGGGTATTTCTAATGAAAAATAAGTCTGAAGCAGAAAATATTGTTATTCACTTTCTAAATGAGATTCAGAATGTTTTTTCCACATCTGTCAAAATTTTGAGAAGTGACAATGCCTTGGAGTTGTGCACCAACAATCTAGCCAACTACTACTCCTCTAAAGGAATCATACACCAAACTTCTTGTGCTCATACGTCTCAGCAAAATGGGGTTGCAGAAAGAAAACACCGTCACCTACTCGATGTCACAAGGTCACTTCTTATTCAGAGTCATGTTCCGTACTCATACTGGGGTGATGCAGTTCTTACTGCATGCTATCTTATCAATCGTATGCCTTCGTCCGTCTTGAATGAACAGGTTCCTTTCTCACTTATTTATCCTGACAAGGATCTGTTCATTCTTACCCCTCGTGTGTTTGGGTCAGTCGCTTTTGTCCATCAGTTGTCGCCTGGTTCTGACAAGCTCTCTCCTAGGGCTGTCAAGTGCGTCTTTGTGGGGTATTCCAGAACTCAAAAGGGGTACAAGTGTTTTGACCCTGTGCGTCGGCGGTATATGATCAGTGCAGATGTTACATTTTTTGAATCCATTATGTATTTCTCAGAAATAGGGAACATGCAGTCACCACCTATATCTCCTGATACCGTATTCATGACACCACCAACCTCACCACCGTCAACACCATCACCACCACCACCGCCACCACCACCATTGCCACCACCACCGCCATCAACAGTCTCCCCGTTACCATTCCATTACACCCGCAGGCCGAATCCAGCTCATGGTCCTGACCAGTCAACTAGCTCGCCTATGGTATGTAATGAAAATATTAATGTTGATGGATCTGACGACATTTCTGAGCAGGATGCATTACAGGAGCATGTTGACAGCACAGAGGATTTGGATGTTCCAATCGCTCTACGCAAGCCGAAGAGAAGCTGTGCCAAATATCCAGTATCAGCAGCTGTGTCTTTTGAGAGGCTATCTGGACACTTCAAGACGTTTGCATTGGCACTTTCAGCTACAGACATTCCACGGAACCACCATGAGGCTTTGCAGGATTCTAGATGGCGGCTAGCAATGGAGGAAGAGATGGCGGCACTTCAGTCTAGAGGAACTTGGAGTTTGGTTACTATACCTCCAGATGTCAACCCGGTGAGTTGCAAATGGGTGTTTACAGTTAAACACAATGCAGATGGCTCCATTGACAGGTACAAGGCACGCCTAGTTGCACGGGGATTCACACAGACATATGGGGTAGATTACCTTGACACGTTCTCTCCTGTGGCGCGTCACTCTACTCTGCGGATCCTGCTATCAGTTGCAGTCACTAGAGAATGGCCACTCTATCAACTAGATGTGAAGAATGCATTTCTGTATGGAGACTTGCAGGAGGAAGTCTATATGCAACAGCCACCAGGTTTTGCTGTTGAGGGGGAGTGTTCCAAGGTTTGCAGATTACATAAGGCCATCTATGGCCTTAAGCAGAGTCCCAGAGCATGGTTCCAAAAGCTGTCAGACCTCTTTGAGAAACAAGGATATAAACGCTCCAATGCTGATCATTCCTTGTTTGTACAGAAGACGGCGAGAGGAATTATTGTAATCATGGTTTATGTTGACGATATCTTGATTACAGGTGATGATGACCAGGGCATTAAGCATGCAAAGGAAAGGCTGGGGACCGAGTTTGTCACCAAGGACCTGGGAGTCCTTAGATATTTTCTGGGGCTGGAATTTGCAAGAAATCCGTATGGACTAGTCATGTCACAGAGGAAGTATGTTACAGATCTACTGAGTGAGACAGGTATGCTAGGGTGTCGACCTGCTACGACACCAATGGACCCTAGCATGAAGCTGTACGATGATGACACAGAGGAGGTGGACAGGAGAAGATATAGAGAACTGGTAGGCAAACTGTTATATGTCACGATCACTAGGCCAGATATATTATTTGCAGTGAGCCGTGTGAGCCAGTTCATGGAGCAGCCACGCCAAGTGCATATGGATGCAATACATATGATACTTAGATATCTTAAATCTTCTCCAGGTAAAGGTCTGCTATTCAAGAAAGGAAAGGGGATTTCTATCTCAGCATGCGCAGATGCAGACTATGCAGGCTGTCCTAAGGACAGGAAGTCCACCTCAGGGTATGCGGTCTATGTTGGAGATGCCCTAGTCTCATGGAGGAGCAAGAAACAAACTGTGGTAGCTAGATCTAGTGCTGAATCCGAATATAGGGCAATGGCCCAGGTTACTACAGAGATGATGTGGGTGAAAGCGGTGCTGACAGATTTATGCTTAGATGTACCACTTCCTATGAACTTGGAGTGTGATAATCAGGCTGCTTTATTTATTGCAAACAACCCTGCATTCCATGAACGGACCAAGCATATTGAGGTGGATTGTCACTTCATACGAGACATGATTCAGAAAGGATTCATTGCCACATCTCATGTTACTTCAGAGAACCAGACTGCAGATATATTCACCAAGGCATTGCTACGAGGTCCATTTCAGAAGTGTGCTTCCAAGCTGAGCATGATTGACATCTATGCTCCATCTTGAGGGGGAGTGTTGACGCATATTGAGTTATTGTACCTCTTCGTTATTTTCTTTTCTTGTTATGCTCTTTATGTAATTTACCCATAGGCTACTCTCCTATATAAGAGAGCCTAGGGCTATGGAATAGAAATCATCTCATTCTCTTTTCCCAACAGTTTTAGGCGCCCACCTGTGACTATATAATCACATTAAATATCAAAAAATAGCTACAAAACCCAAATGGTCTCAAGACTCTTTGCATATTCTAAAACATTTCCCATATACATTGTCACTCCACTAAAGATGCTTCCATTCCACACTCGCTATATGGACAGAAAAAATAGTCGTCATCGACACATTAGCATGACAGCTCCCATTCCCCAACGCCTCCACGGATTCCCAAAACCGCACATAATCCACGGTTGACTCCAACTTGGCATGTGATGTTGCCCACATCTCCCTAACAACCGAGCAATCAAAGAAAATGTGCTTGATGTCCTCATCAGCAACATGACACCTATGGCACTTGCTATCAACTCCGAGGAAAAACCTAGCCCTCTGCTCAGCAGTCAGCAAGTGGTCCATTCTTAGCAACCAAATAAAGATCCTTACCCATAGATAGACCTTTCACCTCCATATGTCAGTCAAACCATCTGAAACGATCGCTGGATCAAAAACCATCATCTGATATAAGGCCATGTAAGCCTTCCGAACAGACTAGTGTTCATCAGCCCAAGACCAGTTGTCCACAAAACCATGAAAACTCTCGCATGCTGGAAATCCCTCCAATATACATAGAAGCTCTGCAACTCGCTGGTCAGAAAGCTCAAAACAAAACAAAGGGAACTAATTTCTGACCTCCAAACACTCTCTTACGGAGGCCCCTTCAGAAGATGCCGAAGCAAACAAACGTGGAAATCAGTCGCTCAACAACTCTTGACCTGTCAAATCATCAATACAGAAATGGAAACCACGACTATCACCGAGAAGTTGTAAAAGCATAATCATCTGTGGTAGCATTGAGCAAATGCCCTTCCAAAAGTTGGAAGGCCCATTAATCATAGTAACACGTGAATAGGGGTCCCAAGAGACCGTAAATTGACTGCAATGTCCTATACAACAGATCGAACCCCCATCCCCAAATTCCAGTCTCCCACTTCGCCAAGAGGGCGGAGTCCATCACCCCCAAACTTCGGATCCCCAACCGTCAATCCTCCTCCCTCAATAACAGTCCTCCATCCCACCGAAAGCAACCCTCGAGACTCCCTAGTAGTACAACACCAACAACAAATCTTTTTCCCACATTAAGTAGGGTCGGTTACATGGATTCTTTGCCTCCATTCAGATCAATCTTTGGTCATTCTCGGGCTTAGATCCAAAAAACTAAGATACTTCGTATAGTCTCAATCCGACACTTCTTGGGCCTTCCTCGCCCTCTTTTAGCCGGCTCAACATTCAAAAACTCGCATCTTCTCACCGGTGCATCAATTGGCCTCCGTTGCGAATGGCCAAACCACCTTAGGTGATTTTCTCGCAAAACTTATCCTCGATCGGAGCTACACCAACTTTCCTTCTGATGGATCATTCTGAATCTGATCTTTACGTGTGTGTCTATGTGTCCACACATCTACCTTAGCATTTTCATTTATGCTACTGCCACTCTCTGCACATGTCTATGGTTCACAAGACAACATTCAGATCCATAGAGCATGGCAAGCCTCACAGCTGCTTTTTAAAAATTTCCTTTGATTTTCAAAGAAATTTTCTTATCACAGAGAACAGTAGAGGCTCCTCTCCACTTTAACCAACCTACATTAATTCTATTTGTAACATCTCCATCAATATCCCCATCATGTTGCAAAATAGATCCCAAGTATCTAAAAGAATCTCTCTTTTTAATGTTATCATCACCAATCTTAACCTCGATTCCTTCACCACTGCTTCCATCAGAAGTACACTCCATATATTTAGTCTTAGCCCTACTTACGAAATCCTTTAGTATCCAATGCATGTCTCCCGACCTCAAGCTTCTCATTTACTCCATCTCTAGTCTCATCAAGCAATACAATATCATCAACGAATAACATACACCAAAGTATCTCACCCTCAATATGACTTGTCAACTCATCCTGAGACTCCCCAGTAGTGGACCAAAAAAATCTCCGCATAAGCACTTCCAACTTCACCTTCACCCCTACAGTTAAAAGATGTGTAGACAAAAAGAACACAGGGATAGCCGAGAGGACCACATTTAATATAGCCATGCACCCTCCCCTAGACAGACATGTCGCACGCCGACCTGCGATCTTCTCTAACCCTCAATTACAGGAGCCCAATCCGCTTGCCGTAATCTTTCACCCACCAGCAACAAGCCAAGGTACATGATGGGAAGGGTCCCCCTCTCCGTCCACAAAGCCGCCTCATAAAAAGCCTCCTCTTCATTCATCTCAAAAGGAATGAAGGCTGATTTTACATGAGTGATCTTTAAGCCTGAGACCAACCCAAAAAGCTCCAGCACAATGCCCAACACTTTCGTATTTGTCGCCTCCCCTTCCACAGAAAATGGTATCGTCAGCATATCGGAGCACAGGGATAGAAATCTCCTCCGAGTTGAACCCCTTCAGAAAACCCCCTTCCTTACCTTCGACGCCATCCTCGTCAGAGCATCAATAACCACGACAAACAACAAGCGTTCAAACAGACATCCCTGCCACACTCTACGCTGCGACTGGAACGAGTCGCCTTCCTGCTTTCTATTCACCAAGGCCATGCAAAAGGAAGTTGCCACACCTCTTCATCCATGCAATCCATTCACTCAAGAAGCCCCTATGGTGTAGGGATGTCGGGTATGCCTCATTATCACAGAACATGCTTCGGACAAAATCAAGTACTAAAAGAACATTTTTTAGTTACTATTTTCGTCATAGTCCTAACCGCTTTGTAACCGGAATCTTAAGAAGAGTATAAATTATACTTTTATAGTTTGAGTGGTTTTTTATGAGACTCCCACTGTTGGTCCTTAAAAATTAGGGCTTTTTACAGTTATATCCCTTTTAGAAACAGAAACAACAGTTATGTACTAATGTACCTCTCTTTTTGACAATCTCAATCGGGCCCCTAATTTCTTGCACAGGAATCACGTGTGCCCATGGCTATAAATGTTTCGCTGAAATATCTCTTTGGACAAGGTGGTGAGATGGGCATCGACATGGCGGATATCGACCTGCTCCTTTGCATTTCGTTGTGAGATGTCGATATTTCGATTTCGCCGGCTCACTGATATGCAATCAAAATCAACATTTTAGCAATGTGTGTGCCCTTCCGTTAGTTTTTCTCTTAGTGAGATAAATCAAACCATGGTTTATACAAACCAAAGCCCGATTTAGTAAAATTTTCTTACAGTTGTGCCCCTACAATTTTCAAAAAATCACACTTGTTCCCTTCTTTTTTTTCTTTCCAATTACACTTGTACCCCTAAGATGACATCCATTTAGGAAGGGAATGGATGAAAACTAACTCGAGGGGCACAATTGTTTGCCTAAGAAGGTAAAAAAGGAAGGGGCACAATTGATATTGCAGAATCTAAGAGGGGCGCAATGTAGAAAACTCTACAAATTAAGCTACTATTGGTTATACCTAATAAAGGAGAAAAATATTCTGTTAACAAAAATAAGAAAGTAATATCTGTTACAAAGTGTGCAATAATCTATTTTTAAATTTTTGAAACTTGAATTTCAGACATCCCTTTAACCTAAGAAGCATTATAACTATATATTATTGTGATAATGAAGCAAATATTATGTGCGCAACTACATGTTGCATGATGAGTATACTCTCTACTACAAATATGCAAGTACCTAGGGTTTATCAATTGAAATCCTTGTCATTGATAGGCTACCTAATATGACGATTTCTAACTAAGCTATTATTGGTTATACCTAATAAAGGAGAAAATTATTCCAATACCAAAAACGGGAAAATATTAACTGATACCTTGTAATAATCTAATGTTTCATGTTTTAAAAATTGATATACGTAAAACATCCCTTGACCTATGAAACATTATTATATATTACATAAAACAAATATTATGTGTGCATTTACATTTTGCATCATAAATATCCTTTTTACTTCAAAAAAGCTAGGGTCTATCAATTGGAATCATTGATAGGCTACCTCAGTGCGGCATGAAAAGCAAACCCACAAATTTTAACAAGTCATAACCAGAAAAGTCATTTTTCTACAAATTGATTTAGTTATGATAGCCCCATTGTCAAAAACAATAAATCTATTAAGGAAATCAAAACAATTTTTATATAATTTATATTATATAAATTTAAAATATATTTGTTCTAGTATTTCTAACGTTCCTGCAAACAAAACCCCATCAGAAACACTGACACTAGCCATAATAGGCCATAAGTTTCTCTCAAGTCCTCCACTTTCTGTTTCCCCATGTCTAAATCCACATGCTTGGAATCTTTAGCTAAATTGGCCATCTCTCACCCTATCTCCCTACCTGATTTTCTGATCTACAAGAGTCTAAGACAAGGCGGTCATCCCTCCTCCTGCCACTACCCTCATTGTTTCTTTCTGATATATGCATTTCTCTGCCTCTTCCCATTCTTTTTTTAGGGTTTTGAGCGTAAAATGTGGCCTCCCTTTTATTCACATCTGAATATGTTGAGGTATCTGCCTCCTTTTGTTCGCATGTGAACGATTAATTCCATTCCCCTTCCCGTCATGTCTATAAGTAATTTATATGAAAGATGTGTGCACTACCCATGTGAACATGCAACAGTGCATGTGATGCAGCAATCATGATTTCAGTAGTAACCTTTCTCACAGATATAGTCGGCAGGTTTATTTTCTACAAAAGTTACTGGGCAGTTTATTCCCCAATTCTCCACATAAAGTGGTGAAGTTGGGAGGTTACAATAACTATAACTAGATCTCCTCTTTACCAAGACAGTATTAAGCGGCTACATGAATAGAATAAGTTGCAAGTGAAGCTCATTCATTAAAGTAGCACGGGCATGAGGATGTAGAAACAGAGGAATATACATATAATATGCATTCATGTATCTCGGGCTATAACAATCATGACAGCAATGTGATTTGATGCCTTCATCTTCTGTGCTGACCATGAAACTTTACTAAAAAAAGTAAAAACAAATGTGGGAGAAAGAGAGCCGACCTTACATCGCAGCTTTCCTACTTTTTCTGACTTTTTTTCCTCTCCCATCTCTTTTACATCAACTTTGGTAGCCTGAAATCATCAGATAATATACATTTTGCAATGCTAGAAAGTAACTCATGATACGATAATCGATAAGTCAAAGGATACTATTTTTTGTATTTCAATTTTCTAGAGATTAAACTGTTGCAACATCCCCCATAAACCATGCATACCAAACCACCCAACATATAACTATGACTCTTACTTCTCTCAAATGATATAAACATACGGAAGTGTTGCTAGTTTTTATATCTGAACATAACATGGTCAATTAGAATTAGAGCTCCAATACCAGGCCCAAACTTCTGCCATTAGTTTTTGGGCTCACAATACGTCTCAAAACTGTTGAAAGAATTATATATCTATGTACCGTTTGGTCTTTTTTATTTTTCTATGTTCTATTTTATGTAATTTACCCATAGGGTTTTCTCTATATAAGAGACCCTAGGGTTCTCTAGAATAAACACAATTCTCATTTCCTCTAACATGGTATCAGAGCCTAGGGTTTAGGCTCTCCACCCCCCCCCCTCTCTCGAGCCCGCCGCCGCCGCCAAAGATCTCGAGCTTCTCGGCCCCAGCCCCGCCGCCCACCAGCTCCTCTCGGCCCCAGCCCCGCCGCCCACCAGCCCTTCTCGGGCCCAGTCCAGGGCGCCCCCGCCGCCCACCAGCCCTCCCGGGGTGCCACCGGGTGCCGCCCAGCACTTCTGCACCCAGCCCCGGCCTTCTCTATTCACCGCCGGCAGTGACCTAGCCGGCATCCCCTCCCCAGCAGTCATCTTCGTAGCCGCGTTCGTCATCTCCTATATGGATTTGGGTGCGTAAGTCTACATACGCACTCGAATCCTATGCAATCGGCGTAGACATCTATTTTGTATGTCTACAACCCTAGTTCTTTCTCTGCGGCGATATGTCAGAATCAAAGGTTGAGCCATCCGTAGGCGCTTTCAAAGGTCCTGCACCAATCGTCAAGATGGATGGATCGAACTATGAGCTCTGGGCGATGCAGTTCATGAGTCTCATGAAGTCCAATGGTAAGAAGCACATTCTTACCGAAGACGAACCGGCAGAGAAGACAGGGATCTATGCCTCTTGGGAGGTTGATGACTCGTATGCCAAAGTCTGGCTCTCAGGAACTTTATCGATGGAGATTGTGAATGATGTTCTCCATCAGCCCACCGCCAAAGCGATGTGGGACATCCTCGCGGCGACATATTCCCAGGTCCGAAATGAAACCAAGATGCTACAACTTCAGCATGACATATTCACCATGAAGCAGAATGGGCGACCTCTTCATTCCTTGTATACATCCCTGAGAGGGATGTTCGAGAAACTATACAGCACTATTCCTCTGACGGCCACACCCGAGCTGCAGAAGACATTCCGTAATGCTACCATGGTAGGCGTCCTTCTTGCGGCCCTTGATCCATAATATGATGCGGCCAGATCACGGATTCTTGCAGATGCTACCATTCCTCCTATGGAGGAGGTTTATCGGAGGCTTAGTCGCATCTCAGTTCCCTCCAGCTCGTCTACGCCACCTCCTTCTGCGATGGCTGCTTCCAGAGGACGAGGTGGCTCCACTTTTTCATTCCGTGGTCGTGGCCGTGGAAATGGAGGTCGTGGTGGTAGATCTCGTCCACCTTGCAGTTATTGTCGTCGTACGGGTCACTCAGAAGATACATGCTATTCTAAGTATGGTTTTCCAACGTCTGCAAGGGTGGCTGAACATGTTGTATCTCCATCCTCTTCGGCTTCGGATCAGCGGTTTGAGGACCTAATTGCTCGGCTACGGGATATAATGCCTACTGTTCCTACATATTATTCTGGAGGCTCTTCGGATATCGTTGCATGTGCATCTGCTTCTGCCAGTACTTCTGCCATAATTAGCACCTCATGTAGTGCTTTTAACACATGTTCTAGTTCAGACATCTCCGATTGGATCATGGACTCTAGTGCAACGCACCATCTCTATCGAGACAGAGACGGACTTATTTCATACAGGGAGATTCCTTCAGGGCGGTCGGTGATCATTGCAAATGGGACTCATTCTCCCATTATTGGACAGGGGGAGGTTATGTTATCCTCTTCCATGTGTCTGAAGAATGTCTTACATGCTCCTGAATTTTCGATGAACTTTCTCTCTATTAGTCAGATTACAAAAGATTTGCATTGTCGCGCTATATTTGACCCATCCTCTCTAATATTTCAGGACATCCTAACGGGCAGAGTGATTGGACGTGGTTCTGAGCAGGATGGTCTTTACCGTCTGAACCGGAGTTCTTATGTTGGAGTCTCCTCTCATGCTGTTGGATCTGTCTCACCCTATACCTGGCATCTACGCTTTGGTCACCTGCCTCTCCAGAAGATGCGTCACCTTTTGCCTCAGATATCTCCCAGTTCGTCATTCTGGTGTGAAGCGTGTCAATTAGGGAAGCACCATAGAGCTAGCTTCCCAAGTCGTCAGAGTCGAAGCAGTAGCTCCCCTTTTGAGTTACTGCATGCTGATATTTGGGGTCCTAGTCGTGTCCCTGATCACCAAGGGCACCGATTTTATCTTGTCGTGGTCGATGATTTTTCTCGTTTGTCGTGGGTCTTTCTTTTGAAAAATAAATCTGAAGCTGGTGATGTCATCAAAAATCTTATAAATGAAGTAAACAATGTTTTCTCGTCCAAAGTGAAATATGTTCGTACTGATAATGCATTGGAGTTCTGTTCTCGATTTCTCTCCCAATATTGTTGGTCAAAAGGCATTATACATCAAACTACATGTGCCTACACCTCCCAACAAAATGGAGTTGCTGAGAGAAAACATCGTCACCTACTTGATATTACTCGAACTCTTCTTATCCAGAGTTGTACTCCTATCTCTTTCTGGGGAGATGCTGTTTTTACAGCCTGCTACCTGGTAAATCGTATGCCGTCTACAGTACTTGGTGAGAAAACTCCTCTCTTTATTGTTTTTCCAGATAAAGAATTGGTCTCACTCACTTCTCGAGTTTTTGGGGTCGTTGCCTTTGTTCATCAGCTTTCACCTGGTCTAGACAAGCTCTTACCTAGAGCTGTCAAATGTGTCTTCGTGGGTTATTCTCGGACGCAGAAAGGATACCGTTGCTATGACCCAGTAAATGGGAAGTATTTTGTCAGTGCGGATGTTACATTCTTTGAGTCGGTTATGTACTTTTCACCTGCAGGTGACAGATTGACCTCCAACTCATCTACTAATGAGGTCTATGTTCCTCCTCCTACCGTGAATCTTCCTGTGTCCAGCCCAGTTCCCAATATTGTGTCCACACCACTATTGCATCCGCCTCCACCACCACCACCTCCACCAAAACCACTAATCTCTCCACTACCAAAGTTCTATACCCGTCGATCTGGTCCTGCTCATGCTACACGACAATCATCCAGCACGCCCCAGGTTTGTCCAGATGTTACTACTAATGATGGGTCGATTAGTGTGCCTATGCAGGATGTGCCATTACAGGACGAATCGGGCCTGGTGACCTCAGTAGTTGATGATCTGGATGTCCCTATTGTGATGAGAAAGCAGAAACGCAGTTGTGCTTCGTATCATCTTGCTTCACAGGTTTCCTTTCATCGCCTTACAGGAGATTTTCAGAGATTTGCAGTGACTTTATCTTCTGTGGAGATCCCGCGGACATATCAGGATGCATTGAAAATTGATTGTTGGCGACTTGCTATGGAGGAGGAGATGGCTGCCCTACAGTCGAGGGGCACATGGACGCTGGTTACTGCTCCCCCAGGAGCATATGTTGTTAGTTGCAAATGGGTATTCACTGTCAAGTATCATGCAGATGGCAGCTTGGATCGATACAAGGCACGACTAGTGGCACGTGGTTTCACTCAGACGTATGGAGTGGACTATATGGATACCTTCTCTCCAGTTGCCCGTCACTCCACTCTTCGTATTCTTCTGTCTGTCGTTGTGGTACGTGATTGGCCCTTGTTCCAGCTGGATGTTAAAAATGCATTTTTCTATGGGGATCTGCAGGAGGAAGTGTACATGCAGCAGCCTCCGGGGTTTGCTGCTGAGGGGGAGAATCATATGGTGTGCAGACTTCATAAGGCAATTTATGGCCTTAAACAAAGTCCAAGGGCATGGTTTCAGAAGCTTTCCCAGTTGATTGAAGAACAAGGCTTCAAGAGATCCAATGCAGATCACTCATTGTTCATCCAGAAGACTACTCGAGGTACAGTTGTCAACATGGTGTATGATGATGACATTTTAGTCACAGGAGATGATGCCCAGGGGATAGAGATGACCAAAGCAGTGTTGGGTCGTCAATTTGTTACAAAGGATCTTGGCACACTACGATACTTTCTGGGACTGGAGTTCGCCAGGAATGCACGGGGTCTAGTAATGACCCAGAGGAAATATATTACAGATATGCTGATTGAGACTGGCATGACCGGATGCAGACCGTCTACTACTCATATGGATCCTAGCATGAAACTGTACGATAATGATACAGAAGAGGTTGACAAGAGAAGGTATAGAGAAATGGTGGGGAAACTTCTTTACATAACTATAACCCGACCTAATATTGCCTTTGCAGTTAGCCGGGTAAGCCAGTTCATGGAACAGCCGAGACAGATACATATGGATGCTATATATAGTATACTCATGTATCTAAAATCGTCTCCAGGCACGGGATTGCTGTTCAAGAAGGAAACCAATTTATTTGTTTATGCATATGCGGATGCTGACTATGCAAGATTAGGGGTGCACATGGATCGGATTGGATCGGATTTTGGCTCAATCCATGTCCAATCCACACTTAACGGATTTTTTATTTTTCCAATCCAATTCAATCCATTAAACATGCAAATCCAATCCAATTCGATCCACCGGATTACGGATTGGATCGGATTGGTTCGGATTTTTAATACTCACCTAAGTTAAGATTAAGTTTGAAGCACACTAGACCTTTATATTTAAATCATGATTCTAAAATTGAGATTATGGATAAAGGTAAAGAAAATGTTAGTTACTTTTTGGAAAGCAAAAAGTACGCTTGTTACGGATGTAGTACGTACAATCATTTTATAACTAAATATAAATAACATAATTGTAATCCATAGAAACCATAGAAGCATCACCTTGACTTTGACTAAAATTCAAGTTTGTATATATCAAATGGGAACTACAACTAACCCGCTTGGCTATGTATTACGGGACAGAGGACCGTGCATGAAGGATGTCTGGGACAAGAACCATGCACGACTGCGCGGTGCGGGGTGAGGTTCTTGGTTGCACATACACGAGGGAGGTCTGGGAGAGTCGAAGATAAGGTTTGTTTGTGCATGTGCGAGGGGAGCCTAGCTATGCGTGCGAGCGGCTGGGGACGAGGTGGGTGTAGCTGAGAACGAGACGGTTAAGGTGGAGATCTAGCTACACATGTGCGAGAGAGGTCTGGGAGAGCCGAGGACGAGGTCTGGTCACACGTAGGGAGAAAGATTGGGTTGTACATGCGCACAACTGGGGACGATGACAACATCCGACGGAGATGTGTGCGTCTAAGGGTAGAGATGTGTGCAGCACGAGTGGATGTCTTGTTTGGAATGATCCCAAGGTTGGGATGTTGAGCCGGCTAAAAGAGGGCGAGGACGGCCCAAGAAGTGTTGGAAAGAGACCATACGAAAGGATCTTAGATTTGTGGATATAAGCCCGGGATTGACTCAAGATAGATCTGAATGGAGGCGAAGAATCCATGTAGCCGACCCTACTTAATTGTGGGAAAAGGCTTTGTTGTTGTTGTTGTTGTTGCTTTAATGATAAGAAATAAATTATTATATATTATTTATCAACGGATTAACGGATTGGATCGGATCGGATTTCGATAATAATCTGATCCAATCCATAGATGAACGGATTTGTAAAATTCCAATCCGATCCGATCCATTGAACTTATAAATCCAAACCGATCCAATCCAATGACACCGGATTGGATCGGATTACGGATTTTATCCGATCCATGTGCACCCTATGCAGGATGCCCTAAGGATCGAAAGTCTACCTCAGGTGCCCTAAGGATCGAAAGTCTACCTCAGGCTTTGTTGTGTTTATTGGTAGCTCTCTAGTTTCTTGGAAAAGCAAGAAACAAACCGTCGTGGCTAGATCCAGTGCAGAATCTGAATATAGGGCTATGGCACAGGCAAGTACAGAAATGATGTGGGTTCGAGCTGTACTAGAAGATTTGCATGTAGATGTACCTCTACCCATGCAACTACATTGTGATAATCAAGCTGCATTGTTCATTGCCAATAATCCTGCCTTTCATGAGAGAACCAAGCATATTGAAGTAGATTGTCATTACACCAGAGACATGATCCAAAAGGGATTGATTTCTACTTCACATGTCAGATCTGGGGAGCAGACTGCCGACATCTTCACCAAACCGCTTCTCAGAGGACCATTTCAGAAATGCACTTCCAAGCTGAGCATGATCGATATCTATGCTCCATCTTGAGGAGCGTGTTGAAAGAATAATATATCTATGTATCGTTTGGTCTTTTTATTTTTCTATGTTCTATCTTATGTAATTTACCCATAGGGTTTTCTCTATATAAGAGACTCTAGGGTTCTCTGGAATAAACACAATTCTCATTTCCTCTAACAAAAACAACCATGCAAATAACTAAATTCTAGCACTGCACATAGGTATCCACCTAGGTGCATAGCACACGGATTGACCATCATGGTGTTGCAGTTTATACCAATTATACCTCCTGTTTGTTGAGGGTTCTCTCTTAGAGACCAGATGCCTCTCAATGGTAGTGGAGCTCTTTAATGGCTTCTCTGACATGCTAATAAACCGCAAGAAGTCTCCTTTTGTGACTTTCCACCTTTCAAAAGAAGTTGCACGGGGGTATGGCTGGTGCTAGGTGCATCAGAATGGGGGGATATTTCGGTGGGAGAGAATATACATGGAGAATGTTATTGAACACACCAAAAGCCTCTGGGCAGGTTGGTCTTTGTAATTTATGTTTGAATTTGTGAAAATATAGACTTTTTTAGGTGGACGCATTCTCGTTGTCGCACCCAATTTTCTTAAAAAATAATTACGATGCGGTTTTTCTTTGCACCATTCAGGTTTGCATTTGACTACAAACAAGCTTCAACAGATTGATTGGCCACCATGACGAAAAGATGCGAGCATAAGCTAGATGGTGGAAGACACTAGGTGCCTTCCTCAATATGGCAGATTAGTGCACTTGAAATCTGTTCTCTCAGCCTTTCGGTGTTTTACGTGCCAACTCACTTGAAATCTGTTTTCTCAGCCTTTCGGTGTTTTACGTGCCGACTCACAAGTTGCATGGGGAGACAGCAGATGTCGGAGGGAATAATGAGGAATTCTTTTATTCCAACTTTGGGTAGGACAACAGGGATTATGCTAGTGGATTGGGTTCAATCACCATGCCACGTGAGATGGTTGAGTCTTATGACTGTGTTTTGAGGTTGGGGAGATGAATAGAACTCCACTGATGAAGTGGGTGGTCAGGCTTTTGGAACCCGTTTATGTAGAAAACGATAGTGCTGAAGCATAATGCATTTTTTTAGGCCAAAAAACAAGGGGATACACTTAGCGGTGTTCGCCCCAAAATTTATTTATAAGAAAAAAAACGGAGAATGACAAAGAGAAACAGTATCTAAAGCATACAATTAAAGGTCTCAATCATCCACCAATCTCGCGGAGTGTATCCCAACATTTTCCTTATAGAACCTTTGCCCAGAAAAAAGAAGCGCATTTCTACCCAGCAAAGGGCCCATATAATCGAAATAGGTCTAAATAGCTCCCACCGTGGTCTACTCATGTTTCCCACCAATGAGCCACAAAAGGAGGCCAAATCTGTCGTGCACGTCTAAGCCAAATTCGCCTCGTCCCAAATCGGAAACGTTTTCGGACACTTGAAGAACATGTGTTCAAGGGATTCAATCGCCTCATCGCACAGGAGGCATCTATCAGAGATGGAGCCCAGAAGCCTAGCACAGTCGTCTCTCGTCATCAGTCTTTGCCTTCTGAACAAACACAGAAAAAAACCAATACGCTCAGGGAGGCCCAGACTCCAAAAGAAGGCGCAATCCCGAATCAACTCATCCAAGCGCGAAGGGGGCGGTCTGCAAATCGCCCCGAAAGCCATCTTGACCGAAAAGGTGCCCTTACGCCACCCCCCGAAAGCCATCTTGACCGAAAAGATGCCCCGAAAGCATAATACATAGATAAAGAAATAAACAAGGAAGAACGCTGAGATTTAACGTGGAACCCTATTCCGTGAGGAATGGGATGAAACCACAAGAGAAGGCCTCTCAAGGGTCAAATCTTTTGTATTGTTGTCCCTCTCAACTGATACAATGGGTGTGAGGGTTCTTATATCATCCCACAAACACACCAAAGTCCCACTAACAATAGATTGTGGATGCGGTAATTAGACCCTGGAGCGATCCAATTGCCCATCTCTACATATGGCTCATATTCCAACACCCCCCTTCAAGCTAGAGCATGCAATGCTCAGCTTGGACAAATAGAAAAAAAAATCGTTCGCTCACAATACAAGAGACTATATACATTATCAACTCAATGCATGCTCTACCGTATGCCTGCTGAGGACGTTGCTTCTCATGCCGTGCTGGTGAGGAGGAACTGAATGGATGGAGTGTAGACTAAACTAGGTCTCCTCGTCCAAGAATATGTGCTTTGTACTGAGTTTATCAAATAAACTAAAACTGAAATGAGTCTCCACATGGAGAACAATGTCCCACAATTGCTCCTTCTCTCTGAAGGGCCAAACTGGAAAAGGTCGTGGAAACATCCTCATCGGAGTCCATGGATGCTGAAGGGAGTACGA
This sequence comes from Ottelia alismoides, assembly GCA_037367405.1. Classification (NCBI taxonomy): domain Eukaryota; kingdom Viridiplantae; phylum Streptophyta; class Magnoliopsida; order Alismatales; family Hydrocharitaceae; genus Ottelia; species Ottelia alismoides. The sequence goes on from JAZKJV010004771.1 coordinate 133,229, forward strand.
ACTGAGTCTCCTCCTCGGAGAACTGGTCTCTCCTATACTTGCTCAGAAAATAGGATCTCTACTCTGGAGTCCCTATAAATCCACATGAAAACCCTAAGCCTATGATGGCTCAGAAAATGGAATCTCTACTCTGGAGTTCTTTGGATCACATGAAAATCCTGAGCCAACCAGATCAAGTATGGATCTCTCAAATAATGTACGCACATCTGTGTGCCTTGAAATATAGACTCTGAAACAATTTGTAGAGTCTAAATCTAACAATCTGGATGTAGAGTCTAAATCTGAATGCTTTACACATACTCCCCCTTTCTCCCATACTAGTCGGAAATGGATGACAACGACCAGATTGGGAGAACAAATGAAATGAGGAGAACAAAATCATCATTTTTTTCTTGTTCAAATAATCCACTTTTTTTGCTTTTCTTCTTTTTTTGAAGATATTCTCCCTTTTTTGGTTTTTTTCCTTTTTTTGTGTACTGTTCTTTTTAATCACAGCAACCCTTTTTTTCCTTCTTTTACAATGTGGCCCACTAGAGCCAAAGAATAGAGCCCCCCCCCCACCACCCAACGTGGCACATACTACAACAGAATGGCAAATGGGGGAGGCAAAAACTTTTATATTCCAAAATTGTTTATAGAAGAATTCTGGCAAACTTTTGACAGTACTATGTATTGATATAAAAGATAACGAGCTAAAGCTTTTGCTTTCATACGAGTTTTACGGTTATCCAGAAATGCAAAGCTTCTCACGGGGAATGTTTTGATGGGAGAATGTTACAGGAAGATTTCTTGTTAATTCACGATGTTGTATTTTCTGAATGATTGGCTATTTAGTAGGTCGATGATCCATTACATTCTATAAAAAAATCCGAAATACCTATATCCAAGTTGTCAATAGCACCGCCAAAAACGTTTCATACTCAAAACTTTCTTAAGTTCTCCATTTGAGACTATTTCTAGTGTGTTAGAATTTCCAACTTATATTAACCAAATCCTAGCACCTAGCCATGTTACCACTTTGGAAATGGTGACTGCTACCTACTCTGTTCATCTCCTATTCATTGGTAGGAATGATGTAGCATTCCAAATATTAGAAACCTACTATGTTCTCAATGTTTTTTTAGACTAGAAACTTCAAGTTTTCATGGCAATAATGGAGGAGCTACCCTCTATGAGTGATCTCTCCCCCAAGTATGAGAAATCATTAGATTTGGAGAAATGGGATTTTATTGTGAAGAAGACTTGTAAAACATGTAGATAATTATAGAGAGGAAGAACTGCACACCATCCACATCTCAATGTAACATTTCTCTCTTGCTAAGATTGAACTATTATTTTGTAACACCAAAGCTCACATGCCAGTGACCTCTCCTGATGAAGGGCTGTTCCTCCATAAAGATCCACCAATAATCCATGAATGGCGGGAAATCATCTATTAGATCCTAATGCCACAAGATTAGGATCATCTCTTCTTCGATAATCTCTTGTTCTTGCACCCATTAACCAAAAGGGGTTAGTAGCAACTATTAACTAATTATTTGCCACCTTATAATTATTAAGGGATTTAAATCTGGAATCATTCCTTTCGTTACTTGTAAATGATATGAATCTTTTGAGTAAATTTCCCATACTGAGCATCGTAATCTAGCATTCATCCACTTCCTTTTAGCTATATAGTTCCAATAATATCAAGAAAATATCATTAGTATGATAGAGAGGAAATGTAGGAGTGAATAAAAGTGATGCACCTCTTTTAACTTTATGTTTTGAAAAGTTTTCACTGGAATCATAGAAAACCATTAAGACGTTGGTGTGGAGGCGACGGTCACATGCAGACCCCCACCTCCCTCCCTCGACAGACCTACAACATCCCCTCACCCCGACCTGCAGCCCCCGCACGATCGATCCCCCCGTCTAAAGGCCACCCGCCCCGTCGGCAGACCCCACCTCCCTCCCTCCCGCGATCGATCGAAATCCCCCGCGTTAACCGACCTGCAGAGACACCCCCCCCCCCCGAGTCGAACTACCACTCACACTAACAATGTCGCCTTGAACGAATCTCCCAGTAACTCGTGCGTCGATCTTTCAACGGAGTGGAGATCCAACTCTTTTGTTGTAGAAGAACTGACGAGAAATTCCTTTTTTTCGTGACTGCTTATTGATTATCGAGTCGAAGGACTGAAGCATAAGACCGTGATGTTGAGCATGGTTGAAGTCATAACACGCTAGGGTTCCCCCTTGCGGGAACCCATCAAACCACAAGTATCCGCCGCCCCCCGCATGTGCCTTGTCGTGCGCCGTCAGCGCTTGGGCACCGCTTGCGCACGCGTTTGGAAGTTGGGAGAGATGGCGACTCGGCTGGGGCTTGCGCACGCGGGGGATGCGCGCCTGGGAGATGGGGGTCCATGGTTGGAGCGTGGACCAGCGGGGTGCACCGCTCCAAGGTCTGGATGGTGGCGTGTAGCCATTGGGATGCTCTTCTTGGCATTTGCGATGAGGCTGAAAGCTCAAGCCCTTGATGGAGGTGCTTCTGCCTCCTGCCTCGCTTGCGCCATCGAGGAGGAAAGCCGTCGAGTAGATCGGGAAGAGGGAGGCTCGTGCGACCTCGTTGCCTTTGCTGGAGGTCGGGTTGCGCCGCCTGGGCGTTGTTGTCTTGGGCACACAGCTTTTGTCGATGCCGTCACCTGAGAGGAGTTGCACCGCTGCACGAGTCCCGCGGGCCTGCGCGAAGAAGATATTGCGGCTGTGCGAGGAGAGAAGCTACAGGCCTGGAGAATGACACGCGCCATCGCCCCGATTTTAGGGCTTGGGCTTGGAACTGGATGAAGGGCACGCACCATCTGCTTCTATTGCGCCTGGGTATCGTCGTTGAGATACTGCTGGAGAGTGGTTGGCGATGCCGCCAGGAGGAGCAGATCGCGAGCACCGCGCTGGGGGTGTGCCGCACGCCTTCCCAGGACTGGGATTCAAGGGAAGAACAGAACAAGATTTTTTTTTCGGCATTAGGATTTCAACAAAAAACCGTAAAAACTCGGACTTAAACCTTACAACGATAATCTTCAAAGAATATATCTTTAAGAACAACACAAATGTTACTCGAACAAAGACCAAAAGATTATGAAATCCTCGAGAATCGACCCGCTCTGATATCATGTTAGAAAATAGGAAGCGGAATGAAACCACGGGAGAAGCCCTCAACTGGACGGATATTTCATTGCTTTTTCAAATCTGTTACAGGAGGCCTGGGGCTCTTTATATAGCCTCCACAGAGCCTCCAAGTCCCACCGCTGGACAATGTGGGACTAAACAACTGGATGGGGTAAATGGATCCTGGAGGTATCCATTTACCCATCTACAACTCAATAGGCACATTACCAAATACTCCAACACTAAAGGATCAATCAATCAAAAATCGATTGCATCGTAAAACGTGCCATCGGAAAAGCTGTGACACAATCAGAAATCGAAAAACAAACCAAAACCATCATAAAATTAGCTCTCGACAAAATAAGATCAACGAAATCGACCGTTCGCCGATCGGAGGTCGTTTGACCATTTAGAATCGTGAAATTTAATCGCAAATCAAAATCGTAACTCGACAATTTATGAATTCATCTCAAATCAGAAGTATATTAATATTATACTCATTTTGATCGTTATTCTGAGACGGTCAAAAGGAGCTATTGAGAATCTGAATCGGTGTTTCGAGGTGCAAATGCGGATGACTTTGGTATTCTAGAGAAGAGAGAGATTTAAAAAAATTGAATTTTCAAATGTCAATTTCCAGCAGCCCCCATTTGGCACCCAAAAACATCCCCAGTTGCCTCTCCTAAAACCCAATTCAAAATCCTTAAATTGCCACTGTTTTCATCAATTTATTAAAAATAAAATGTGGTGGATAGCTTGATGGCTTAGCATGAATTGTGGGAGTAATTGTGAGTGTGAGATGTTGTTAAGAAGTTGTAAAGGATGTACTTAAAGACATTGTATCATATTGTGTCTCATTTTTACTGTTAAAGAAATTCTGGGCATTAATGGTGTGACTGGTTGCCTCATTGGGGGTTGTCCTTTAGTTTATCTGACTCCAGTATTGTATTAGAATGTATTACATGAACGCTAATGGTCCTTATTAATCTTTCTTTTCATTTTAAAGAAGCATATGCAAAGTTTATTTGAAGTTGGATGTATATGTATTTTTACTTAAAGAAAGGGATTCGGTTGAGTTATTAGTTGAAGAGTAACACAAGTAGAATTTATTGCAAAAGTGGGAGATGGCTAATAGTTGAATTGTAATATCTGGCATGGATGGCTTTTCATTTTGTGTATGCCAAATTATCAACATATACCACTTAAGTATGTTTACAACAATTTTTTTTTCGTCTTTGTACTTAGAATCATGCCATACTATTGGAGTATTTGGTTGTGCACCATATGTATGGGAGATGGGTAAATGGATCTCTCCAGGATCCATTTACCCCATCCAGAGGTTAGTCCCACATCTACCAGTTTGGAGATGTGGAGACTCCGTGGGTGCTATATATAGAACCCCGCACCCATGTAGTCAGAAGAGAAAAAGGAATGCAATATCTGCCCCTTTGAGGGCTTCTCCCGTGGTTTCATCCCGCTCCTTAGGGAGTAGGGTTCCACGTAAAATCTTTTGAGTTCTTGTTTATCATTCTAGATTTATGCTATGTTTATCATTCCGCTTCCGCATTCTCTATTTTCTAACATGGTATCAGAGCGGGTTCGATTCTCGAGGCGTTTATATTAGTTCATTATTTTATTCGAGATTCGATTTGTGTTCTTGAAGATCATTATTCTGTTCAAGTTTTATAAGTTCTAGAGTTTCTATTGAAACCCTAATTTCTGGAGTTTTGATCACGCTTGTTTAAAATTCCTCGAAGCACTTATTCACAGGATCTGAAGATTCGGTGTTGCAGCGATGTTCTTATCCACGCCGAAAACCACACAACCCTCTTTCGAAGTGATGAAGGTAGCATACTTCCAAGCCTCGGCGGCGGCAGACCTCCATGTGCATCCAGGGTCGCAACCCACACATCAGATGGTGTCAGGGAGGCACCGATCTCTGCTTCCTCTCAACAGGTGGTTGTGGGATCGTGCGAAACCCTAGCCTCCACGTGACCCTCCTAGGCGGCAGCCCTCCTTCGCGGCGATCCAAGCAGCGGCCTCCCCTTTCAACTCGATTCCCAGATCTGGCGGCAGCCTTCTGCGAGGCCCTCCCCTTCAAGTCGACGCCTCCCTTCCAGAAGTTTCAGGCGACAAACACTCCCCCTATCCCCTCCCGATGATCCAGATGATCGAGCCCTAGCCAGAAGTTCCAGAAGATCGAGCCCTACCCACGCGCACAGGCGGCGTGCAGGCCTCTCCAGGCGGAGCGGCGTGCTATGCCGACGGCTATCCCCTCCTGTTGGCTCATCGCGTCGCACCTCCTCGCGCACCTCACGCCGTGCAACTCCAGCACGCATCTCTCCTTCGAGTCCAGGCGGCAATGGGATCAGGCGTTCTCCATCGGCTCCAAGGCACTTCCATCGGCTCCAGTTGGCGATCCATCACAGGCGGGCTCCAGGCGGGCTTCCTTTATCGCGCATCTCTCTATCGGCGATGCTCCCTTGCAGTCCAAGCGATCGCGAGCGGCAGGCGACATACAATGAAACCCCAACGGGGGGATCGGGGTCCCTTGAGGGGAGCCCTAACAAGGGGTGAGCGTTATTTTTTTTAAAAAAATTGTATTCAGGCCCAATTGGGCAGAGTTTAAAAGAGAGAGAGAGAGAGGGGCATATGTCGTCAAGGGCCCAGGTGGGCAAACAAAAAATTGAGAAAAAAGGCACACACAAAAAAATCGTGCGGAAAATATTTGCAGAAAAAACAAAAAATGTGAAAATCTGAAAAGGAAAAATGTTGATTTACGGCTATATAAAAAAATGAAAATAGCTGGAAAAAATTTAAAAAAAAGGCCGAAAATATTTTTAAGACGATTTTAAAAAAATGATGATTTGAAAAGCCGAAAAAAATGATGTGAAAGGCTTCAAAAAAATATGCGGAGAAAAGCCGAGAAAAAAATAAACGGCTTATTTGATTTTGTTTTCTCCTTATTTCAATGTCTTCTCCCAACTTTGTCGATGTCTTTTTCCGACAAGTATGGGAGAAAGGGGAAGTATTATGTAGAATCATAGGTCCTATTGCAGATTCAGATGTTAGATGGAGACTAGCCAGTTTTTTTCAAGACTATACAGTTCTTCGGTTGATCAGACTCGACGAGTGATTCCGAGTCCATAGTTTCAAACACGCATATGGATGCGGTCTTCTTTCAGATGAGCACATGTTTGCCATCTTTCGTCGTGGTCCCCATCATTCTGATTGTGTTGTCAGGCTAGAGTTTTCATGTGAGCCACAGGGACTCCAGAGCAGAGGACCATTCCCTATGCCATGTGGGCAAGGATTTTCATGTGGTATCATAGGTACTCTAGAGTAGAGTATCATTCTCTGAGCCAGATGGGAGAGATCCAGTTCTCCGACGAGGAGACTCCAGGCGCAGTTTCAGACTCGATGGTAAGATTCCGAGTCCTCAGTTTGACTCACACTCCAGCCTGTTCGTCCTCCTCACTTGCACGGCATGAGAAGCAACGTCCTCGACAGCAACCGACAGTTGTGCACGTTGAGTTGATATTGTCTGTAGTGTCTTGTAGCATGGGTTGAGTTTCTTTCTGTTTGTCCAAGCTGAGCATTGCATGCTCCAGCTTGAGGGGGAGTGTTGGAGTATTTGGTTGTACGCCATGTATGGGAGATGGATAAATGGATCTCTCCAGGATTCATTTACCCCATCCAGAGTTTAGTCCCACATCTACCAGTTTGGAGATGTGGAGACTCCGTGGGTGTTATATATAGAGCCCCACACCCTTGTAGTCAGATGAGAAAAAGGAATGCAATATCCGCTCCTTCGAGGGCTTCTCCCGTGGTTTCATTCCGCTCCTTAGGGAGTAGGGTTCCACGTAAAATCTTTTGAGTTCTTGTTTAACATTCTAGAATTATGCTCTGTTTATCATTCCGCTTCCGCATTCTCTATTTTCTAACACAGATTTTCTAGACAACGGATAAAGTGTCGAATGTACCGTTGTTTTTCTTATTATCATTCTCAGGTGGCTGTATTTAAGAGTAACTATCATTCCCTTCCTTTCCTGAATATTTATTTGAAAAGATTTTCCAAAAAAATGATTGGATTATCCAATCTGTGGATGGTTCCTCAATTGTCATCAAGGAAGCGTACTTTTTGAGCGTGCTCGTTGTTCACAAGAACCAGAAAAGGGACGGCCTAATGCATTAAATATGCGGATCTGGAAAGGTAGACATCACTAGTGACATCACTATTTGAGGTGTTGTATAGATCCTTTTTGCACTTTTGCAGGGGGTTTCTCGACTTGTGCTCATTGTGGATTGATGCCTTTATTGTTGTGGGGCTTGTGCCATGAGCCCATGACATTCATTTATGAGAAATGAATTGGACCAAAAGTTCGCTTAGTTGGGAATTTTGCATTTGCTTTGAACTTAGATTGAGATCCAATAAATGACTTCTAATCTCATAATTTTAAAAATAAGGTAATCTGTGATCAGTAACTAAAAATCTCCATGATCAATCCTTTAGGTATGAATCACAAACTACGGATCACTATTGAATAAGGCTGTCAACAAAGGACATGTATATGTACAGTCAATCATAGGATTGAGAAAGGAATGAGTAGTCAAGTAAACATATTGAGAATCAGTGATGATTGATAATGAACAGTTTCGGTCATGGTGACCCTTACACCTGACCGTAGAAGGGTGTGGTGACCCTCAGCTGGGCGGGAGATAGGAAGTCCAATTAGGGCAACGGCCGTCTAGAGCGTAGGTTTAGGATTTTAGTCCTTTTTACGATTTTTAAGCGAGCTCGTGGTATTTTTACGCTTCGTTGGGATCTAGATTTTTGACGAGTTCTGATGTCCCTGTTTCAGTAGGGTGTCTGGTAAGGAGGACCCTTGGTTTTGATTTTTAGCATCCTTTTTGCTCGTACTGGTCGGGTCGGTTTTCTGGAGTGACTTAGTCCAAAAAGTCTCTCCCACCTGTCTCAGAGGCGTAGTTTGGGTGTGTGTCTAGCCCTCTTCTTGATCGCACTTCCATTAGAAGATCGAGACGGAAGAGTCTCTTAGGATGCTTCCTCACCGCTTGAGTTTTGGTTATTGTTCCGCCGATAGGTTCTGGCGAAAAAGAGTTCGTTGTCAGCTGGAGTTGAGGTTGGTTATAGTTGAGTTTAGCTATAGTTGAGTTTGGTTACAGTTGAGTTGGTTACAATTGAGCTTGGTATTGTTCTTGAGGTTGTTTACTATTCGCCGATAGGTCTTGGCAAGGAAACGATCGTGAGACAAAAATCATCAATCATCATCAATCCTTAATTATCGACATTTAATCAGAATTTAGAACTACTACTACGGACGTTAGGAGAAACTAGTGGACGTATTGGGAATTTCATTAGGATGCATTATTATACTCCACCGCATGCCTACGGAGGTACCCCAACCCTAAGGTATTCTTCACACCTTAGAGTCACAATGTGAGGTCACACTCAGACCAAGACCACAGACTATCCACTAGGATTGAGAAATTAGACAAAGATAAAGATCAGATCAGAGATTCATCATCTACAATCCCAAGATCCATCAACTAAGTTATATGTGATAAAAAGATGATAACCTACACATGTATCATATAATCAATAAATGAAAATATTATATTTGAAAATTTAAGGGGTAATGGGTAAACAAGGGATCCACATACAGAACAACTTGAAAATCAATTTCCACGCAAGTAGCTTGTTAAATTTAAATATCGACTTGATTTCAAAAATAATAAATATTGACACCTATCTACTTGCTTTCTTTTGAAACCATTGAATTACTTGTTATTTTTAATATGCTAGATTGTATTCAACCTTTGTCGACATTCTTTTCTCCCTTACATGTATGGCAGGCAAGGCACTTGCAGCATAGTAGATTGACAGTTGAATGTTGACCTTCCGCAGTTTCTTTTACGGCACATGTTATATTTTTTGTTTAGGATAATGTAAATACTTTTTTTCTTATGTTACATTTTGGGATACATGTATATGATGCCGGTTTCTTAGATTACATTTAACTGTATATGAAAATTAATGCAAATATGAATTTGGTGACACATGTGTTTGTTCTATGGTTGTTTACATTATTGTGAATGTAATTCAAAAAGAAAAAAGTTTTCCCTAATTTTCTGTAACCTAATGCGATCAATAACGAACATAATATTGCGAATGTTCTATAAACGGGTAACCCGGATCTGCAGGCATCACAAATTGTCAAGATGGATGGAACAAACTATGAGCTCTGAGCCATACAGTTCATGGGCCTCATGAAGTCGATGGGTAAGAAGCATATTCTTACCGAGGAAGAACCGATGGAGAAGACAGGGTTGAATGCATATGGGAGGTTGATGATGCTTATGCTCAAGTCTGGTTGTCAGGTACCTTGATACCAGACATTGCAAATGATATCCTACATCAGCCCGCTACCAAAGCGATGTGGGATATACTTGTTGTCACATATTCACAGGCAAAGAATGAAACAAAAATTTTACAACTGCAGCATGATATTTTTATGGTGAAGTAAAATGGACGGCCTATGCACGCACACTATACAGCCTTGCGTTGGATGTTTGAGAAGCTTCATAGCTTCATGCTTCTCACAGCAACACCAGAGCAACTGAAGATATATAGGAATGTAATGATGGTTGGTGTATTCCTGGTGTCTCTTGACTCACAGTACGAGGCAGTGTGCTCCTAGTTACTGGCAGATGCTATGATTCCTCCCATAAAGGAAGCTTTTCGCAGACTCAGCCGAATCAACATTCCATCGTCGAGCTCTATGACGAACTCGTCTGCAATGGCTGCATCCCGTGGTCAAGGTGGCTCTTTTCAGTTTGGTGATTGTGGACCTCATGGTAGAGGAGGTCATCGAACTCGACCACCTTGTACCTGTTGTCATAGATCTAAACACTCGGAGGAAACGTGCTATTCTGAGCATGGATTTCCTGCATCAGCCCGTGTAGCAAAACATCCTCATCATCCAGCCACTACTCTTGTAGCTCCACCCTCATCAGACCAGCGATATGATGAGCTTGTTTCTTAGTTGAGAAATATCATGCCTCCCACCAGCTCCTCTTCATCTATTTTAGAGAACAGCTCGGACATTGCTGCTACCGCTGGAGCCGATACCTCATGTAGCATTCATGCCTTTACATCTTGTCATGGTTCATACATTACATAATGGATCATGGATTCTGGTGCCACACACCATTTGTGTAGAGATAGGAACCAGCTCAACTCTTACAAGCAGGTTCCTCCAGGGAGGATTGTGGTTATGGCAGATGGGACTCATTCCCAATCACAAGACAGGGGGAGATTAGCTTGACACCTTCTATGTGTCTATAGAATGTGTTACATGTGCCTGATTTTTCTATGAATTTGTTATTTATTAGTCAGATTATGAAGGATCTACATTATTGAGATATTTTTGACCCATCTTCTCTCGTATTTCAGGTTATCCTTACGGGCAAGGTGATTGGGTGTGACCGTAAGCATGATGGCTTATATCATTTGGTTTAAACCCATTATGCAGGATTTTCCTCCCATTCTGTTGAATATGTCTCACCCTTTACATGGCATCTGCTCTTTGGTCATCTTCCTCTACAGAAAATATGATGTGTCCTGCCTCAGAATTCTCCTCACTCATCTTTTCAGTGTAACGCATGTCAGTTGGGGAAGCATCACCAGTCTATCTTCCCCAGTCATCAGAGTCGTAGTAGTAGTTCCATTTTGAGTTATTTCATATTGATATTTGGGGTCCAAGTCGTGTTCCCGATCATCAATAACACATGTTTTATCTTGTTGTTATGGATGATTTCACTCGTTTGTCATGGATTTTATTATTAAAGAATAAATCTGAAGCAGGAGATGTTATCAAAAACTTTATTACTGAAGTGCAAAATGTGTTCTCTTCATCTGTGAAATTTGTGAGAACTGACAATGCTTTGGAGTTCTGTATTCGTGCTCTCTCAAATTTCCTTTTAACTCGTGGTATTATTCATCAAATATCGCGTTCCTAACTTCCCATCAAAATGGTGTTGCATAGAAAAAGCATTGCCATCTACTTGATGTTACCAGAACCCTTCTCATTTAGAGTCGTACTCCGTATTATTTTGGGGTGATGATGTCCTCACAGCATGTTATCTTGTGAATCGCATACTCTCGTCTGTCTTGGGTGAGAAAATTCCTTTTTCCCTTGCATTTCCTGAAAAAGAATTGTTCTCACTCACTCGTGTTTTTAGCTCGGTTGCCTTTGTTCATCAATTGTCTCCAGGTCTTGACAAGCTCTCTCCTAGAGTTGTCAAGTGTGCTTTTGGACACAAAAGGGTATAGATGCTATGATCCACTGCGTCAGAAGAATTATGTTAGTGTCGATGTCACCTTTTTCGAGTCGGTGATGTACTTTCTCCCACAGGTGATCGGTTGACTTCGACAGATTTCGATGACAAAATCTACATGCCACCATCACCGCCACCACCATCTCCACCTCATATATCCACAACTCTCATTGTTCATGTCCCATTGGTGTCACATTACTATACTTGTCGGTCTGCATCTGCGCATGGTCAATGACCATCATCTAGCACGCATCAACTATGTTCTGAATACATTGTTCTTAACAATGGATCTGGTGCTTTGCCTGAGTAGGGTTTTGTACAGGGACAAGACATACAGGATGCGGATCTGGACATGCCTATTGCACTTCGAAAGCAGAAGCGTAGATGTGCTTCATATCCTCTTGCATCCACGGTTTCCTTTTATCGCGTGACTGGAGACTTCAAGAAATTTGTAATTGTGTTGTCTGCAGTGGAAATTCCACAGAATTATCAGGAAGCATTGAAGGATAGTCGGTGGCGCCTAGCTTGGAAGAAGAGATGGTTGCTTTACAGTCGCGAGGTACCTGGACTTCGGTTCATGCCCCTAGTGGAGCTTTTGTTACCAGTTGCAAGTGGGTGTTTACTGTTAAACACCGTACATATGGGAGTCTAGATAGGTACAAAGCCAAACTGGTTGTTAGTGGTTTTACTCAGACATATAGAGTGGATTATCTAGACACGTTCTTGCCAATTGCTCACCATTCCACTCTTCGTGTTCTTTTTGTTGTTGCAGTACGTGATTGGCCTCTCTTTTATCTTGATGTCAAAAATACCTTTTTGTATGGCGATCTAGAGGAAGAAACCTACATGCAGCAGCCTCACGAGTTTGCTGATGAGGGGGAGTATCCGAAGGTTTGCAGACTTCATAATGCAATACATGGCCTTAAACAGATCTCAAAGGCATGGTTTCAGAAGCTCTCGGACATAGTTGAGAAGCAGGGATTTCAGAGGTCAAATGTGGATCATTCATTGTTTGTACATCGAACTTCCAGAGGAACAGTGACTATTATGGTGTATATTGACGACATACTAGTTACAAGTGATGATGTGCAAGGAATAAAAAGGGTAAAGGAATTTCTAGGCCAACAGTTCGTTACTAAGGATCTTGGAACCCTAAGGTAGTTCTTGGGGTTAAAATTTGCCAAAAATCAGCAGGGTCATGTGATGACCCAACTAAAGTATGTGACATATATGCTTGTTGAGACGGGAATAATCGGATGTCAACATGCTACCACTCCTATGTGCCCTAGTATGAGGTTATATGATGATGATACTGAGGAGGTGGATAGGAGAAAATACAGAGAATTAGTGGGAAAGCTTCTTTATGTTACTATAACCAGGGCAGATACTTCATTTGCAGTTAGCCGAGTCAATTCATAGAACAACCCCAACAGGTACACATCGATGTTGTGTATATGATATTAAGGTAACTCAAATCTTCTCCAGGTGCAGGATTATTATTCATAAGAGGGATAACACTCACTATTTCGGCATATGCTGATGCAGACTATGCAGGATGTCCAAAGGACAAAAAGTTCACTTCAGGTTTTGCGATCTTTGTTGGTAGCTCTCTCGTCTCTTGGAAGAGTAAGAAGCAAACTGTGGTCGTCAGGTCTAACGTTGAATTTGAATACAGGGCTATGGCACAAGCTAGTATAAAAATGATGTGGGTTCGAGCAATACTAGCATATTTACATATACATGTACCTCTTCCTATGCAGCTAGGATGTGATAATCAAGCATCTCTATTTATTGCAAACAATCCTGCATTTCATAAGAGAACTAAGCATATTAAAGTGGACTGTCACTATACAAAGGATATGATTCGGAAAGGTTTTATCTCTACCACTCATGTCAGCTCTGGGAATCAAATGACAGATATCTTCACCAAGGATTTGTTCACAGGGCCTTTCCAGAAATGTCCATACAAGCTGAACATGATTGACATCTATGCTCCATCTTGAGGGGGAGTGTGTGTGTGTGTATGTCCTTGTATTGTTGCCTATTTTTTTGTTCTTTCGTCTAGAATATGTAATTTACCCATAGGCCTCTCCTCTATATAAGAGAGCCTAGGGTTCATGGAATAAACATCTCTTTCTCTTTTCCAAACAGGTACAAATGAGCTTAAAATATATAGATGGAGGCAGGGGTGATTGTTGCTTATACATTCTCCACAAGAATAACTTTGGTGATTTTCAATAATGTGGTGTATTGATATAAAGGAGAATGAGCTAAAACTTTTTGCTTTCATTTGGATTTTATATTTAGCTGGTAATGTAGGGAATTTTATGGAGAATGTTTCTATAGAGAATGGTGTGGCTCACATAAGATTTGAGCCCTAAACCTGATCCATTATCGAGGATTACTGGTCCAGACAACTTGTTGGGCTTGGCCCAACTGGAGCCCTTGACCACATCCCAAAATGCTTAAGCCCAAGCTGTCTAATAGTATCCATACTACTTATAAGTTACTACCACACTTTCTGATTACTAAATGTGTTATTATGTTTGAGGTGCTATAGTCACGCCCATTTATATCCGCAACGTCCTCGTTGCATAATGACATGATCAGTAACAGTGGTGGATTCACCTCTTGAGTAACTCTTTCCTCCTAACTCTATGGTACGGTTGGCTCCACATCTTGGCTATCCCTTTCCTCTATTAGAGGGAATCTGTTTTGATACCATCTGTAATATTCTTAACCCAAGACCAAGTCCATTAACATTTTGGGATGTGATCAAGGATTTCTTATTAATTCATGTTGATGTATTTTTTATTTCTGAATAATAAATCTTTTTGATTAACAAACCAATTACGTTCTAAAAAAATCAAAAAATACATAAATCAATGTTGTTAAAAGCTATCATCAAATAGCATGTGACATACTCAAATCTTTCTTAAGTTATCCACGTGAGACTATTTCCAGTGTGTTGAATTTTTCAATTTAAATTCATTAAATCCTAGCAACTAACCATATAACCACTTTAGTAATGGTGGCGACTACCTACTCAAAGAGGAGACATCTCCTCCTATTCATTAGTAAGAGTGATGCATTCTTTTCAAATATTAAAAACATATTATATTCTCAGTGCTTTTGCATATGAGAAACTTCAAGATTTCATGGAACCAATGGAGGAGAGACGCACTACATATCCTCTTCCTAAGTGTGAGGGATCACTGAATCGAGAGAAGGATTTACTATGAAATAGAGGACACTTATCTTTTGTGTGTTCTTAGATCACGGTTATTCTTAGGAGGGATTACATGTTGATCGAGGTTTATATACACCATTGAGGGTGAAGATTTTCATGTTGTTATGGAGAGCACAAGTTTTGACAAAAGACAACCAAAGCTCATCTCCTTGCTTCTATTGAGACCTAGTGCCTTGTCATTTGTTCTTCAGTTACAAATGGGCTCTGGAGATGGAAATGTAGATAGGGGTGACTAGTGTGGATACACTCTATAGGAAAATATTGACAAAGCTTCATCAATGCAATGCACAGATATAAAAAAAGGACAAGCTAAAACTTATGCTTTCATGTAGGTTTTATGGTTAGTTAGAAATGCAAGGATTTTTCATGGAGAATGTTTCTGTGTAGAGAATGTTGTCTCACATAATATTTCTTGTTAATTCTGGGATAATGTATTTATTTAGCGAGATCTCGATCATTTACATGGACCTGCTTCTCATTCCATTTGAAGACCTCTTCCAATGGGTTCTGCGAATAGGATGGCCTAGTTCGAGGCTCAATTGTATAATAAACTTATCAAGTGACCATTTACCTAGGTTGATAACCCATTACGTTCTCAAAATAAATAAAAAATGCCTAAATCCAAGTTGTCAATAGCAATCACAAAATAACATGTGCAATACTCAGGACTTTTTTAAGTTCACCATCTAAGAATTGTGGAGAATAGAATGAATCATTATGTTTATTCCATGGGATCTAGGGTCTCTTATATAGAGAGAAACCCTAGAGAGCGATAAGGAAAAAGTACATATTTGACCCCGAAGTGTTACAGGACTTTAATAAAATAGAACGAACACTCCCCCTCAAGTTGAAGCATATCTATCGATCATGCCCAACTTGAAAATCAAAAAGGAGATCCGCTTCTTTACTAGGGCCTTTGTAAAGATATCTGCAAGCCAGGGTTCAGCGGAGATATGTGGTGTGATGATCTTTCCTCCTTGTACTGCATCACAGATGAAGTGACAGCCAACTTCAATGTGTTTAGTCCGCTCATGGAATATATAATTGGTGGCGGTGTACATAGCAGATTTGTTGTCACATATAAAGGTACCAGAGTAGTACATGAAAGTCCAAGCTCCTGCAGAAAAGAGACAATACATGTGATCTAACCCCATGGCAAGCTCCTCAAGTAGTCGGCATTTATATAGGTGGCGACATTAGTGTGGCCATTCATCCCATAGAAGATTCCACATCCGGGAGATTCCTTCAACAATCGAAGGATCAGAAGAACATCTTACAAATGACTGTAAAGGGCCTCTCCATGTGTTGGTTGGCTATGTTCACAACATATGATATATTTGATCAATTAACCATGAGATAGAGAGCCTTCTATATCTTGTATTGTCCTCAAACACTGGATCAGTAGATGTGTAATGTTTTCTCACTTCTGCAGAGATGCCAGATGGCTTGCATCCAAGCAGTCATGCCTCAGTTAGAATGTCAGGGCAATACTTCCTCTGTGAGAGATGGAGCCCTTCTGTAGTGTGTATCACCTCAATACTAAGAAAGTAATGGAGTTAGCCAAATTCCTTCGTGAAAAAGACCTTCTGGAGGAAGATCTTGGTCTCTGAAATACGGACTTCATCGTCTCCTGTGACAATCATATCAACATAGATAGTAAATGTGACGATGCTAGTAAACCATCGTATGATGAAGACAAAATAATTAGATGTCATCCACTGATATTCAGGAGTGTTGATCTCAGTAGTAAGTTTGTCAAACCATGCCCCGGAGCTCTGCTTCATGCCACAGATGGCCTTACGTAGTCGGCATACACTCACCCTCGACTACGTAACCCGGAGGCTACATCATGTCAACTTCCTCCTCGAGGTTTCCATAGAGGAACGCACTCTTCACATCAAGTTGGGAAATGGGACAAGCCTTGTTTGCTGCAACAAAAAGAATAGTGTGTATGAAACCCATTCTGGCAACTAGAGAGAAACTCTCAAAGTAAAATCCCATAGGCTTGCATGAAGCCTTTGAGAACCAATCTGGCCTTCAATCTGTCAATAGACCCATCAGACGATTGTTTTGTCGTGAAGACCCATCTGCAAGCCACAAGTCAGACTCCCGAGCGGTGCAGCACAAGACCCTACGTATCCCAAGAGGTAAGCGCATCCATCTCCTCACCTATGGCATTCCGCCAACCCTGATCATGCATCACATTGTGATGATCTCTGGGAATGGAGAAGACATTTAGGACATCTGCAAACCTCTTGTCACAACTAGATAAATCATTACTTGAAGTAAAATGTGGCATAGGGTGAAATGTCCATTGCCTTTTTTGCTTGCGAAAAGCTATCGAAAGCCCATCAGGTACATTTGGGGCAACATTGTTGAGAGCACTTGCATAGACATATTATCCTGCAAGAAGAGAACAGGTAAAGGAACGGACAAAGGTACATTTGTGGTGGTAGTGGTGCGCTAACGAGCATAAACAAGTGGTGGAGGGAGAAGATCCAAAGGAATGTCAACCACAACATCTTTGAAGAAGCTAGTTTGCTCAAAAAAAGTGACATCAGCAGATACGTAGTATCAACGTCCAAAGGGACCATAACACATATAGCCTTTCTGAGTACGACCATATCAAAGAAAGACACAATTGGTGGCCCGATGTGACAATTTGTCAGCTACATGAAAGTTGTGAACAAAAGTAATGCAACCAAAAATTCTCAAAGGTAGTGGAAATGTAGACGTAGTATGGTAGAGAAGAGAGAAAGGACTCCCCTTTAAGAATAGATGAAGGGATATGTTGATGAGATAGATAGCGGTAAGGATCGAATCCCCCTAATAGTGCTTGGAAACGTTCATATGGATAAGAAGAGACTTAGCAATGTTAAGCAAATGTCGGAGTTTCCTTTCCGCGACTCCATTTTGTTGCAAGGTACAGGGACAAGAGGTTTGGCGGATAGTCCCCTGAAACTCAAAAGTGGACAAATCAAGTTGGATGAATTCAAGGGCATTGTCAGTTCGAATGATTTGAACACAAGTAGAAATTTTGTTTTAACATACTGAAAGAAATTTCTGACAATTTTATTGATCTCCGGATACTCCTTTATTAGATATACCCAAGAAGATCTGCTATAATCATCTACAAAAGTGATGACCACATAAGGTTTTAATCGGACAAGAACCCCAAACATCGCAATGAACCAAACTAAAAAGATTGGTACGACAGGACTCAGAACGAAGAGGAAAAGAAGCTTGATGATGTTTCCCGAACTCACACGCCTCACATTGAAAGGGCTTCAGAGTAGAGAGTTCAGGGAACATCAAGGAGAGATCCTTGGTAGAGGGATGGTCAAGGTACAGATGACATAGGAGCGGGTCTTTGGAGATAGATATAGCACCAATAAATTGGGAATACGATGGTATGTCGAGATAATATAGGCCGCTCTTCTCATAACTCCCATCAAAAATCTACCTCGTCCAGATGTCCCGAAAATAGCAACAGAATTCATCAAATATCACTCGGCAATTAAGCTCAACACAAAGCTTATAAACAGAAAATAAGCTAAGAGGGAAATCAGGAGCACAGTGAACCCCAGATAGTCGGAACTTGGAGAACTTCATTGATCCGACAGTAGTAACCGAAGAGTGAGTTTTGTTGGCAACTCGAACTGACTTCACCGAGGAAGATGGAACAAAGGAGGTCAGTACAGTACCTCCTCCAATAAGGTGAGTAGAGGCTCTTGAATCAATAGTCCAAGCTATAGAAGGAGTGATAGCAAAGTTGGCTACAGTACCTGAAGGAGTAGCCAGAGAAGCAGTGGTAGCCTCATTTATGATAGTAGAGAAGTTGTTGAGAGTCTAGAGAATCTGCATCAAACAAGAGTAATTTGCATCACTGAGATGGACGGTCTTGCTAGTGGGATTTGTAGTAGTAGTAGTAGTAGATGTCTCTTCCACATCATAGGCATTATTGGCATGATATGGAGGTACGCCAAACTTCTGCTATCGGACGGATGATTCCAGCAACCACAGTAAATGTACCGTGGAAATTGGGAATCAGCATAATCACGGTCACATTCGAGCCAAACTCGCATCCACGTCCAAAGTCTCGCCCACGGCCACGGTCAAAGTTATGGGCACATCCTCCACGAGAGTTGTATCAGTCTCCTATCCCAGATGAGGCTATGTGTGTTGAACTCTTTGTTGGAGGCAAGGTAGTAGATCGGGCATCAGATCTCTCCGATTCTTCAAGACGTCCAAAAATGGCATTCATCGTTGGCATGGTATCTAATATAAGAAATTGTTCCTTCGCTACATGATACTAGGCTGTCAAGAAAACAATATACATGCCAGTATGAATTCTCTTGTACCTGTTTGATCCAAAATGAAGGCTAAAATATTGCATGCTCCTCATACATACTAGTGAGATGCATCTAGTACTCAACAAGGATTGAATCACCGTAAAAGATGCAGACCTACTGTACCCTTAAGTTTGATAGTAGTGCCTTGTGCCATCATGTTTGTGGCCAAGGGTTTTGTCTCAGTAGAAGAAGTAGGTGCCACGGTGGTCTTAAAGACGAAGAAAAAATCCGGTGATCGATTAAGTATGCATACGAGGGCTAAGATATGCCCTAGACTTCACGTTTGGATGTGTAGAGGGGTTGAGAAACACGGTTGTACAACAAAGACGAAAACCGACACTAGGTGGCTAGGGCGAGGTCCTAGAAGTGCTAGACGGAGCCCTAGCAGGGCAGTGGCAGCACTGATGGTCTGAAAAAGGTGCAATGTCGTCCCTGGAGGGTTGACGACGACTGGCCGGTGGCCCCCGGAGGCCGTGGGGGCACTCCTGAGGCGACCCTAGTAGTTGGAGGCACCCCAGGATGGGTTGTGGTGGCTGTTTAGTGGTCGTGGAGGATGTGGAGTCACCTCCGAAAGGCTAGCGGCGACCCCTGTCTCATGGCGACACCCGTGGAGGGTGCTGCAACCTCTAGTGATACCCTAGAAAGGGAGAAGAACCGGTTGGAGGCACTCCTAGAGGGGTTGCGACGGCCCTAGAGAACAGGGAAGGCCTCGCACCGGGCCCTAGGCGAGGAAAGAGGGCCCACGCAGGCTGAGGGGAGGCTTAAAGGAGGCAACCAGATGGTGTTAGGTCAGAACCCTGGTCTATGATCATTGCTCTGATACCATGTGGAGAATAGAATGAATCGTTGTGTTTATTTCATGGGTCTAGGGTCTCTTATAAAGAGAGAAATCCTAGAAAGTGAAAAAGGAGAAAGTACATATCTCAAAGGGTTACATAACTTAAATAAAATAGTATGAACAATAACTCCATCAAAAATAATTATAATGTGCTAAAATTTTTCGAATTAAATTCAACAAGTCATAGCAACTAGACATGTTACCACTTTGGTGATGATGACAACTACCTACTCTATAAGGAGCCATCTCCTTCTACTCATTATTACTCCATAAGGAGCCATCTCCTTCTGCTCATTATTAGGAGTAATGTAGCCCTTTCAAATATGAGAAGCCTGTTAAATATTAAGAGCATTTACTCCACTATCATTTGAAATGACTTGTTTAAACCAAAGTCCAAAAAAGGACCCAACATAAATACTCAAAAGTCCATGTCACATCAACTTGTTCTACGATAAACGACAATAGGAAGACCTCTGCAAAGTCAATCGCAATCATTTATATCAAATCGTAACGTTAAAGAGGAGCTTCACTAAGTAATAAACATCCCCACAACTAATAATCCACCAAGCCAAGTGCATCAAAAATGTCACCAAAATCCACCATCCTAGTACCTCTTCTCCATTCATGTCGGAAATTCTCATGGTGCTCTACCTATTTCCCCCATCATTAGAGTCATAAACATTGACAACCCAAAGGATAAACGCATAAGTCCTCTTCAACTTCACTCCAAGCTCCAAAGATCCCTCTATCTCCAACTCATCATCCATCCAAGCAATTGCCTTGGAAGACATCAGGCACTTAATCTTTTGATATAGCTGAAATACATAATACACTTGGTTCATTGTGAGGAAATGATGGGGGAACACCCTCATTAGGTGTTCTCCCGCAACGATATATTAGTCAAGAAGCTAGGCGACTAGGCTTATGATTCCACTCAAAGACAAGATTTTGAAGCTACAAATTGAATGCAACCAAAGCTTCAGTACAAAATGTTTTCAAAAGGTAGGGAAGAAAAAAAGGAAGCAATGACAACAGTGAGAGGGGGATCAATTGTCCAAAGGATACATTAGAGCACTGACTTGATGTCGCATATCTTAACACAGTTCTCATGTGGCAACTTCCTCCTTCAACAAGGTAGTACTCATAATAATTCTTAATGAACTCATGTGGTAATCGTCGAAATGGATAGTTATAACTAATTTTTACCTTTTTATAGAAAAATATGATACCCAATAGCAATTTCATGAACGATAGGATTTGTGAAAAAAGAAGGATACAGCACCTGGTTACAGTATGTCAACGTATCATCCTATATAATTTACCCGGTCAATAACTCCAAATGCTCAACTTCTTAATACAGCTTCTACCAAAATAAAAAATGATTAAATCACTTGCTCTTTTAAACACATGCCACATTGATCACCCTGTAACTCTGACTTTTGGACATGCATAGGTTTTGAACACAATTACAGAGATGTTTTGAATTTGCAAGGCTAGGAAAAAAATTATAAGTCACAATGGACGTCATTATAATTTCTGAAGAAAAAGCTGATAAGGTCATCTGAAAAATAATCACAAACAATAACCATAAATGAGGCCAAAGAGATGCCAATTAGAAAAAAAATAAAATGATATTATCACCTTCAGAACTGAACTTGCTAATAGATATTTAGATATTTATCTCACCTGGCCTAACTCGGATGTAGCTTCGGATTGCACCTGCATGAGGAAGAGTAATCATCGAATTATGTATTTATACGGGGGTGGCATTTTAATGCAGTACCAACAATTACCAAACCACATGAGAGCATGAGCATAAAAGTTACACATGTTTGTTTATTTTTAAAACATGTAAACTAAGGGGTGTCTTCATATGCATTTTCTTCTTTTTTTCTTTTTAGCCAAGAGATGCATGTATTTTCCTTTCTTATTTTTGGTGAATATGAGGGATCATCTTAGCGACGCATGGGAAATGGGGAGGTTTTCATGTTATCGTTAGATGAGTGATCAGGGGAAGGGATGCTTGCATAGATATTTCCTAGACAGGTGGCAATTGCAAAGGATAGACAGATGTTGTGATGTGGTGCTGGGACAGAGTTTGCTTATCCAGATTCATTGCACCCATGTCACTTGTGGGGCTGTTGGAGTATATAATGTTGGTGAGGCACGAGATTGCAACTTAGAGGGGGCATGGAAGGACTTCTTCATTTCCAGGGCATACAAAGTGCTGAGAGAGTGCCCGCCAATGTCAAATCAAGGCTTAGTGATGTACTGCAGGATATTAAGGAAGGCCAGGGTGCCTCTAAAGATGAGGTTGCATGCTTGATTGATAAGGAGCAGAAGTTGGTTACCATGGCACTCCATAGCAGGTGGGGTGGGCTTCAATAGTAATGTGCCAAATGTGTGGTAGGGGAAAGAAAAACTGATCATGCCGCAAAAGACAAAGGAGCACATTCATGCTCATGGGTGCTTTAAAGCTCCAAATTAGTTTGATATCCTGTTGTAGATCGCATTGATAGGTAACTGCGATAGCAATCATAACATCCACGCTATCTTAATCGAGAAGGCACCATCCTCCTAGCACCAGTGATAATTGATCTCTGAGGATCCCTCGACGAAACAAAGCTACTCTGTCTACTTTATAATATCATGCAGTCTTCAATACGAGAAGCTAGAAAACAAAAAGTGAGACACCAAACCCCGTCACATACCACGACTCCTGAATGATCATGTCTCGATGAAGGGGCAAAGAAAAGAGCGGTGGGAAGCGATTATAAAGAGTGCACAAACCACACAAATAATCATCCCAAGACCATGTCCCAAAAGATGCCACATCTTGACAGAGATCCTATGCAATACCAAAAGGATACCCTTCCAAAATGACATGTATAAGTGGTCGAGTGAAGAGAGGCAGAAAGCTACGAAGAGATCATTTAAATTCCTCTCATCAACCTACAAAGAAAGTCATCATCATCCCAAAACAACATAGCCGCCCACTTTGCCAATCATGTTCATTTCCTGAAAGATCAAGATCGACATGCCACTATTATACATTGGTTACATGAAGAACTCTCCACTCACCAATGGTACACCCCGAGTCTCGCTACCCAAAGGATAAGAAGAGACCGGTGGAATGGAAGAGAAATGGGCAAAGGAGGGTGACGCTAACATAAAATCTTTTCATGGTGTGTCCTGCGGGAGGCGGAGGCAAAGCTTTATCTGGGCAGTGGTTATGGGACCCTCGTGTGGAGGGAGAAAGGGATATTAGGAAGGCCTTGATGAGCTACTTTCGCGACATCAACATGTTCAGACGAGTGGAGCGATGAATGCAGAGGGGACTCTATGGTTTCCTCGTTTTCTTCTTCAATGATTCTTAATAGTGGTAGGGGATGACGTTTTTGCAGTCCTAGAGGAGTTAGGACAAGGTAATGCTGGTTTTCATAGAATAAATCGAGAACTCATTTTCCTGTTGCCAAAAAAGGAACCTCATAGAGAGAGGACTTCTGACAATTGTTATTTTGAATGATATCTACTTGATTATTGCTAAGGTTTTTGCTGAGAGTCAGTGATATCTTGAATGATTTGGTGTAACCTCTCCAATAGAAGTTCATTCCTAGCAGACATATTGGAGACCACTTGGTCTTGGCCTCGGAGATTGTTGATTGGCGTAGGAGGCAAACTCAAGGTGTTATGTGAAAGGTCGACTTCTCAAAGCATACAATAGTGTGACCTGGCGCTTCCTATGGTCGATCCTTGGCTAGAAGAGGGTTCCCAGACTTGTGGATCTCTTGGATGAAGAGGTGTCTCACCACTGCCTCTTACTCGATTCTGGTAAAGGGACAGCATGAAGGTGGTTTCTTTCAGCCTCAAAGAGGAGTTAGACAGGGGTGTATGTGACACCCCTTCTTTTCATATTGGTCACTTATGTTCTTCGCCCTTCTTTTAATGTTGGCCACTTATGTTCTTCCACGGATGGTGAATCAAGTGGTAGCTCATGATATTTCGATAAGTTATAATCCTGAGGACATTTCCATTCTTGTGCTCTAGTGTGTAGACAAGATCATTTTCTTTGTTGAGGGGGGAGTAAACAAGGTGAGGGCCATGGCAGTGGTGGTAGAGATTTTTGGGGAACTCTTGGGGTTGATGATTACAAAGGACAAGTCTAATGTGAATCACCTTCATGCTGTCCCTTAGAGAGGAGTATAGTGTCACCTTGATCTTCTTCACATTATGTGATTCCCTTTGGCTTGTCTGAAGAGGAGGCGGTCGCATTGCATGTGGAAGGGAGTTGGCATGCCCATATGTTGCTTTGCCAATCTACTACCTTGGGTTGCCGCTTCGGGGTGGACATAATCATCTATCAGATTGGCTACATATGTGGAGAAGTTTGAGAGGAAATTAGCTGGGAGGAAGGGCTCTTTGCTATAGCGCAATGCGCATCCGGTTTAGTAAAAGGCAGTGTTGGCGGTCATTCATGTGGTGTTCATGTCATCCATATTACTTTTTATGGGCATTCGTAGTAGAATGGAGATGATTATGAGAAGGTTCTTTTGGGAGAAGACGAGTCATACTAGGTGTAGTTTGCATCTTGCTGACTGGGAGAATGTTACTCTTGCCAAGGATGAGGGATGATCGACGTTTCAAGGCTGGATAAAATGAACCATTCCCTACTTCTGAAATGGGTTGTGAGAATCTAGGTGACAAGGACGATACTTGTTGCAGATTGATCTATAGACTCTATTGTGTCAGTTCGCGTGATTCAGTGGATCTCCATCCTCCACGATTTGAGATAGATTTTGGAAGGGTATGCGTATGGCCATGTCCGATCACCCTTGTCTATTTCGATCGGTGCTAGGTGATGGTTGTCATTGTTCTTTCTGAACTGATAATTGGACGGATGGTGGGACCCCTTCCTCTCGGTTCCCTTGTCTCTTTGATTTGGCCACGAATAAGGATGCGCATGTGTCTGGAATGGGGTTTGATTACCCTCATTCACAGCAAATTTCTCAGAGCAACATTTTCATGACTTTATTGGATTTAAGAAGTTGCTCATTCCAATTGATGGTTCAAACTCACAGAGAGACCATATGGTCTTAATTGAAGGGGATTTTTCTGTGAAGAAGATGTATAAGACACTAATTAGCAGAGTGGAACCCCTTAGAGAGGAGTTGATTAGACTACAAAGCGGTTTGGGATTTGAAGGCCCCAAGGTTGTAGAAGTCGGCAGTTGGTACTCGGTCGGCAGGGTCACTGACTAAGGATTAATCGTCAGTCGGGAGAGTAATCGGATTTAGTCGGGCATTAGTCGGTTTGGAATTTTTTTTATTAGTTTAAATATATAAATCAATTGTTATAGCATATACTCTCATTTATATTCATATATTTAGCAGTTTTAATATTTTTAAGAGCATAAAAAATAGCAAGAGAATGAAAATAGAAGCAAGTTAAGAACAAAATGTTTGGCACATAGTACAAACAAATGTTTAAAAATAAAAGAACAATTACAACATGCCCAAAAAATAATACAAGCGAAATTAAGACAAGTGTCACAAGCCATTGGGTTCAATCCTCAATGTCGTCATCCAAGTCCAACTCTTCTTCTTCATCATCGCCTTCTTCTTCATCATCGTCATCATCTTCTTCTTCCATATCCTCAAGATGTTGCTCCTCCTCCTCATTCATCGGTGTAGCATTGGAGCTTGACGATGCAGCTCCCCTTCCACGCTCACCTCGTTGGCTCCTTCTTGGTTCCAAATTCTCTTCAGCGCCACTAACATGTGCTACAACACCCCAGGTCAGTCCTGAACATGCAAAACCCTCCTCATCATGAGCATCAACATCCCCGATCCATTCAGCTATGTGTGCACGATCACGAGATGATAGAGGATCTCTCTCTTTCTCAGCTCGACGTTCCTGCAGGTTGGAATTGAAACGCACATACACAAAATCGTTCAGCTTCTTCGTCTCCAACCTGTTTCTCTTCTTGGTATGGATCTGAAGACCAAAAAAGTTAACATTATATCAATTATTCATTGAAATTTTACTATTACTAATCGAATTGGGTGGGTGGAGTGGAGTCTTTACCGAGTCAAACGTACTCCAGTTACGCTCACATCCCGATGATGAAGACGTCAAGCTCAAGATTTTGATAGCCATAGCTTTCAAATGAGGTGTGTCATCTCCATGATTATGCCACCAATTAGCTATTAGAATAGAGAAATGGTCAACATAATAAAATAAATGATTAACATTAATAGAAAACAAATGACTAAAATACCTGGATCAAAATTGCCATCATTTGCCATCCCCTGTCTCACAGCTAAAGGCTTCCCAAAATCTCCACGACCAAGTCTATATGCCGGAAGCTCGTCCCTAGTGATTGCATCTTGTATATCCAAATCTGGATAAAATTTTTCCATGCAGTCCTTAAACCCTCTCCTCACCACAACATCTGGATCACCATGAGACTCGGTGTAGAAGAAAAATGGGTTCAAGTAATACGCTGCTAGATGCAATGGAGTATCAAGCCTCCCTTTGGTCTTGGAGGTAATAGCATCCACAAAAAATTTATAAGATGACTCCACACCATTGAATGCTGCAATTATTTCCCACTTGGCTTCTTCAAGCCCTCTGTAGACAAAGCCCATGGATGGGCGTCGATCTGCATCAACCACACGTAATAAACGAACCAATGGAGTGAAAACTCTGATAGCATGTGTTGTATGGTTCCACAATGTAGGGCTGAATACAATGGAGCTCGTTGCTTCTCCCTTCTTGGTCTTATACCACTTGCAGTTTCTCCACTCTTCTGAGGAAAACATCAATCTCAGCTTGTCTTTCTTCTCATTCAGGCTCTCAAGAGTGAGAAATGTGGTTGCAAATCTTGTTTGGTCGGGCCTTGCAATGTCCCTCTTGCTGGTGAACTTACGCATCAAGCTTAGAGTTTTGGTGTGAGAATAGATGAACACCGTAAGACTCTTCGCCTTTGTGATTGCACTCCTCACCTTTGTCTCTCTGCTTATCTCCTCCAAAGCAAGATCAATGGAGTGCGCGGCACACGGAGTCCACCAAATCTGCGGATATTTGGTGACCAACAATCTTCGTGCTGCTACATTGGCGGATGCATTATCCGCCACAATCTGAACCACTTTATCCACTCCCACTTCATCCAGGCACTCCTCCACCAACTTACAGATGTATTCCGCAGTGTGAGCCTCATCTGAAGCATCTATGGACTTCAAAAATGAAGTCCTCAAAGTGCAATTGACACAAAAATTGATGATGCTCCTTCCTCGCTTGTCCGTCCACGCATCAGTCATCAAAGAGCATCCCGTTGACGTCCATGTATCACGATGACATTGCAAGCCATCATGAATCTCCGTCACTGCCTTCTTCAAAAGCGGACCACTAAGCTCATACCTCGTGGGAGGCTTTAGTCCAGGCCCGTACTTCCCAATCGCCTCCACCATCTGCAAGAAATTCTTCGTCGTCAAAGCATAAAACGGAATCGCCGATGTATATGCCCACTTGGATATGTACGATGTAACCCTGTCACGATGATCCTTGAAGAATGCATCCTTGATGGTCATCTGACGTGATGACCCATCCATTGCGGCAGTCTGCTCCAAGGATTCGGAGACTCGTGATCTCTTCGTCGAACCCAGATCAACTTCCTCCCTCATCTCAAGAACATCGGCGGCTTTCTGGGACTTCTTCTTGGCAACATCATCAAGGTACGCAATCATCCTCTTCTTTGTTTCCTCATCCACCTTGGGACATGCAGCTACGTTCCCTCTTCGGTGTGCTAGATGTTGCTTGAACCTATACACACCACCCTTGACAATCTTCTTGCACAATCTGCAAGTGACCGTATTTGGATCTGTACGGTTCGCAAGGTAACCGTATTGCCATGCAGGATCAGTTGATCCCGGCAGTACATAAAAAGACGAGTCGCTACCGGAAGCGACATTCGCAGGAGGTGTATCCATCTACATAACAAACAAACTCACAAATTAGGAAATCAACAAACACACAACTAACTAAACTCACAATTTGGACTTTCTAATTAACTAACAAATCACAAGTTAGATGAACATATAAGTTGAGCAAATTGAATCATAAAAGAATATCAAAGTTGACCTAAATGCCAACGTACATGTCAGATACAAGTTACATAATCATACTTCAAGCAATCATTCCAACACCATCGGAAGCACGGAAGCATAAATAATAAAAAAATCAACAATAACTTGATGTGGTTTCATCACTGACAAGATCTACAAGGCAAATAACCCATTCAATTCTTTAGAACATAGTATCCTACCAACACAAAACATTACAACTGAGAACAACTAAAAGAATATTAGGGTAAGCCAACATACAACTTTATATCTATGATTCTATACCAACAAACAACTTAGATGAAAGTCTAGTGCAAGTTCCAAGTTCTATTCAAATAGTAAAAATAGAGAAAGAAAAAAATGAAAAATGAAAATAAAAATCTGACCTAGGTCCTCAGCGGCGACTGCGAGCGACGTTGTTGCGAGGCTGGCGATGCAGCAGGGCGATGGTGGTGAACCGGGAGGGCGGCGAGCGGCGAGCGACGATCGGCGATGGAGCACTGGCGCGGAGAGGCGGCGAGCGACGAGGGCTGCGGGTGGTTTTCGGGAGCTAGGGCTGCGGGACTGGGAACGGGACTGGGAACGAAAGTTTCTGTCGAACAGAAACTTAACTTGTCATTCATTCACGGGTTATCGGGTTTAGGATATGGCCGAACCCTTCATGCAAAAGTCGGCCGATTACTCGGCCGACTACACCGATAAATCGGCCGAGTAATCGGATAGACCCGATTATAGCCCGAGTTAGGTTAATCGAGACGGGTGACCCTCCGAGTCGCATAGTCGGGCCGACTAGTCGGCCTAGTCGGCCGACTTTTGCAACGCTGGAAGACCCCATATCGCATAAAGGTTTTTTATGGCTTTTGAGACACGGCAAAAATCCTTACTAATGATAGATGGGTTCATGATGGTGATAGATCATGCATGCTATAAGGATAGATGGGTAACGGGTTCATGGTGGTGATAGCTCATGTGTTCTTTGCGGTGCAGAGGTGGAGTCGTCTGATCATCTCTTCTTACATTGCGAGAAGTCTAAGGTAGTTTGGGTTCAGATGGAGCTCGAGTGGATGGATTGTTCTTGTAGTCAACCTTTTAGGAGTCTCTTTTCAACTCACGATTCCGCCCAAGCTCCGAGCTTTTCAAACTTTTTATTGTTGGTCGGGCGCTTTGGTTATTAGCACGAAGGGTGTTATCTTCCGATCTGAGCAGTTTTATGTTGAGAATGTGGTTCTTCATGCAAAGATTCTCCTCGAGTCTTGGCTTTTCTATTTATTTTTTATAATTGTTTAATATATTGGGGCAGACACCTATGTGTGTTTCCCCCTTTTTGACTTAAAAAAAGGTAGCCAAAAGAATCTCCTAATGATTGCCCAATACTCTGGCGTACCCCTGCTCAGTAACCTAGTGGAAATGAAGAGCATAAGAATCGCATATAGAACTTCCTTAAATAAATACCAAATGGCCATCACATAAGAGATAGGAAGCATTTCCGTCGGATATCTTATACTCTAACTTCTCCAGGTTGAAAAGATAATATCATTCATTGTTAGAAAATAGGAATGCGGAAGCGTATCAGAATAAAGAAATAAACTTGGAAGAACACGGGATTTAACGTGGAACCCTACTCCCTAAGAAGCGGGATGAAACCACGGGAGAAGGCCTCAAAGGGCCATATGTTGCATTGCTTTTCTCATCTGAATACAATGGGTGTGGGGGTCTATATATAGCCCCCATTGAGTCTCTACATCCCATAGACGGTAGATGTGAGACTAAACTCATGGATGTGGCAAATGGATCCTGGAGAGATCCATTTACCCAACTACAATATAAGTGGCACACAACCAAATACTCCAACGCTCCCCCTCAAGCTGGAGCATGCAATGCTCAACTTGGATAAACAGAAAGAAAACTCAGCGCATACTACAAGACACTACAGACAATATCAACTCAAGCGCACAACTGTCGGCTGCTATCGAGGACGTTGTTTCTCATGCCATGCAGGTGAGGAGGACGAACGGCCTGGAGTGTGAGTCAACTGAATCTCCTCGTCAGAGAGCATGTGCTCTGTACTGCGCCAGTCAGAGTCACTACAATTGAAGAATGAGTCTCTACATGGAGAATCTGGCACGCCACAACATGTGGACAACTGATCCATCTCTGAAAGGGCCGAAAAAGAGCATCGCTAATTATCCATACGCAGATTTTTGAAGATGGGTCTCTCTCATAGGGACCTTGAAGTGGGTTCTCTCTCATAGGAAGGAACCTCGGAAGGATCTCGTATTGAAGTTCACGACCACTTGAGAATGGAGTCTGAAAAAGTCTCCTCGTCGGAGAACTAGGTCTCTTTCATCAGGCACAGAGAATGGTACTTGTAGAGATATATTTTAGTCTATGATATTCTCGTCTATACCTTTCTCATATTTCCTTTTTCCTGTTGGACTCTTTATCTATTTTACCCATTGGCTACTCCCCTATATAAGAGAGCCTAGGGCGTATGGAATAAATAAGTTTTCTAATTTTCACAACATGGTATCAGAGCGACGGTCCTAGACCGGAGTTCTCGAACCAAACCCTAACCCTAGCCTCCACCCTCAAGCCCTCCGCATGCGCTGCGTGCCGCCTCGTGTCGCCTCGCTACGCCCCGGCGTTGGCGCTCTTGTGCGCCGCCTCCTGCTCGATCGCGCACGCGTCTGTGCACGTGCATGTGCGCGCCTGCTCGATCGCGCACGCACCTGTGCATAGGAGCACGCTCCTGTGCGTGTGAAGACATGTGCCTGTGCGCATGTGCGCTAGTGCACGTGACGCCCGTGCGCCTGTGCGCTGGTGCACGTGAAGTTGTGTGTCTGTGTGCGTGAACATGTGCATCTGCGCACCTGTGCACGTGAAGTTGTACGCCTGTGCGCGTGAAACTCTATACGTGAAGTTGTGCCGTGCACGTCTCAGTGTGTGCCCTTGTTCGTGATCCTGCACGTGCATCTGTGCGCACATCAACGCGTGTGATTTTCGTGTGCGTGCAGCCCTAGGCCAGCGCGTGTGCGGCTCCATCCTCGTTCGGCGCGCACGTTTCCAGATTAATGGGTTTGGTTGCTTGCGTCTACACATGGAACTAAACCCGTTAATGTCCGTGTAGACAATCATATCTTCAGTCTACTCCCCTAGTCTTCCAATATCATAATGTCAGAAAGCAAGGCAGATATTTCATCTACAGGCACCTTCAGAGGTCCAGCGCCTATTGTGAAGATGGATGGTTCAAATTATGAACTCTGGGCCATGCAGTTCATGAGTATGATGAAGTCAACCGGTAAGAAGCACATTCTTACTGAGGAAGAGCATGCTGAGAAGACAGGGGTTAATGCCTCTTGGGAGGCAGATGACGCATATGCCAAAGTCTGGCTTTCCGGAACATTAGCAATTGAGATTGCTAACGATATTCTCCATCAGCCCACTGCCAAAGCAATGTGGGACATTCTGACTGACACATATTCACAGGCAAAGAATGAGACGAAGATTGTGCAACTTCAGCATGACATCTTTACAATCAAGCAGAATGGGCGGCCTCTACACTCATTATACACGTCTTTACGTGGAATGTTTGAGAAGCTTTATAGCTTCATGCCTCTCACAGCCCCTCCAGAGCAACAGAAGACCTATCGGAATGCTACTATGGTGGGTGTTTTTCTGGCTGCCCTTGATCCAGAGCACGAGGCAGCACGTTCCCAGATCTTGACGGATTCCACTATTCCTCCTATGGAGGAAGCTTTTCATAGGCTGAGTTGTATCACTGTTCCTTCGTCTACTGCAAATCAGACTGCCTCAGCCATGGCAGCCAATCGAGGTCGTGGGGGTCATCATCAGTTCCGTGGTCGTGGACTTCGGGGCAGAGGAGGTCGTATTCGACCATCATGTACTTTTTGCCATCGTTCTGGACATACCGAAGACACATGCTATTCTAAACATGGGTTTCCTGCTTCTGCACGAGTAGCTGAACAGATTGAGCCTCCATCTGCTTCATCTATGGATCAGTGCTTTGATGACCTTGTAGCCCGTCTGAGGGGCATTATTCCTCCATCTGGTCCCGCTGCATCAGCGCCTACTTCTGAGAGTCACTCCGACGTTGCTGCGTCTGCATCCACCAGTACATCAGGTAGTACTTATGCATTCACTAGCAGTAATGGATCAGGAGGTATCTTGTTAGTGCCGATGTTACATTTTTCGAATCTGTTATGTACTTCTTATCTATAGGTGATCAGTTGATATCCTCTGACACTACTGGTGCTATATACATGCTGCCACCACCATCACCTCTACCACCTCCACCGCTACCATCTTCTACACCTCCTGTCATTGTGCATGTTTCACCATTGCCATTCCACTATACCCGTCGGCTTGCTTCTGCTCATGGTTACCGCTCATCATCTAGCTCGCCTGAGGTATGTTCTGAGAATATTAATATTGATGGATCTGATTATTTCCCTGAGCAGGATGTGTTACAGAGGCCAGATAAGGAGGCAGGTGATTTAGATCTACCTATTCCTCTTCGAAAGCAGAAGTGCAGCTGCGCATCATATCCTATAGCATCTTCTGTGTCTTTTGATCACCTAACTGGAGAATTCAGGAACTTTGTCATTGCACTATCAGCGGTTGATATTCCACGGAATTACCAAGATGCGTTGAAGGATAATCGATGGCGTTTAGCCATGGAGGAAGAAATGGATGCTCTTCAGTCCAAAGGCACCTGGAGCCTTGTTACTGCACCTACTGATGTGTCTACAGTTAGCTCAAGTGGGTCTTTACAGTTAAGCAGAATGCAGATGGCAGCATTGACAGATACAAGGCACGCCTGGTTGCTCGTGGCCGATCGGAAGTGCACCTACTGATGTGTCTACGCTGATCGGAAGTATACCAATATTATACTCATTTTGATCGTCGTTTAGAGGCTATCAAAACAAGACATTTCGCATAAAAATCCGACACTCGAGACGCGCATACGTGTGACTTTTAAGATTTTCACAAAAGTACAAATTTATAATATAATTATTAAAGAATGATGTCATGTATGAAATCATTGGTGATGATGTCATAAGTATTTGAAAAAAATTGTATAAAGGAAAATGGGAAGGTTCCAGGACCCCCCCCCCCCCCGCATTCTCTCTCCCTATAAATTTCGTCCCATTCCAGCCGTGTTTGTCTTCATTCCCTTTTCCATTTCTTTCCCCCAAATTCTCTCTTCTTCTTTGTCTATCTTCTCTCCCAAATTGCTCCAGCCGTTAGAAAATTTCAGCCAAATTTTGAGTGAGATACTGCTATTTCTGCTTCCATTTGGGCAGTAGATATTTATGCTCCAATTTCAACTGAAAGGTACTCTCATGTCTTCCTCCATTTTCCTGGAAATTCCCTACAACTGTTGCAGCCCTTCATGCAAAGTTGCTACTGCCAAAGAACCTCCATAGCCACTGCATGTTGGAGATCTATCTCCAAACTTGGAGAGAATCTATTGAGGTACATTCTAAAGCCACCTCTTGTTGCCATACATGAGATATATTCCCATCTTCTTCTTCTTTCAAAATTACTCTAGAATTGATAAATCAAAGGGGACTAGATATATAAAAAATGAAAATTAGGATTTGATGTTCTCTGCTCTTGATTTAAAGAAAATTGATTTAAAGGTTCTGTCTCTGAGCTTCTCCTTAAAAAAAATAAATTTAAAATTTGGGCTTGAAAATTTATTCCTGTTATGTACTGAAATTACAATGTAATTACAGTGTAATTAATTACTGTAAAAAAAGTTAAAATTTGGCTTGAATCCTGGCGTATACTGATTATTGTAACTGAAGTAAATTTTTTAAAGAAAAAAATTAACTAAGATTACTTTTCTATCTATGCAAATTATCAATTTGCAACAATTAAATTCTTATACGTTAGGATGAATCGAATATTGAATTGCTTGTTCTGACAATTGTAAATTATGCATCCTTAGAAAAGTATTATTGGTTTTTTTATAAAAAAAAGAGGGGATCATATCCAAATCTTTGCTGGGATGACATACATACATACATATATATATATAACCTGGACAGGGGCATACATTAGAATGAATTAGGTTCGGCAGTGGTGAAGAAATTAACTTTTTATCTAAATCTTTCAACATTGTCTAAATCCCACTTAATGGTCTAGTGGTAGTACAGTGTGTCTACCACACAAAAGACAAGGGTTCAAATCCCACTCTTGCAGGGGTCGCGTTAGGTAGTCGACGGCTAGCGTAAAAAATAGTCGAATCTTTCAACATGGATTTGAGCAAGAATCCATGTAGCCGACCCTACTTATAGTGGGAGAAGGCTTAGTACTAGTACTTTCAACATTGTCTAAATCTAGTGCATAACTTATCATATTTTAGAAGGTTCCTATTTTTTATGCATTATTCGACTAAACCTCATTATAGGATTTCAACATGATACTATTTGATGTTTATTCAAGGAGGGTTTCGAATTCAATACTAAACATAAACAATGATTTTATTCGTCCAAAACAAAACTCGAATCAACACTTATGTACATTGGCATCAATTTAGAACTTGTCTATGTTATTGCTTCGTGCACGCAAGTATTGATGTTCAACCAGTTTTAAATATATATGTGGTTGCTCCTATGGGCTAAATACATTATTATTTGTTGTACTGGGTTCAATCATGATCTTGCTCTTTTTCAAATATCTGTGATCTAAATTGGGATGGTAACTTCACATTTATGCCTTCTGAGTACTATACTTATATATATACGTGATCTTATCTTAAGATCTCATCTCACTTTTGAGATATTATGATTTAGGCCTTGCCAACAGCCAGAAAAAAAACTCCTCTCTTAAATTGTTGAATGCCGAGAGTTTTTGGATACAGGTAAAAAATGATATTTCTTTTTACACCCTTGGCATATAATATTCCACTTTAAGACTCTGTTTGAAAAATAATAGTTAGGTTTCACTTCAAATAGGATCTGAACATAGATCTAGGTCATATCATAACTTTCTAATCCCATGATCTTAAAAATAATACCATTAAGGTTGGTACATGAAATTGACTATAAATTCTGTATCAAATCATTAATCGGAGAAATGAGTTTAAGTGATATATATTATTATGAACTCAGTGAAATACTTGGTTGTATTGAATCATTGATGGCTTATAATAAATGTTTGCCGGTCATGGTGACCCTTACACCTGACCGTGTGAGGGTGCGGTGACCCTCAACTGGGCGGGAGAATAGGAAGCTCAATTCGGGCAGCGGCCGCCAAGTGCGCGGGCCTAGGATCCCAGTCCCTTCACGGTTTTTACGCGAGCTCGCAGTGTTTTTACGCCTCGTTGGGATCCCGATTTTGACCAGCTCCGTTGACCCCTCTGTTTTAGGATACTCATGCGAGGGATCCTCGGTTTTCAGTTTTTCATACAAGCTCGTTTGCCTGTTACCGGTCGGGCCAGTTTCTAGAGTGACTTTTCCGGAGAGTCTCTCTCAACCGTCTCTGGGGCGTAGTTTTGGAGTAGACCTTTCCCTCTATTGGATCGTACTTCCAATCAGAGGGCGAGACGGAAGAGCCCTTTTGTAGGCTACCTCACCGCTTGAGTTTTGTCCTTTCGCCAATAGACTTGGCGATACTACATCCAAATCATCCATGTCTACATCGCAAGTCATCTAGGGTTACATCTGAGACAGTTACAGTTGAGAGTTGGAGGAATTTCAATCAAAGTTGAGTTGGTTGGAAGTGACTATAATAAAATTTGATTTAAAATAATATGAATATAATAATATCAGAATATATATATATACACACATACACTTATGAACAATAAATTACAATATAAATATGTTATATATGGGAAATGTTGGGATAATGGGTGAGCTTGGGAGGTACATACAAGAAACTTGAAAACCTTTTTACATTGCAAGTAGATGTAAATTTTAGATGATTATGCGTTTCTACTTGCCTCTTTTGCAATCACTTTAAATACCATTTTTTTATAATAATATGATATATGGGTGTACCAGCGCTCGCTGACACCCCTTCGTTCCTAACATGTTTTGGCAGGCAAGGAGCCTGCTGCTCAGTAGTTGTTGATGAGATCTGGTGATCGAATTTATACCAGAAGGTATGATGTCTTTTGTTGCAGCTTTTATACTATTATATTATAGATGTTATTTCCTCTTCACTCTGATGTTGGGATATGTGGATGTACCGCCAGCTTCATGTACATTTTGTAAATTTATATATGAAAATTAAAAAAAAAGTTGGTGGCTCTTGTTGGTGTGTTGTTATGTGGTGATATAATGTTGCTTGAATGTGAATGTCATATGTAGCTTCAGCGCGAAAAAAATTCCCTGATTTTCGATACTTTTCTGCGATGACATGTGAATGTAATGGCGCGAACGTGTGTAAACGAGTACCCGGATCCGAGGGGGTTCACAGCTCCCATGAGGCATTAACTCCAGTCTTATCGATTGGTTCGTCTTGTGTCAGAATGTACTTCTTACCATTGCACTACATTAGGCTCATGATTGCATATCTCATAACTCATAATTAATCACATACATCTTGACAATGGGCCTTTGAAGGCACTCGAGGATAGGACATCGACCTTGGAGTCGATTATGTTGTCTGTGACATGATGACGACTGCTATAAAGAATGGAGTTGTAGACAAGGATGAACGTATCTACACCGATATACAGGAAAATGGTTACAGGTGTAGTCTCATACCACAAATTCTTCCATCCATTAGAGGCTTCTCTCGGGTAACTAGGGTGGTTTAGATGATCAAAACCACCCTAAATACCTCAAAATCAGATTGAACAGTGAATCAAATCGTTCTTGGCAGTGATTTCTAAGCCTCAACGAACGATGATGGTGACCTCTAGGGTGCCACGAGAGTTGGCAATAACCCACAAGGCTATGGGCGGCAATAGAAACCCCCTTGGGTCGCAGAGAATAGCTGCTAGGAGGCTCTTCTTGGGGCGGCAACAACAGCAGGTGGTTGTTGCAACTGCTGCTTCACAGTAGCGGTAGCGACGGCGGCATGTGGTTGTTGTTGCCGAGGTAGACGACGTCCCCTAAGGCTTAAGTGGGGAAGGGGCGGCTAGGATAGAAGCTCTGGTGTAGGATCGTCGCTATGATACCACGTGGAAAGGAAAAAAAGAGGTAATTGTATTCCATTGAGACCCTAGGGATCTCTTATATAGGAGAAAAACCCTAAGGGAAAATTACATAAAGTATACAGAAGAATAAAAGTAAATATAAAGAAAGAAAAACAAAAACATCTATCTCAACAAGTACCAGCCTCAAATTTATGTTTCATCAGAAAAATCTAAGATATTTTAGAGAAGTTGTTTACGACCACAAGACAAAATGGTACCCTCGATGGTCAAGAACACGATTAGGATCCCATAAATCAAAATGTACTAACTCAAATAAGGAATTATTGCTACGACTATGATGACTTGGAAAACTACTATGATGATGCCTCCCAAGTTGGTAGGCCTCATACTAGGAGCTGGACTTAGGAGAGATCTGAGGAAGGACTAACTCTGCGCAACTTCTAAAGAGGTAAATGACCAAACCTTAAATGCCACGAGTAGGAGGAGACTGGCCAGTAGAGATGGAAGATATTGATGCATAATGAGACTTGACCAATCTCTAGACTCTCTCTTGCTCATGGCCATATCGAATCACACTACTCGTAAGTATATCCTGAAACACAAGAGAAAATGAATCAAAAAATGGCATGACAGGTAAGTTCTTTAGTAATCTAACTAATCGACAATGAATTCATAAAAAATCTGAAGCACGTAAGACATTATGCAAACACATAGCGGGCATCAAGCAGTTGTACGCTATAAAGATGGCATTTCGAATCTCGTACTTCAATATGCAACTGACGTGATTTTTTCCTTAAGGTTGAACTCTATAATGTAGGGGAATCAAGGTAGTTTTGAACATCTTTGATGAGATCCCATAACATCTTGTGAAGCCATTTTGGAGACTTTAGGGGCAAGTCTACCCATCACTTATTTGGTTTGCCTTTGGTTTGTGGTATACTAAGGCAGGCGAATAGATAAGGTTGCCGATGATTGAAAAACTAGAAACAAAGTTGCTGGATTGGAAGGCGGTCTCTCAACGGGAGGTTGGTTGAGTCTTGTGAAGGTTGTCTTATCGGTTATACATGTGTTCTTATCCCGCGACTTCAGCTGATCAGTACTCGTAAGTGCCTTTAGTCATTGAGGAGGTGCTTTTTCTGATATTAATTGGGGGATGGCTTGGGGATCCCCTTGGTGGAGTGGAATGTGGTGGCGTGGCCTATGAAGGAGGGAGGCCTTGCTCACGAAATGATTGTTCGGATCTGGGACTACTATAGAAAACTTCTTCCAGGTTGATTGGACTTACCTATGGGGTCTCATCTAGCAAGTATGCATGATTGGCTTGCTTCCACTTTTTGAAAAGGTATTTGATCTATGATGCCAAAGATTGCTCCATAACTACGGATGATGATAGGGGATGGGACAGACTTCTCGTTTTGGATAGAGGATCGAGGTTTATGTGTTTTTTTTCTCGATTGTTCAATATGGATGCTGATCAGGATGTACGAATTGCGGAAACATGGTCAAATGGGGCATAGGCTCCTTTATTCAACACTAAGCTTTCTGATCAAAGGGTGGAGGAATACCTTCTCTTATCCAGAACACATCCACGATGGAGGGATGAGATGGATAGAACTCATGGATTTGGAGGCGGTTTCTTCTCGATCGGAAAAGCTTATAAGGTCATAGGTGCATCCATGGTTCTTGGTACAGAGATCCCACCTCAGGACTGTACACAGATCTGGAGAGGGAAAGGTGCTGGTTAGGATCAAGGTCTTTCTATGGCTGCTTAGACAAGGACGTCTCTTGACATGCGTGCGACGAGCCATGCTTTTTCAGGTGATTAGAAACATATGGCCCCAATGTGAAGAAGCTTCAAAGGACAACTGTCGAAAGAATTATGTAGTCTGTGTACCGTTTGTCTTTTATTATTCGATGTTCTGTCTTATGTAATTTACCCATGGGTTTTCTCTATATAAGAGACCCTAGGGCTCTCAAAATAAACAACAACTCTTATTCTTCCAACATGGTATCAGAGCCTAAACCCTAGGGCTCCCTCCCACCCGTCCCCCCCTTCTCTCTTTCTGCCGCCGCCGGACTCGCTCGGGCTCCCCACCTCCGCCTCCAGCCCTCCAGCCGTGCCCTAACCGGCACCTCGCCTCCCCGGCTTTGCCCTAACCGGCACCTCTCTTCAGCCGATCTTGCCCTACCGGCCCCGCCACCCGCCTCCGGTCGGCTTTGTTCTAGCCGGCACCGCTGCGCCCCCTGCCGGCTTGGTCGTAGCCGCCTCCTTTGCCAAATCTATGGATTTGGGTGCATAACGTCTACATACGCACTCGAATCCTATGCAGTTTGTGTAGACATCTGTCACTCTGTCTACAAACCCTAGTTCTTCTCCTGCGGCAATATGTCAGAATCCAAGGTTGATATGCCCTCCATAGGCGCGTCCAAAAGTCCCGCGCCAATAGTGAAGATGGACGGATCAAACTATGACCTCTGGGCGATGCAGTTCATGAGTCTCATGAAGTCAAACGGTAAGAAGCACATTCTTACCGAGGATGAGCCAGCAGAGAAGACAGGGATTTATGCCTCGTGGGAGGATGATGACTCGTATGCCGAAGTCTGGTTGTCAGGCACATTGTCGATGGAGATTGCTAATGATGTCCTCCATCAGCCCACCGCTAAGGCGATATGGGACATTCTTGCAGTGACATATTCACAGGTCCGAAACGAAACCAAGATGCTACAACTGCAGCACGACATATTCACCATGAAGCAGAATGGACGGCCACTTCATTCCTTGTATACATCCCTTAGGGGGATATTTAAGAAACTCTACAGCACTATCCCTCTGACGGCCACACCAGAGAAGCAGAAGACATTTCGTAATGTCACCATGGTAGGAGTCCTTCTTGCGGCTCTTGATCCTAAATATGATGCGGCCAGATCTCAGATACTTGCAGATGCTACCATTCCTCCTATGGAGGAGGTCTACCGGAGGCTTAGCCGCATCTCTGTTCCATCCAGCACATCTACACCACCTCCCTCTGCGATGGCTGCTTCCAGAGGGAGAGGTGGTTCCTCCTCTTCATTTTGTAGCCGTGGTCGTGGAACAGGAGGTCGTGGTGGTCGGTCCTGTCCACCGTGCAGTTTTTGTCACCGTCCAGGTCACTCGGAGGATACGTGTTATTCGAAGCATGGCTTTCCAGCATCAGCATGGGTGGCAGAACATGTTGCATCTCCATCATCCTCTACTTCGGATCAGAGATTTGAAGAACTCGTCGCTCGGTTACGGGATATTATGTCTCCTGCTTCTACATATTCTTCTGGAGGCCCTTCCAATATAGTTGTGTCTGCTTCTGCTAGTACCTCTGCTACGACTAGTACCTCAGGTAGTGCTTGTGCCTTTACCACATGTTATAGTTCAGACATCTCCGATTGGATCATGGACTCTGGTGCCACGTACCATCTATGTCGAGACAGAGACAGACTTATCTCATACAGAGAGATTCCTCCAGGGAGGTCGATGATCATTGCCAATGGGACTCATTCCCTCATTGTTGGACAGGGGGAGATCTTGATATCCTCTTCCATACGTCTCAAGAATGTCTTACATGCCCCTGAATTTTTGATGAACTAACTCTCTATTAGTCAGCTTACAAAAGATTTGCATTGTCGTGCTATTTTTGACCCATCTTCTTTTATATTTCAGGACATTCTAACGGGCAGGGTGATTGGCTATGGCTCTGAGCAGGATGGTCTCTATCGTCTGAACCGGAGTTCATATGCTGGAGTCTTGTTGGGAAAAAATGAATGACTTACTTCTATTCCATAAGCCCTAGGCTCTCTTATATAGGAGAGTAGCCTATGGGTAAATTACATAAAGAAGACAACTGGAAAAATAAAATAACGAAGAGGTACAGGTAGTCTATATGCGTCAACACTCCCCCTCAAGATGGAGCATAGATATCAATCATGCTCAGCTTGGACGCACACTTCTGGAATGGGCCTCGAAGTAATGCCTAGGTGAAAATATCAGCAGTCTGATTCTCTGATGTGACGTGAGATGTAGCAATGAACCCCTTCTGAATCATGTCACGTATGTAGTGACAGTCAACCTCAATATGCTTGGTCCTCTCGTGAAAGGTTGGGTTGTTTGCAATGAACAAGGCGGCCTGATTGTCACATTCCAACATCATAGGAAGCGGTATATCAAGACATAGATCTGTAAGTAAAGATTTAACCCACATCATTTCTGTGCTAGCCTGGGCCATAGCCCTATATTCGGATTCAGCACTGGATCTAGCTACTACTGTCTGTTTCTTGCTCCTCCACGAGACTAGGGCATCTCCAACATAGACTGCAAATCCTGAGGTGGACTTCCTGTCCTTGGGGCATCCTGCATAGTCTGCATCAGCACATGCTGTGATAGAGATCTCCTTTCCCTTCTTAAATAGCAAGCCTGCACCTGGAGATGATTTTAGATATCTCAGAATCATGTGTATTGCATCCATATGGACCTGACGTGGTTGCTCCATGAACTGGCTCACGCGACTCACTGCAAATGATATATCAGGTCTAGTGATCGTGACATACAGTAGTTTGCCTACCAGTTCTCTGTACCTTCTCTTGTCCACCTCTTCTGTGTCATCATCATAGAGCTTCATGCTGGAATCCATTGGTGTCGTAGCAGGTCGACACCCTAGCATACATGTCTCACTCAATAGATCTGTAACAT
Organism: Ottelia alismoides; assembly: GCA_037367405.1. NCBI lineage: Eukaryota > Viridiplantae > Streptophyta > Magnoliopsida > Alismatales > Hydrocharitaceae > Ottelia > Ottelia alismoides. The sequence continues at coordinate 175,147 of JAZKJV010004771.1, forward strand.
ATTTCCTCTGTGACATTACTAATCCATATGGATTTCTAGCAAACTCCAGCCTCAGAAAATATCTAAGGACTCCCAAGTCCTTGGTGACGAACTCGGTTCCCAGCCTTTCTTTTGCCTGCTTAATGCCCTGCTCATCATCTCCTGTAATCAAGATATCATCAACATAAACCATGATTACAATGATACCTCTAGCCGTCTTCTGTACAAACAAGGAATGATCAGCATTGGAGCGTTTATATCCTTGTTTCTCAAAAAGATCTGAAAGCTTCTGAAACCACGCTCTAGGGCTCTGCTTAAGGCCATAGATGGCCTTATGTAACATGCATACCTTGGAACACTCCCCCTCAACAGCAAACCCAGGTGGCTGTTGCATATAGACTTCCTCTTGCAATTCGCCATATAGGAATGCATTCTTCACGTCCAGCTGATAAAGCGACCAGTCTCTAGCAACTGCAACTGATAACAGGATCCGCAGAGTGGAATGACGCGCCACAGGCGAGAATGTGTCAAGGTAATCCACCCCGTATGTCTGTGTGAAGCCACGTGCAACAAGGCATGCCTTGTACCTGTCAATGGAGCCATCTGCATTGTGATTCACTGTAAACACCCACTTGCAGCTCACTGGGCTGACATCTGGAGGCATAGGGACCAAGCTCCAAGTTCCTCTGGACTGAAGTGCCGCCATTTCTTCTTCCATTGCTAGCCGCCATCTAGCATCCTGCAGAGCATCATGATGATTCCGTGGAATGTCTGTAGCTGAAAGTGCCAACGCAAACGTCCTGAAGTCTCCAGATAGCCTCTCAAAAGACACGGCTGCTGATAATATATATTTGGCACAGCTTCTCTTCGGCTTCCGTAGAGCAATTGGAACATCCAAATCATCTGTATTCTCATCAGGCTCCTGCAATACATCCTGCTCAGAAATGTCGTCAGATCCACCAACATTAATATTTTCATTACATACCATAGGCGAGCTAGTTGACGGGTCAGGACCATGAGCTGGAGGAGGCCTGCGGGTGTAATGGAATGGTAGTGGTGAGACAAGCGGTGGCGGTGGTGGTGGTAGCGGTGGTGGTAGTGGCGGTGGTGTCGGTATCTGAGGTGGTGGTGTCATGTATATGGCATCAGGAGGTATAGATGGTAGCTGCTTGTCTCCTGATGCTGAAAAATACATAACAGATTCAAAAAATGTAACATCTGCACTGATCATATACCGCCGACGCACAGGATCAAAACACTTGTACCCCTTTTGAGTTCTGGAGTACCCAATAAAGACACACTTGACAGCCCTAGGAGAGAGCTTGTCAGTACCAGGCGACAACTGATGGACGAATGCAACCGACCCAAACACACGTGGAGTAAGAGTGAACAGATCCTTGTCAGGATGAATGAGTGAAAACGGAATCTGTTCATTCAAGACAGACAAAGGCATACGGTTGATTAGGTAACATGCAGTAAGAACTGCATCACCCCAGTAGGAGTAGGGAACATGACTCTGTATAAGAAGTGATCTTGTGACATCAAGTAGGTGACGGTGTTTTCTTTCGACAATCCCATTCTGTTGAGATGTATAAGCACAGGATGTTTGGTGAATAATCCCTTTTGAAGAGTAGTAATTTGCCAGAATGTTGGTGCACAACTCTAAAGCATTATCACTTCTCACAAGCTTGACAGATGTGGAGAAAACATTTTGAATTTCATTCAGAAAATGGATAATAATATTTCCTGCTTCAGATTTATTTTTCATCAGAAACACCCATGACACTCTAGAGAAATCATCCACAAATACAATATAAAACCTGTGTCCCTGATGATCGGGAACACGACTTGGACCCCAGACATCGATATGAAACAACTCAAACTTGGAGTTACTACTCCGACCTGGACGACTGGGAAAGGACGGCCTGTGATGCTTTCCCAACTGACACGCCTCACACTAGATAGGTGTGTGAGAGAGACCATAGGGTAGAACTCGACGCAACTTCTGAAGCGGTAAATGACCAAAATGCAGATGCCATAATAAGGTTGATACTTGTCCCGAAGAAGAGGATGAGGTTCCAGCAAAAGGAGTCTGATTCAGGCGGTAAAGGCCTCCTTGCACATAGCCACGACCAATCACGTTGCCCGTATGGATGTCCTGAAAAATAAAAGAAGATGGATCAAAAATTGCCCGACAATGTAGATCCTTCGTAATCTGACTAATTGACAACAAATTCATTGAAAAGTCAGGTGCATGTAGCACGTTCTTGAGCTGCATAGAAGATGTCAATCTAGCCTCCCCCTGACCAGTGATGGGGGAATGAGTGCCATTGGCAATCACCACTGTCCGACCTGGAGGGATCTGAGTGTATCCTGAAAGCAAACTCTGATCGCCACATAGGTGATGTGTGGCACCCGAGTCCATAATCCATGGTAAAGTGTCTGATCTACTACTGTTCAGTGCAAGTATACTACCTGAGGTACTGGTAGACGCAGAGGCAGAAGCAGTGGCATCAGAATGACTCTCTGCAGTTGGTGATGGTCCAGATGGTGGAATAATGCCCCTCAGACGGGCAACAAGATCGTCAAACCGTTGATCCAGAGTAGTAGCAGATGGGGGCTCTATCTGCTCAGCAGCTCGTGCGGATGCAGGAAATCCGTGCTTCGAGTAGCAGGTATCTTCATTGTGTCCAACTCGGTGGCAATAGGTGCATGTCGGCCTCGTGCGGCCACCCCTTCCACGGGGTCCACGTCCACGGCCCTGGTGATGAAATCCGCGACCTCTGTTTGCTGCCATGGCTGAAGAATTCTGACTGGCAGCTGTTGAAGGAACTGTAATCCGACTCAGCCTATGGAAGGCTTCCTCCATGGGAGGAATAGTAGAATCGGCCAAAATCTGTGATCGTGCCGCCTCGTACTCAGGATCAAGTGCAGCTAGAAACACGCCCACCATGGTCGCGTTCCTATATGTCTTCTGCTGTTCTGGCGTGGCTGTCAGGGGCATGAAGCTATAGAGCTTCTCGAACATCCCTCTTAGTGATGTATAGAGAGAATGTAGGGGGCGACCATTCTGCTTATTGGTGAAGATATCATGCTGGAGTTGCAGAATCTTAGTCTCGTTCTTTGCCTGGGAATATGTGGCTGCCAGAATGTCCCACATATCCTTCGTTGTGGGTTGATGGAGGATGTTATTGGCAATCTCAATCGCCAACGTGCCAGATAGCCAAACCTTGGCGTATGCGTCATCAGCCTCCCAGGAGGCATTGGTTCCAGTCTTCTCAGCAGGCTCTGGTTCGGTAAGAATGTGCTTCTTACCCGTAGACTTCATCATGCTCATGAACTGCATTGCCCACAGTTCATAGTTGGTACCATCCATCTTCACAATGGGCACCGGACCACGGAATGCGCCAATAGATGGGATATCTGCCTTGCTTTCTGACATACTGGATACTGAAGACTGGAACAACTAACAAACCAATCTGTGATTTGTCTACAATGACATAGACGGGTTTAGTTGCACGTGTAGACCTCAAGCAACTAAACCCATGTAGATGTGCGTGCTACGGTCTTCACGCGCACAAGAGTCACGCTCTGATGGTCATGCGCACGAGGCTGCGCACAGGGCACAGAGCTGCGCACGGGGGTGCACAAAGGGCTATGCACAGGCGCTATGCGCTATGCGCTATGCTGGAGGCGATCTGCACAAGGTTGCGCACAGGAGCTACGTGTGCTATGTGCGCTATGTGCGCTGTATGCGCTGCAGGCGCACAGGAGGTGCGGGCTTGTGCGCTATGTGTGTTGGCGCTGACTGATGATGCACAGGAGAGGCGCACAGGAGAGGCGATGGCTGATGATGTGCGCTATGTGCGATGGCGCTGTGTGCGCTATGTGCACCGGAGAGGCGCACAGGCGCTGGATGGTGGAGGCGCACAGGCGCTGGAGAGACAGCGCAGGGGCAGCACACGCGAAAGAAGAGGTGTGTGTGCGGCAGCACAGCCGCGCGTGCGGCGGCGGCGTGGAGGCGGCGCCAATCGAGATGGGAGAAGAAGAAGAAGAGGCCGGCGGGTGGGGTGGGTTAGGGTTAGGGTTTCGAGAACTCCGGTCTAGGACCGTCGCTCTGATACCATGTTGGGAAAAAATGAATGACTTGCTTCTATTCTATAAGCCCTAGGCTCTCTTATATAGGAGAGTAGCCTATGGGTAAATTACATAAAGAAGACAACTGGAAAAATAAAATAACGAAGAGGTACAGGTAGTCTATATGCATCAACAAGTCTCTTCTCATGATATTGGATCTGTCTCTCCTTATACCTGGCATCTACGCTTTGGTCACCTCCCTCTATAGAAGATGCGTCACCTTTTGCCTCAGATATATCTAAGTTCGTCCTTCCGGTGTGAAGCTTGTCACTTAGGGAAGCATCATCGAGCTAGCTTCCCGAGTCGTCAGAGTCGGAGCAGTGCCTCCCCTTTTGAGTTAATCCATATTGATATTTGGGGTCCCAGTCGTGTCCCTGATCATCAGGGGCACAGGTTTTATCTTGTCGTGGTTGATGATTTCTCTCATCTGTCGTGGCCCGTGGGTTTTCCTGTTAAAGAATGAATCTGAAGCTGGTGATGTTATTAAAAATCTTATCAATGAAGTAAACAATGTCTTTTCATCCAATGTGAAATATGTTCATACTGATAACGCATTGGAATTTTGTACTCGGTCTCACTCACAATATCTTTGGTCAAAAGGCATTATACACCAAACTACATGTGCCTACACCTCCCAACAGAACGGAGTTGCTGAGAGAAAGCATCGTCACCTTCTTGACATTACTCGTACTCTAATTATCCAGAGTTGTGCTCCCATTTCTTTTTGGGGAGATGCCGTCCTTACAGCCTGCTACTTGGTAAATCGTATGCCGTCTACGGTACTTGGTGAGAAAATTCCTCTTTCTGTTGTTTTTCCAGATAAGGAATTATTCTCACTCACCCCTCGTGTTTTTGGAGTTGTTGCATTTGTTCATCAGCTATCACCAGGTCTTGACAAGCTCTCACCTAGAGCTGTCAATTGTGTCTTCGTGGGGTATTCTCGGATGCAGAAGGGATATCGTTGCTATGATCCGGTTAACATGAAATACTTTGTCAGTGCTGATGTCACTTTCGAGTCTGTTATGTATTTTTCACCTGCAGGTGACAGATTGGTATCTAACACATCTACTGATGAGGTCTATGTTCCTCCTCCTCCTACGGTGAGTCCTCCATTGTCCAATCCAGTTCCTAACATTGCGTCACCTCCTCCACCACCACCACCTCTACCAAAACCCCTTATCTCGCCACTGCCTAAATTTTATACCCGTCGACCTGGTCCTGCTCATGCTCCACGCCAATCATCCAGCACGCCCCACGTATGTTCTGATGTTATTACTAATGATGGGTCGAATAGTGTGCCTATGCAGGATGCATCGTTGCAAGGCGAATCTGCTCCGGCGAGTTCAGTGGTTGATGATCTGGGTGTTCCTATTGCGATGAGAAAGTAGAAACGCAGCTATGCTACGTATCCTCTTGCCTCACAGGTCTCCTTCCATCGCCTCACAGGGACTTTCATAGATTTGCAATGGTTTTATCTTCAGTGGAGATTCCAAAGACCTATCAGGATGCCTTGAAATCTGATTGATGGAAGTCTGCAATGGAGGAGGAGATGGCTGCCCTACAGTCGAGGGGCACATGGAGCTTGGTTCCCGCTCCTTCAGGAGCTTCTGTTGTTAGCTGCAAATGGGTATTCAATGTTAAGTATCATGCAGATAGTAGCCTTGATCGATACAAGGCACGGCTAGTGGCACGAGGTTTCACTCAGACTTATGGAGTGGACTATATGGATACTTTCTCTCCAGTCGCCTGTCACTCCACTCTTCGTATTCTTCTGTCTGTAGTTGTGGTACGTGATTGGCCCTTGTTCCAGTTAGACGTTAAAAATGCATTCTTGTATGGAGATCTGCAGGAAGAAGTCTACATGCAGTAGCCTCCGGGGTTTGCTGCTGAGGGGGAGAATCATATGGTGTGCAGACTTCATAAGGCCATTTATGGACTTAAACAGAGTCCAAGGGCATGGTTTCAGAAGCTTTCCCATCTGATTGAAGAACATGGATTCAAGAGATTCAATGCAGATCACTCACTGTTCATCCAGAGGACTACTCGAGGCACAGTTGTCATCATGGTATATGTTGATGACATTTTGGTTAAAGGAGATGATGCTAAGGAGATAGAGATGATGCCAAGAGCTGTCTAGAAGCGGAGTTACCTGCTTTGCTACCAACTACTTGACCCTTACTAGTTTGCTCAAGCAAAGGAAAGCTTTGGCATCTTTGTTTATTTCTGAGGTGTGGAACACTAGTTCTTGGTCGAAGACACGGGATGGGAAATATGTCTATGAAACTGTGATGGCGAATGCTTTTTGGGAAAAAATTGAAGATTATCTTAGAGCTGTGCAACCCATCGTTACTGCGATGCGTTTAGTGGATGCTGACGAGAAGCCGCCCATGGGATACATTGCTAGGGCTTTTGACACTGCAAAGGAAATGATTATTGAAAACTTTGGCAGGAAGGAAACAGATTACATGCCTATTCTACAAATTATTGATTCTCGCTGGGATAATCAGATGGCTCGTCCTTTGTATAGTGCAGGATGTTTCTTGAATCTTGCATTTTATTATAAAGTGAAGGACAACAATGAGGACCTATTATGTATGAGGACCTATTATGTAAATCACCCTAAAGTGAAGGACAACAATGGAACCATATATGAGGACCTATTATGTAAATCACCCTAAATTTTAAATTATAATATGTAAAATCAATTCATAATTCAACTGTTCACTTATACATACTAGTTTCAAAATAATATATTACATAGATTTCAAATAGTTAAAAGTGATTAAACACTGTAATATAAGGCTACTATATCAAATAACTTTCTCATAAAGAAAGATACTTCCAATACGGTCTAGGACTAGAGGCATAAGTTCTAGAGATTTGAGTGAAATAAGATTTAGTTTTATCTTGCAAATCAGTCCCTTCCAACAAGGTGAATATCCGGTCGTTGTGGGATGTACTAGGCTTTCCTGGCTTAGGGATAAATGAGTGTAGGTGACCATCGAAATCAAACTAACAAGCATGTCAGATCCTTCTCGTAGGATATGTGGAAGGACTTCTTCCTAACCCCCTTTTCCTACTAGTCCTACCATGTCCGCTTTCCTCAAATCCAACCCGGCCTATATTATATATTAGAGTAGGCATATGTTAATAGTTTGGGGGGAATTTTGGTCTAGGATTTCTTTGTTTATAGAGCGTAGAGTCTCGCAGGGCTGAGAAGCAGAGGAAGAACCGAAAGAGTAGTGTCTTAGTTGATGGCACGACCTGAATAGGAAAAGGGGTGTAGGCGGAAGAGAGAAGGGTGTCAATTCGTAGTCAGAGCATCTGTTCCTCCAGCTTCTTGAAGCAAAGTTGGAGAAGAATGTTCGTTGCACATGATGAATTGTGTTTTATAGTTTGGGATTGAGAGAAAGTTATCGCTTCCATAATTTAGCTACATATCGTGTTTTTTTCTTCAATTTGACGTGACTGCTACTTGGGGGGGAGGGGTTAAGCGCTTGAATACATAGAATCATGGATGAATGATCGTTGATGGACATGAATTGTGATGGATAAATGTATGTACAAAATAATTGGATTAGAATAAAATGAAATTAACTAAATTAAATTTTGCATGAAGATAAGTACGTTAAATTTTTTCGCTTTATCCTGTCTCAACCCTTAGTCAAGCAGGAGGGAATCCATGCATGAACTTTTGTGCCTTTATCGGTTGGTTTCAACGAGGTTGCTTTCGAGATCCTGCCATGATCATAGCCACCTTATACTAAGCATCAGGGGAGGGTGCATGCCCTAGACTCTTCTTCAGATTTGAGTGGATTGTGGACAAATCAGTACTACTTAAAAATGTGCTTTCAGCCATTCCTACATTTTTCTGCTCCACTAGGCTCCTCCCCATTGGATTATGAGATTGAATCCATCATGTGACGTTTCTTTTGGGCAATTGGGCAAATGGTAAACATGAAAAAAGAGGTATTCATCACATTAATTGGAAAAAGGTTACAAGATCAAAGAAGGATGTAGGTTTGGGAATCTTGAAACTAGATAACTTGAACAAAGCACTTCTAACCAAGTGGGTCCTCAGACTATGGGCAGTTCTGATGACTTGTGTGAAGCTTGATGCGGAATGTGTATGGAAATCGCGGTTCCTTAATTGCAGAGCCTATTCCGTTTGCATCGTACTTATGGCAGGGAATATGCTCGATCCTCCCGGATTTTCTTTGATGCAAAAGAGGGGGAAACACTCCGGAGGTATCTGCTCTATATATATTAATAAGATAAAATAATAAACCTTACAACTGTCAGGACTCAAGTAGAGATCTAGCAAAAAAATAGTTACACTGTCAACATAAAACCTATCCAACCAGAAAATGACCCCGTTACAGGACATCCAAATCGCCCAAATGGCGGCAATATGATGCAAGAGCTCCTCCATGGGCCAAAAATCCTCCCAGACTTGAGAGAACTATTACAGCTAATGGTTGGGAATGGTGAGATTTTTCGTTCTTCGCGTGATGCTTTTTGTTGGAAAAGAGTCTTAGATGATTATTCAGAGAAACCCTAGGCTCTCTTATATAGGGAGAGACCTTAAGGGTAAATTACAGAGAGGTCTATCAAAGATAAAGAAAATAACAAAAAGATACATAAAGCGATATTAATAGTACGAACTATCTCTACACTCCCCGTCAAGGTGGAGCATAGATGTCTATCATGCTCAGCTTGGATGAACATCTCTGAAAAGGTCCTCTGAGCAGTGGCTTGGTGAACACATCTGCAGTATGATCTCCTGAGCTCACATGAGCAGTAGATATCAATCCTCTCTGGATCAAGTCCCTAGTATAATGGCAGTCAACTTCAATATGCTTGGTCCTTCAATGGAAAGCTGGATTATTGGCAATGAACAATGTTGCATGATTGTCACACTGAAGCTTCATAGGTAGGGGCACCGCCACATGCAGATCTTCTAGTACTGAACGAACCCACATCATTTCCGTGCTAGCTTGAGCCATGGCCCTATATTCGGATTCGGCACTGGACCTTGCCACAACAGTTTGTTTCTTGCTTTTCCAAGAAACCAAAGAGCCTCCCACAAAGACTGCAAACCCTGAGGTTGATTTTCGATCCTTAGGACATCCTGCATAATCTGCATCTGCACACGCTGAGATGGATAAGTCTGTGCCCTTTCTGAATAGCAGCCCTAACCCTGGAGAAGACTTCAGGTACCTCAGTATCATGTGTATAGCATCCATGTGAACCTGTCTTGGCTGCTCCATAAATTGACTCACCCTGCTAACTGCAAATGCAATGTCTGGACGAGTAATGGTAATGTAGAGGAGTTTTCCCACCAATTCTCTTTATCTCCTCTTATCTACTTCATCCGTATCATCATCATACAGCTTCATGCTAGGGTCCATGGGAATACTTGATGGTTTGCACCCATCCATACCAGTCTCAATCAGGAAGTCTGTAATATACTTCCGTTGTGTCATCACCAAGCCTTGTGCATTCCTTGCAAATTCCAACCCCAGAAAATATCTTAGGGTTCCAAGATCCTTTGTAACGAACTGACGGCCTAGGAATGCCTTTGCCCTCTCTATGCCCTGAACATCGTCTCATGTAACAAGAATATCATCCACATAGACCATAATGACAACCGTACCAGCCGATGTCTTCTGCACAAACAATGAGTGATCAACATTTGACCTCTTGAATCCTTGTTGCTCAATCAGGTTGGACAGCTTCTGGAACCATGCTCTCGGACTCTGTTTGAGTCCGTATATCGTCTTGTGAAGTCTACATACCATCTGCTTCTCCCCCTCAGCAGTAAACCCAGGTGGCTGCTGCATGTAGACTTCCTCATGTAAGTCCCCGTACAAAAAGGCATTCTTGACATCTAGTTGAGATATGCTCCAATCACGGACCACAGCAACTGATAAGAGAATACGAAGAGTAGAGTGTCTCGCCACTGGAGAGAATGTATCCATGTAATCCACACCATAGGTCTGTGTAAACCCACGGGCGACCAAGCGTGCTTTGTACCTATCCAACGTGCCATCTGCATGATATTTTACTGTGAAGACCCATTTGCAGCTCACAACTGATGCATCAGAAGGTGCAGGGACCAAAGACCATGTGCCACGAGACTGTAAGGCCCTCATCTCCTCTTCCATTGCTAATCTCCAGCACTCATTCTTCAAAGCTTCCTGGTATGTCCGTGGTATATCCACGGAAGACAAAGCTGTGGCAAACCTCTGAAAATTACCAGTGGCAGTGAGACGGTGAAAAGACACCTGTGAAGCAAATGGATAAGAGGCACATTGCCTCCTCTGCTTCCGAATGGCAATCGGAACATCAAGATCATCTTCTGCTGTACTGGATGGACTAGTGTCTCCCTGTACTGAAGGATCCTGCACATGTACCAAACCTGACCCGTCAGTAGCAGTGCCATCTGAACATACCTGAGGCGTGATGATTGGTTGTTGTGTAGTCTGAGCAGGACCTGTCCAGCGTGTATAGAATTTAGGTAATGGTGATACAAGAGGCCGTGGAATGGGTGGAGGTGGAGGTGGTGGTGGTGGTGCTGGCGTGGAGACGGGCACAGGAGACAACTCAGTTGTACTCAATGTAGGTGGTGGAGGAACAAAGACATCATCAGTGGTAGTAGATGGTACCATTCTGTCACCTGCAGGAGAAAAATACATGACGGACTCAAAGAAAGTAACATCAGCACTCACGAAGTACCTATTAGTCACAGGATCATAACACCGGTAGCCCTTCTGAGTTCTGGAATAACCAACAAAGACGCACTTGACTGCTCTAGGAGAGAGTTTGTCAAGTCCGGGAGATAGACGATGAACGAAAGCCACAGTACCAAAAACACGTGGAGTCAAGAAAATAACTCCTTGTCTGGAAAAATAAGGGAGATAGGTATCTTATCACCAAGAACTAAGGAAGGCATTCGGTTAACCAAATAACATGCAGTAAGAACAGCGTCGCCCCAGAATGAAATAGGAGCACAACTCTGAATCAACAGTGTTCGAGTAATATCCAAGAGATGGCGATGCTTTCTTTCTGCCACACCATTTTGTTGTGAGGTATACGCACAAGTGGTTTGGTGAATAATACCCTTTGATGAAAGGAATAGAGAAAGTGAGCGTGTACAAAATTCAAGGGCATTATCCGTCCGAACATATTTGACAGAAGAAGAAAAGACATTGTGCACTTCATTAAGCAAATTCTTGATCACATCTCCTGCTTCAGATTTATTTTTCAAAAGAAAGATCCATGACACACGCGAGAAATCATCCACTACTACAAGATAAAACCTGTGCCCTTGATGATCGGGAACACGACTCGGACCCCATATATCTATATGTAACAACTCAAAAGGGGAGCTACTGCTCCGACTCTGACGACTTAGGAAGCTCGACCTGTGATGCTTTCCCAACTGACACGCTTCGCATCGGAAGGACGAACTAGGAGAGATCTGTGGTAGAAGATGACGCGTTTTCTGGAGCGGAAGGTGACCAAACCGGAGATGCCAAATGTACGGAGAGACTGGTCCAGCAGAGAGAGAGGAAACGCCAGCATAGGAATCTCGAACCATTCGATATAAACCATTCTGCTCAGAGCCACAGCCAATCACCTTGCCCGTGAGTATGTCCTGAAAAATGAGAGAAGACGGGTCAAATATAGCACGACAATTCAAATCCTTCGTAATCTGGCTAATAGATATCAAATTCATTGAGAACTCGGGAGCATGTAGGACGTTCTGTAACTGCATAGTCGAGGATGAAAAACCTCCCCCTGTCCAACCAGGGGCGAATGAGTACCATCTGCTATCTGCACTGAACGGCCGGGAGGAATGTCCCTGTAGGCATGTAATCTACCTCTATCTCGGCAGAGATGATGTGTGGCTCCGGAATCTATAACCCAGTCAGATATATCATGAGGTGTTGTGTATGCAATAGATCTACCTGAGGTGCTCGCAGCGGCGGATGAACAGGCATAGGCAGTGGCAGCAATATCTGAAGAGCCACCAGACGAATCAGCAGATGATTGTGGCATAATATCTTGGAGACGGGCCACAAGTTCATCAAATCGACTATCTGCAGTAGAGGATAAAGGAGACTGAGAGTGCTCTGCAACACGTGCCGATGCTGGAAATCCATGCTTAGAATAGCATGTCTCCTCTGAGTGTCCTGTGCGGTGACAATAGGAGCACGTCTGACTGAACCGACCCCTTCCTTGGGGTCCACGACCACGGCCAGAATGTGGTCCACCTCTCCCACGCGAGACTGCCATCGCCGATGGGGGTGGAGTAGAAGAGCTGGATGAGACTGGAATGCGACTGAGCCTTCTATAAACATCCTCCACTGGAGGAATAACTGCATCAGCTAGAATATGGGATCGGGCGGCATCATACTCAGGATCAAGAGCCGCAAGTAGAACACCCACCATGGTGGCGTTCCGAAACGTCTTCTGTTGTTCAGGAGTAGCAATGAGAGGAATGGTACTGTATAGCTTCTCAAACATCCCTCTTAGGGATGTGTATAGGGAATGGAGAGGCATGCCGCTCTGCTTCATTGTGAAAATGTCATGTTGAAGATGCAATATCTTTGTCTCATTTCGCACCTGCGAATAAGTAGCGGCAAGAATGTCCCACATTGCCTTGGCAGTGGGCTGATGAAGGACATCGTTAGCAATGTCCATCGTCAATGTACCAGATAACCAGACTTTTGCGTAGGCATCGTCAGCCTCCCATGATGCATAGATCCCTGTCTTCTCTGCAGGCTCATCCTCGGTAAGAATGTGTTTCTTACCAATAGACTTCATGAGGCTCATGAACTGCATCGCCCAGAGCTCATAGTTAGACCCGTCCATCTTCACTATTGGCGCAGGACCTTTGAATGCGCCGGTGGAGGGCAAATCGACTTTCGATTCTGACATACTGCTGCTTGGAGAAGAGCAAGGGTATATAGACACGGTGATGAATGTCTACACAAACTGCATCGGATTTGAGTGCGTGTGTAGACGTTTACGCACTCAAATCCACATATCGGATGAAGAAAGTGCTAGGGCACGCCTCAAAGAAGGCTTACAGCCCTTTAATCGGCTAACGGGTGTCGACCGGTGGGGCCTCCGGGACTGGGAGCCGCTGATCTGATTTGCGGCTGGGCTGGGGGCGTAAGGCGGCTAGGCTGGAGGCCTACGACGACAGCTGGGACCTCCGGGGTTGGGCTGGGGCCGCCTTGTGGCCTAGGGCGGCAGTGGGGTTGTCGGGGATGTGCTGGGGGCCGCCTGGAGGCGAAAGGCGGCGCGAGGCTGGGGCTGGGTCCTTCGGTGGTGGTCTGGGACCGCTGGCTGTGGGCTGGTGTCGCCGGTGGTGGGCTAGGAGGAAGACCTAGGGCGACGCGGCGCGTGAGAGACGCTGAGGAGAGGAGAGGGCGGCGGGTGGGGAAGGGGACGACGCGGGAGCCCTAGGGCGGCTCTGATACCATGTTGGAAAAGAGTCTTAGATGATTATTCAGAGAAACCCTAGGCTCTCTTATATAGGGAGAGACCTTAAGGGTAAATTACAGAGAGGTCTATCAAAGATAAAGAAAATAACAAAAAGATACATAAAGCGATATTAATACTACGAACTATCTCTACATTTTTTTTTGAATAATTTTTTTTGTGTGATGATTGGATGAGTCTTGGCAGTCTGAGGGAGTGCTACCCGCGTCTATTTGCATCGGTTGAGGACCAGAATATGCTTGGTCACAGGGCTCTTAGGCACCTAACTTCACGGCATCGTTTTCATAACAGAGATTTAATGACTTTGTCACAATGATGAATGACTTGGCTAATGTGCAGGGGATTACACATGGAAGAGACCACTTTCGTAGGGGTAACGAAAGATTCACGGTTAAAAAAGCTTATCGGATAATTGTTAGAGGCAATGAGGAGAGCTAGGAGGACATCAGGCAAGATTACAACATCATCCGGCATAGTAAAGTTCCAAACATAGACAAAGTTTTCATGTGGCTTAGTAGGGCGCGGGTGAATTTTGACAAAGGTATGGAGAGACACGCTTCATGATATTGGAGATGTAGTCTATGTAAGATGCCGAGAAGAGATTGATGGCATAGATCACTTATTTTGTTTTTCAAACGCAACTGCTCCCGCCAAGTTTGGAACAAGGCAGACATTTCATGGATTAGGACTAAAAAAATTCAAGGCTTTATAAACCTCAGTACATAATGTGGGTGGCAACTCGCATGAGGATATTTCTCATGCTTTTGCTTTATGCTGGTCAATTTGGTGTGCTAGGAATGACTGTATTTTTCTTGAATAATGCTTCTACCCAGAGAATGTCTTGGGTCATTATAAGGCCATTATTGTGGCCCAGACCTGCTTGTAACTGTAACAAAAAAAGTTTTAATCTACTCATTTGAGGTGGGTTCCATCTCGGAATTCCATCCTTTTTACTCTAAAAAAGAGTTACCAAGTAGACTAGCGTCGAAGCTTTTCACTGAAGGAATTAGGCATAATCTATTGTAGTCCCCTAGCTTTGTGGTACTATATCTTGTCTATACCTAAGAGGCACTTCTCGAATGAGAATTTATATCAGAATTAAGAGATCTAGCTTGCCGCAGATTAGCCTTGTGGCATAAATAGCGAGTCCTACAAAGAGAGGGCCTTTGGTTTAGTTTCACTCTGAAAAATGTCGTTTTATGTATTGTCTTCTAATAACTCCTATATGCACATCAATTAACAAAGGGAAAGCTCTTACTGCACAAAGCAAGTTGCGAAGAATTTATATAATTGTTAGAAAAAAGAGATCAATTTGGAAAGTCTAGTAGTCTTAGTGCGTCGTATATAGTTGCAGGATGGATTTGCTAAAGGATGATGACTACACAATCTTTTAACAACTTGAATGGAATGTTGCAATTGACACCCTAAGCTGTAACCTGACACTACTGTTTGCAAGGCTTCAGGCCTTAGAGTGGATTGGTGGACCGAAGTTAGTGATTGGAGACCAGGTGAGAGGCAGATGCATCTGAGTACCCCGACTATGTCAAAGCAATTGAGGCCAGATTTGATCAACCAAATTCTCCAATGCAATATTGTAGTAAATAACACGGTTTGGTGATCCGAAACTACAGATGATTAGGACGAGAGTGCTTATGTACCGTACACAATGATATCTCCCATTATAGCAACTCTAGGATGTAAAATAAATCTCTTCTCACCATCCCCATAGTGTATGAGACAAATGTATGCATTTCAATTAGGGTTGTATTCTATTGTTACGACTCTACCAGATGTCTTTTTCATTCCATCGAAAATTGTGGTGGTTGTTCCGACAATTCCGAGGGATTTGACGGCTTTCTCCCCTAGAGCAAAAAGTCTTTCTGTCAGACCACAGTACCTTAGGTAACTCCTCAACCCAACTGTCCTTTGCCTTCTCTGCCCTCTTCTTCACTCATGAAAAAATGTTGGTCTTCTCCACCTTTCCTTATATATATTTAAGGGATGGGTAATGAGTAGCAAGAGAAGCGAACTTCAAGCTAATTACCCACCAGATTCGCTATAGGCTAGCCGTTCCTTATTCCAGAACTGCACTACCTTTCATCAGTCTCGCCATCATATGGCAAAGGTGTCAAAAACATATAATCTAGCAAGATAGGACAAACCACACTTGCAGAAAGTTTAGGGTGTACATAGCCCAGCCAGCATGCAATGTTATTTGAAAGAGATCGAGGACAGCTAATCTTGAAAGCCCTGACTTATATAATCTCGAAGCTTGTGACTTTTTCTTTCAGATCCGCCCTTCCCTTTCTAAAGGGTAGTTGGGCTAGGGCTAAAAGGACTAGCAAAGGAGCTAGGATATAGCTAGCAGTTCAGAACCTAGTTGACTTAGCAAAAGGAACAGCTATGTGTATTATATTATGTGGGCGAGTTAGGAAATCAAAAGTCTAAGCCAAGGTGGTGAGCTATGAACAAAAAGGGAAGACTTTTTTGTAGTCAATGTAGGAGTCAGGGTTTGCCTTCAAAAGCTAACCTAGAGAGGTGCCCCAACGATACATGTGACAAAGCAATTAGATAGTGGGTTCACTCGAGGGTTGATGGAAGTAGTTGGCTATCTAGGGACTGCAAGGCAGCAGGCTCCACTGATTGGAGAGGGATCGTGGAAACGGAGAGGAAGGGATAGAGACACGAAGGTGAGATTGCACATGTCTAATAAGGAGATAGTGGTTGGTCACCATGCAGCTCCAGAGCAAGTGGGACAAGGGTTTCGATAGAGATTATCTTGTTTATGGCCTAGAGGAGGAGCACGTTGATCACATGTTCTCCATATGCCCTCAAATCATGATGTTTTGCCGGATAGTGGAGATTTTGTAGATCATTGCAGATGGAGTCACGGCATTTTGGGCAAGCTCCAAGGTTGGAGTGCCAAGCAAGGATATTAGATGTATAGAACAGAATGTGACAAGAGTTTGTTGCCTTTGGAGCAATAAAACTCAATAGTCTTCAAGCATAGGAGATAATACGTGGAAAATGTGGTGCATAACGTGAGTTCCTACCATGCATCTTAGATCCAATTACATGTGTTGGGTGTTGTAAAGAGAGTGGTGGGTGTGCCAAACGCACTATGTTTATTTATTTTTTTGGTTTTTGACTTTTAAATAAAGTATGGATGGCATCTGATACTAAATTATCTTCCATTGTCTTCTGAAAAAGGACCACACATGATTATTGGTCTGTCTAGTTATTATTATATGTAGGAAAGTGTAGTCCAATTATTAAAAGGAGGGGAGGAGGAACCATTGTTTTCATCAATTATGAGTTTGTGTGGCGAAGCCTTCTCCCACTTTAAGTAGGGTCGGCTACATGGGTTCTTGCTCATCCATGCTGAAAGATCCGATTGTTTTTATGGTGGTTATTGGCTACCTAACGCAACCCCCACAAAGAGGGATTTGAACCCTAGTCTTTTTGGCTATTTATGAGTTTGTTTATGATAAAAAAAAATATAAGAGCAAAAAGCTCCCTCCCCTAAACACATTGGAAATTGTATCTTTATAGAAAAAATATGTTACAACAATTGGTTTCACAAAATTTTACAAGGAAATTCTTCAAGAAGATGCTTACATAAAGTACAAATGGGTATACTAATGTAATACATAACAACACAAACTTTGCTTGAATCCATCAAAAGATTAGCAAAGAAAAATCGGTGAAGCTCTATGAAAAAATTATGGGAGGACAACAACAGGTCAGGTCATCTCAAATTGGGGTCAATCAATGCCAAAAAACTAAAAGGGTTTTGAAAAACTCATAAACACAATATCCATAACTGTTACGTTTGGAAGTGGCATATCCGTGAAACCGCGCCGTTCAACATGGAAAAAGTTTTCAAATTCATTTTGGTGGACATGTTAGATATGAATAGCATTGGTGGACATGTTAGATATGAATAGCATTAAGTCATGCTGAATAATAAACATTAAACAGTCTTATATCATTAATCAATTTGTCATCTAGATCACTTATTCCACTTTTGTAACTTCACATGAATTTCTCCTAGCTCGCTAGAAATCTTCGTCATATCTCTTATAATATCGGCCAGATTTCATGTCAGCAGTAAGCTTTGTAAATAAAACCTAATCAAATCAATATAAGGTGATTCTGTAAACTGTCCAAAAATGCATCCAAGAACGGAGAATAAAAAACATGTTTAAGAATGATGGTGAAATAGGAAGAGAGGTTAATATCTCTGCATATTAAGATGCTTAAAAAAACTAGTTAATTTTCATTTCACACTATGTCACCGAAATCAACACATACAATTTCTTCATTATTTTTTCTTTGATGCAGCCAACTTCCCAGCTACAGATTTAAGCATGCAGGGCATGAAATGAAAATTTTGAATTCCACTAATAGTATATAGCTAAAGTGATTATGTCATTTTAACTGTTTTTGTTTTATTGATAATAGTGAACATTTTATTTTAAATGTGATTCAGGGGATCAATTATGCTCTCTAGATAAGGTGAGAAACAAATTGAGTCAGGCAATTAAATCACTCATTCAAGATTGCTGTAATTATTTTAAAACTTTATCGGTTCTTTATTTCCTTGATGTAATACTACCACTCTTTATATAAATGTTTAGTATATTCAGATTGATCAAAGTATAAAAAAATGGAGACTTTATCTCCATCTATCTCCACATGTCCTCTTTTCTCATCTGCGCAACTTCTGGATTTCTTTCCAAAATCCCCAACAATGTGTGTGTTCTCTCCTTTCCCTGACCTCCATTACTCTCTCAATCCACATTATTCCATATACATAAATCAATAACAGAGCAAGAGCGAGACTACCAACTCATCCTTGCAATTTGGCGATCTTTCAAATACACAAGAATATCATAGATGAGAAATCAACTTCAAGTGTCGTCATTCCGTCATAACAAGTTTACAATATATATTCAGGACTCACTTGAGGAGGTTCAAGACTCATGTTTCCATATTTGAAACTCCTTGTTACAAATTCGATAGAGGTAGAAGTGATAAATGATGAAACTCCTTGTTATAGAGGAAGCATGCGTCCAACTCTACACATCTTACCCTTCTAAGGAACCTCTTCCGTATCCAGTCAACCCTCTCAAATGAGACAAACTCTACCTTTATATGGCTGTTGCAAAAGAATCCGAGCAATCAAAAGCACATGAAATGTTATCAAGGACTAAATTATCGATGCTACATCGGCTACTGATGTGGCATGCATATCTTCTATTCCAATAAATCGGCAGATCCATCGGTGGCATATAGGGTCATGTCAAGGAAAGTGTCAAAATGCAGGGTGTACACCACAATTTCTGGCATTTTAACCAACATGATAATGAAGTCATTTATCTCAATTTCAGTCTTGAACTATTATCTTTCCATAGAGGAGCCCTTACAGGCTTTTGGAAGGTAATTTTTTATTTTTGAATTTATGGAAGTAGATGGATTTTAGGAGATTTGCCCAATATGTTCTTCTATTACTCATTCATAGGCTTTTCGAGTATCTAGGATGTGTTTCCTTTTTTTTATGAATAACCGGGTGACTCCCCACTGTGGGGATCACCGCCGAATGTATTTCATTAATGAAGTTTCAAATTACATTATCGGGAGAGCCAGAAGTTATACAAAGCGTTACATTGGGCCACTGCGTTCTCACTGTAGAATCTCTGATTTTTGAAGATAAGCTCATTGCGGCCCAGCCAAATAGCCCAGAGAGCGGCTAACGGCTTAGAACGGTCCTGACTGGAGTTACCACCAAACCTCCTGTTGGATTCCCAGAACTCGCTCATTGCCTCCCTCTGCACCTAGGGTATAGCAAGCTCCGACCAAACCCTTTCAGACAAGACGCACCTGAAAAATAGATGCTCGGCGTCCTCGTCCACATCCCCACACCTGTCACACCAGGTGTCTGTAAGACGGAAAAGACGTCCCCTCCTGACTTTGTACATTAACCTGTCCTGTCTAAGGCACCAGAGAAACATCTTGACCCTTATCGGAATCTCGACGCATCCCCACACCTGTCACACTAGGATGTGTTTCTTAGGTTTGTTAAGTTTTAGAATATATTTTATAAGCTTTTGGTGAATTTGCTCTCATATCTTGAAAGGATGCCATTTCTCTTAAACGTAACATGTACATGTTACAAGCTTAGATGTGAACTTTGCCTACTGATATTTAAGCTTTATGCTTTAAATTCAAATCTTATATACTAGATCTGAGTCCAATATGTTATATTTATGACTATCCACTTTTCATTAATACTGATACATTTAAAGTTAATATGTGAATTATTTGAACCTAATATAAATTTATTGCTATATTATTAAATTTATATAGCAATTAAATGTTTTGGATCTATGCTCGAGAATGACCCAAGATAGATCTGAATGGAGGCAAAGAATCCATGTAGCCGATCTTACTTAATGTGAGAAAAGGTTTTGTTGTTATTGTTGTTCTATTAATAAATTTATGATCATGATTGAGGTCTTTTTCCTTAAAATTCAAGGTTAATTAGCAATCAAATCTATCAATATAGCTAATAATATGGTGATACATATTCTAGACAACAATATAGTGACACATATTTCTTAATTCCTTGTTTATAGAATCTTGCGTGATTATTATTATGCAATGCCTCATGTCCTGAACAAGCACCACCACCAAGAGGTCATCTCATACTTCATCATCCTCGTTGCAAGGTTCCCAAGCTGGTTTTTATTCATGCAGCCATCCCACCACCCATGTTACCAATTTCAATCATGTTATTGCATATCCTCCCTGACAGTGTGGATAAAAGTGCTAAGCCTTCTCCCACTGTAAGTAGGCTCGGCTATATGGATTCTTGCTCAAATCCATGTTGAAAGATTCGACTATTTTTTACGCTGGCCGTCGACTACCTAACGCAACCCCTGCAAGAGTAGGATTTGAATCCTGGTCTTTTGTGTGGTAGACACACTGTACCACTGACAGTGTGGATGCACATAAATAAATGCAGTACATCAACAACTACAAAACTCCGCAATGGGGGGGGTAATTTTTCACTCTATCCAATATATACGTTAGTTTCTTGTTTCTTACTTTAATTTTGGTGTATAAGGCTATGAATGCATAATATATGATGTATGCTAGCACTAATGTCCTAAACACACTCCTTCGTACCGAATGAGATGTGATTCATCTTATTTATTAATATAAGATTCATGGGAACCTCAACTTATGAGATTATCTTCCGAGTCGTATATGTGATTTCTAATAATCATGGCCTCAAATTTCAACGAAAATCAGACGAATTTATGTCGAATATCGATATCCAGAAATCGAAATTCGATAGAAATGGCCAAAATGATCGAAATATGGGGGACCTAGTGCAAAAAGGACCAAAATGACCGAAATTTCTGTCGAAATTCGACCAAAATTCCGTTTCGGTCAGTCACCGAAATGATAACCGAAACTGACATTTAGGGCCTTGCTAATAATTCATGTGATATATTCCAATATGTCTTTTTTCTAGATTTCTCAGTATGAGATCAATCTCAATATCTAAAACCTTGAACATCACAGTTTTGAGTTTTCACAAAAACACCCCACGTTGCACCGCTCTCCATTTAATGCCCTCCTTAAATGCTGCTAGATCTTCGTCAAGTGAATTCTCTATGATAGGTCCCTTCTCATTTCACCTATATAGAAGCCTCTAATGGTGCCCAACCATTGACTGGTGGCATCGCCTCAACACTCTATAACCTCAACTAAAATTCACATTTAACGTCATCCCCCATCAACCACCTCTAACTTTGGTCATGAGATTGAGCCTTCTCATTCACTTCCTCTCAACACTCAATACACAACCTTTTGCCCCTTGTCGGTAACCATCATGTAAGAACCTCAGCAAAACTTTCAAAAGATTAAGCGAAAAAGAAGATATACAACAAGATTTGGATTATTATGCATGGATTTTCCATTAGTGGAGGAAAACGATCAAATCGCAAAATTCCACCATAGTTGATATACAAAAAAAACTTCCAAAAAAGTGAAGAATTCATAAAAGGATTAAGAATTTTATAGAAACCCCAAACTACCAAGACATGCATAGCATTTACATGTTAACAACTCTTTCAGAGATGAGTTCTCTATGTGTTTATGTGTGTGTGCATTGCGGGGGAGTATTGGTGCATGCCATGCTTAAAAATTCTAGGTGAACAATGCCATTTTAATCAAATTGCTTTTGTGTTAATGGTGATTTAAAAGATCAATCACGACCACTACACAAGGTAAGAAATGAATTTGGAGTCAACCAACTGGATATATGTGTGTAAGGTTGCTTAGGAATCGATTAGGTCATTATTTATAATGCAATATCGACTCTTTCAGTGTATATGTTCCATTTTTTATTAGGTGAAAAAACAAATTTTTGGATAGTTGTGCCATTTATCTGTCCCCGTCTATCCCCTTCTCACATTTGTATATCTGTGTGCTTTCAGACCACCATGCGATAGGCATATTCTTTCCCTTTTTCCTGAACTCTCTATTACTCTCTCAACCCCCGTTCTTCCATATGCATAGTAAGCCATCTATATCCACTTAGCTGACAAAAAAGCAAGCATAACCTTGCCAATTATAAAAGGACAAAAGAAAGTGACAAAATTTAAAGGAGCCCAATATAGAAAAGTGGTCTCCTCTTCCATCCCCATCCAAACTGGGTGCAAACAGATGAAATGCGTCCACATGCACATCAATTTTCAGCAAATGCATATTAATATCGCATGATTTCGCATCCACGTTGAGTTACATATCATGCACAGAAATCTAAGAATATATCTAATGATCCTTGCTCACTGCGTGTAACTACTGCATGAATATCGAATTTATAATATATCTATAATTACCATCTAATTTCATCAATTCCAAACCACATTGGCATACTTTGCCAGCAATTATTCACAAACCTCCCTGAAGTTCTAAAAAGTAGATATATATCAAAAGATCCACCTCTGAATCCAATGTCCCTAAAACCCCAACTTCACAAAAAAAATCCAGAACCCACAAGGAGTCCAGCCCGCAACAAAGCCGTCAAAAAGCATATAAAAATGCGAACTTTACCTGCTCGCTCTTCTTTCCCAACGGCGGGTGATTGAACCTGCACTTCCTCCCGAACGCGCACTTCCCCCTCTGCACGTAGAACACGCAGTCGGCCTCCCCAGGCCTCCTCGGATAGAACGGCTCCCCTGTGCTCACCTTCCCCTTCTTCTCGTCCCCTTCCTCCCCATCCTCCTCGGACGCCTCGGAGGCACTCTCCACCCCATCCTTCTCCGCATCCCCCTCTTCCAACCTCAAATCCCGCAGATCCTCGTCCAGCGGCGGCGATCGCGCGTCAGATCGCGTGGGAGGCGGCGATCGGCGACGGACCCCTAACCCTAGGGGGGCCTCCGGCAACGCCGGGGGTGTTTGCTCGTCGGCGGTAGCCATGACTGCTGAGCGGGGGTGCCGACACGCGCGGAACCGGGGTCGTTATCCTGCTCGGGGGTTTATATAGGGGACATTGACTGCAGACCTGCAGTGTATGGGTTGTGGGTTGGGGACCTGGGGTTCATGTTTTCAACGCAGGTGGGGGACAACCAGTTTTAATGTGCATTCAACTTGCATGATCCTCAAGGGAAAGAATGCACCAGGAAATACTTAATAAGAGACTCGATACTTGGTTGTAATTAAGTCTATCTTTGTTAATTAAGTCGAGAAAAAAAGGGTGTTGGTGTTTGTACTTTCATGCATGGGGTGTTATCATATGAGCCAAAATGTGTGATAGCATGAGAGGAATGATTCTGGATCACTAGATTCTGTTCTTCTCTCTCCTCCTGTAATCAATAAAGAGAGAGATGACAGGATCTAGTGGTCAAGAATCATTCCATTCATGCCCTCACAGTTTTTGCCTCCCACAGGATCAGCCCTCTTCATGCATGGTTACTCAATGTCATATTTTTTTCGATCGATGTCATGTAGAGAGCGCTTGCATACGAGTGGAAGAACCGTGAGAAGGAGAAGAGGAAGAAGAGATATGGTGAGATAGAACAAGAGAAGTGGACACACATATGATGATGAAGATATAGAAAAGGTTTGGTTATGGATGAAGAGAAGGGAAAAGGAAAGAAGAATGACGAAAAAATGATGCACAATTTAGTAATAGTTTACCATTGTCTCTAGATATTTGTTCGTTGTATTTGTGCAAACATAAATGTATGTGGTTTGTAGAGATTGGAACAAGCATAAGTATATATGAAATAAAGCATGGCATGAATATTGTTGGCAATGTTTAGTTAGTCACAAGTGTAAAAAATTAATGAATTTTTAACAGAAATTGTAGGTGTTTAACTAGTTGAAATAAAAGTGTAGGTGGTTGTTAACTATTAATTTGTAACTTTTAATTGCAAGTATCATAAATCTAATTATGATTACCATATATTGTTGAGATACTTGATTTCTCATTAGGATGACTATCATGCCTTCACAAAATATAGCAATTGATACTATAACATGTGGTTAATAACTTAACTTGTTACATCCAAGCATATTGACACATATTTTTTTCTTGAGATCAGGGAAACTCATTCTTTCAAAGTCTAAACACTAAAAGGGTACCAATATGTTGGGCATGATTGGAAACCTTAAAAGTCAATTTTTAGTTCTACATTCGACTTGCTTGAAAAACTACGCTCGTTAGTCTCCCAATTAAGGACGATTATCAGCAATTGATAGTGGAAGCGAAAGGATAAATATCAATAGCCAACTAAAAAGGATCAAGAAATGTCTCGGGTATCAATTATATATATTCAAGTTGCGGAAAAAACCCATCAATTACAACTATTAAAATAAAAATCCGAGTTATGGCTGCAGGAAGAAACAAGAAATACTACTCGATAAGCTAAGCCAACTCAAGATCAAGTGAAAATTGCATTAAACGACCACCCTCATATGTAAACAGATCCAAAAATCATAGCATAATAGCTCAATCATGTGTTAAATATAGTTCCATTTAAAATATGTGTTAAATCTAATCAGCTTGACATAAACATTCAAGACATCTTCAAGGAAAGGTTTGAGTTCTTTGTTTATGGACTTTGAAAGGAGCCTGAAGTAGAGATCGAGTAGTTTTAACTCACATTAGTTAAAGGTAGGTCAAGATGTCAACATATTTGTTGAAATAATTGTTGAGATAAACTCCTACAATAAGGACTCGTGCTAAAATAAACTTATCCTAGTATTAGTAGGGTTTGAAACATTTATCCATCAAAAGGGGTTGAATAGATATAGTTATAACTATCTCTTATTTATCCAACATTATTGTTTCATGTTAACTACAACAGAATATTACCACTTATCTAGTGATGATGAGTACTTATCTCTAACGCATCATGTGATTGATTGGACAATTAAACTTGCAAGATGGTCTATAATATACCGAATAAATTAATCCTCTTCTCCCACCAAAACTTGACCCTCAAGTGTCACCATGATTCGACCTTCCTTGCTAAGAAATATATACATCCAAACCTTGCTTTCTACCTCTCTCTGTCCCTCTCGCCCAGGGCAAGACCTACTATTCATCAGGATATCTCTTTCTACACTCTATCAATATGAAATATTCGCAATTACAAACTCTAATGAAACTCGATCTTAGTTCTCTTATAGATGATTCTAATCATGGTAAGGGATGAGATATGGCATAGGAGGGAGATGCAAGATGAGACTTTTTTATGATGATCATCATAATATGCATTCAAAACATTTTTGGTTTCATCTTCATTCTAGATGCCCTTGTAATCAATTGCGATGCAGTGGGCGCCCCAAAGTCAAATTCCCCAAAACATATGGCATGTCTTCAATAAATCCTAAGGTGACCCACATTGTATTAATGGAGGTATATCATTACTCAATGTAGAACTCTATGAATGAGAGCGTATAGGATTCACAATTTAAATGTTAAGATATACTCCTTGAGATTTTAAAAAGCATAATTTAAATATGGCAGCACTCGAGCACCTTCTTTATCTTACTATATATTATTAACCGTGGAGTAGTTACCATTCACTAAATTAAAAATATTTTAATTTTATCATAAATAATTATCAGTGTATTAAATTAATTGGTCAGCGATGTGGTCACCATAACATCCGGCACTATAAATAATAAGACTGACATCAGTTATGTTTGTTAATTTCCCCCTTCATTTTCTGTCTTAGGAACATGGATACATTTAAGATAATTTTTTTTAGATACAGAGTCAGTCCCTTTTTTAATGGTATAATGGGATGTTTGGGGGATTCGAACCTTGGTCTGTAGTATGGGAGAGTCACTGCTCAACCACCATACCAATTGGTTGGGGGCAATTAAGATAAACATGTAATGTTTTTTATGCTTATACGTAGATTGAATGTAATTCTTTCGTTATTTTGAGTTCCTTATTTGATAATTCAAGTACATTTCAGCGGAGAATTTTTATCAATAATTCACCACATCGCCCTTCCTCTAATACAACAAGGCGCCATTTACGGCATGTTCCTATAGGCTTAATCCCTAAAGATGTTTGCATAGCCTCTATGATGTCCGTTAATAATCTACTTTATGTAAGCATTACCTTCATAAGAATATGTACGCCTTACTTGTTACTTTTATGGCGTTAGGCAAAATATTTGTTTTCTACTTTATTTTAATGACACCTTTTATATTTTCATTGCTTATTTCTCAACATATACTTGCAACATCCAGATTGGAGAGTAGCAATTTCTATCAAAATGCATGCAGTTACTTTTTCTTATTGTACTCTCAATTATCATTGTACTTTCAACTCACTCCAACTCATAGTAGCTTGATTTGTTATTTTATTGATCTTTTAATTAGTCATATGCATCTATTATATATTAACATCTAATAATAATATTTAGTAGGTAAATATGCATTTATTGTATATTAACTTTTAAGTATCTATTTACTATGTATTATCATCGAGCAACCCCGTTAGTTGAGTTGTATCATATATTAAGGTTTAATTATCTACCCAATAAATTGATATACGACATATGTTTGTAACTGAGTTGTATTATATATCGTATTATTAACTTCTAATTATTACTAATAAGCTGATATATTAACTCGTCATATGCAGGAAAGTTGGAAAGTAGATATGGAGGTAAGTTGATATACAGGTAAATGAGATATGCAAGTAAATTGATATGCAAGTAATTTGTAATATGCAAGTAAGTTGATATGCAAATAGCTGGATACGTAGAGAAGCTGATACTCAAGTAAGGAGGTGTCCTTCCATTTTTGATATACAGGAAACTGTGATGTTTAGTTTGTTTAGTTTATTGCCAAAGAATTTTCCAAGACGCTGAAGAAACATTTTTTCTTTCACGTACACGCAATGCAATCACAATGACGTTGTTTCTTGGTCGCTGGTATATCCAAGATGACAATGAGATGCAAAACTCGTGTGAAATATACTATATTTATGTTGCGGAAGAATGAAGATAAAAAATAATTTAGAATGCTTTTTAATTTCTTTTAATCATTTTTTCTATGTCACGATAAATATGATGCTTTTTTATATTATAGCTTCAATATTTTTGATTGTCATTGCAGGATTGTTTACTGTGAATAAAACAGTCACTGAATTTGCTTTAATGTCTTATCAACTCACTAATAATGAGCTCAAATCGTGGAATAAAGGAGGATAATTTCTAAAAAACCTATTAAAATTCTACCCAATCAAAATGTTCAAATTTGTGAACCTACTATCTTGTCTTATTGCAGTATTTTGAGGTATATTTTCTCATGTTCAACTTGCAACAACATGACTGGAAAGAAGGAGCACACAAAAAAGAGAATAATGCTCCACGGGAAGATAAGAAGCTTGCGATGTGGGCGTGTGCAAGTGCAGGTATAATTTTATTTGGATTTTTCTCTCTTAGAAACTATGACAATGACATAATCATCATGCATTCTCTACATCAAAATTTCCTTAATTAAGTATTAATGGGTAAAAAATCTTTTCAAACCCATATCCATTCATCATATATGAATATCCTTCTTATAAACATGATTATATAATAGAAAAATCATGTTGTATTTTGACAGTAGTTATCACAATATCAAGGTGAGTGGAAAGAAGAGCAGATGAAAGTGTGGAGGGGGCACATTCTCTTCACACGGAGAAGAGGTTGGGACATGCCTAGGCATTGATGCTGGGTGAAAATGGTGACGGAACGATATGATTTTTTCCTCAAGGTGGTGGCTACAATGGGAAATCAAATGAAGGCAGTTACATTGTTGAGACTACGACGAGGAGGTCATCTTTGATGGTTGGCTGCAACAACAACAGAAGGCGATTATAATGGAAATGGGATTACTGAGAACTAGAGCAACATCGTGTCTGGCATAACACAAATTGTTGCCCGTTGCTTGAAAAAATGTGGAGAGCTTGGGTGAAGATTGGTCCCGATTCTTGAGGATGATACCAAAGGTCGAGAAAATTTTGAGTGCGCATGGAGAAAACTCACCAGGAAGAATGGGATGAATATTCATTTGTGTTTTCTAATTTACATCTATTACAATAAGAATGTATTCATAACTCTTTCTCTTGTGGATTAATATTCATTTGTGTTTTCCAATATATATCTATTATGATAAGAATATATTCATAACTCTTTCTATTGCAAAATGTAATTAAGATTTTATGTTGCTTAGTATTATATTTTTTAATCTAACATGTTGTTATGCTCTCAAGATTTTGCTTGGAAGAGTTATATCGTTAGTTTTAGGACATGTTCATTTAAGCAGAAATCTCTGAAAATATCTGCAGCTAAATGAATTGTTTGAAGCATAACATGAAAAATACAAAAGGATAGGAAACATTTCCGTGCAAAGCACAAGATCCCCACTAGTTGCTATTAAGCGATGTGTACATGAAAGTGCATGGGTGGGAATGACTAAAAGTCGTGCATCATTTGAAAAATGGTTAGCATTCTGTTATGGCCAACATACCATAAATGTAAAAGTGCAACTAAGTTAAGGCCAATATGAAATTGAATAAATGCAAAAGTATAATCCCTAATATATAGAAGATAGAACATGAAGATAGAGTGCTTCTTGTAATGGGAATCAAAAGTTTTTTTATCTTCACACCCCCTCTTTCATATTTTGCATATAGATCATTATAATTGTTAAGCTCTTTCACGATCACATTATCAACCGACCCCCTGCTTTTTCCTTCTTGCTAGTAAAAAGAACCACTTCCTTTTCCTCGCCTTCAATCATTTCCGATCCAAAACTCATATAATTCTTCCTTTCTTCTACGGCGTGTTTGGAGTGCAGTAATCAAGACTGGAATGGAAACCTGATTGCTAAATACAGTAATTTCCGGTATTTAGCAACAACAGAAAAGAAAAGAATGTCAATTCCTCGTGAAACGAAACTCCACAAAATAAGGGAATGCCGATTCAAGGCTCCCCCCTCGGAATTCGGATTCCGTTTCCCAATAGGAATGCACGTCCACCATCCCACAATTATATATTCAAGTCACAAGCATTCAACTCTCCCACAAGGTACTCGTACAAATTCCTTGTGCACATGTCCATCTCGTTCCGTGTGCACTTGCTGATCTTCTTGGTTTTTGTCCACTAGCTGTTGTCATATCCATTTTTGAGGTATGAATAATATTATTATAATGCTTACTTTGTATGCTTCATATTTTATGAAAGAGAATGCAATGAAAATAATATTGGGCATTAATGGGCATTAATGGGGATAGTACAAATAAGGGAAATAGAAAGTTGATGGACTAATAAACATATACATTACAATTTTCATTAAAGATCTATCCTCATTTTTTATTATAATAAATTATTTTGATCACAAGCATTTAAAAATGACCATTGCTTAAATTTTGGTAAGTTTGATTTTTTTATCCGAAAAATGATCATATTTGTGGGGCATATGTCAATATGTGATACTCATCAAGTAGAGCATTTTTTCATTTAAGTAAAAACTTTGCTCACTTTTAGGATATGAATTATATGCATAGAGTAAAATTTTAGCTCACATAAATTTATTTTGATAGAAATATAAAATTTTAGCTCACATAAATTTATTTTGATAGAAATATTTTTTAAAATACTGCAGCGATTAAAATTTATACATATGTTCAAATTCGTTTGTCTAGTACGATTATAATGTTCTTTTTGTTAATCTTATGTAGTTATGGCTCGGTTACCATATTTTTTGAGGAAAAGAAAGCAACACATAAGATATGTTGTTGTGATGAACTATTGGATGAAAATTTTACAATTGGTAAATCTTTTCTTTACCATTATCCGAGAGGTGATATTTTGATATTATACAACAAATTATGTAAAAAAGGGCAGGCATGATTTAGATGTGCAGAGAAGTCAATCACTTCGGAGACTGTTGTATGATAATGATACCAGTTGCCACAATCTGACAAGGATGGATAGGTTTACTTTCGAAACATTATGTGGTTTGCTCAAGACTATTGGCAAATTGAGTGATACAAGATATATTAACGTCGACGAACAAGTTGCTATCTTTCTCCAAATATTAGCACATCATTTGAAGAACAAAGTTATAAATTTCCACTTCATTCGATCTGGAGAAACATGTAGCAGACATTTCCATCGAGTCTTAAATGTTGTTATCCGTCTACATAAGGAATTATATAAAAAGCCACAACCTATTCCAGAAAATTCCACCGATGATCAATGGAAATGGTTTAAGGTAATCAATATAAATACATATCTACTTATTTTAAATTTGTAATTGCTGATAGAAGCTTCTTCTATTCAGAATTGTTTAGGTGCTCTTGATGGTACATATATTGATGTAATAGTTCCCGAAATCGACAAACCAAGATATAGGACAAGAAAACAAACAATTGCAATCAATGTTTTAGGAGTATGTGCACCGGATATGCAATTTATATATGTATTATCTGGTTGGGAAGGTTCAGCAACAGATAGTCGTGTTTTACGTGATGCGCTAACTCGAAGAGATGGCTTACTTGTTCCATATGGTAAATACATGTTATTGTACTCTACCTACATGTTGTCATTAGTATTATAAATCTTTATCATAATTTTGAGTTAATTCATATATAGGGCAATATTACTTGGTGGATTGCGGATATATGAATGGAGAAGGATTTCTTGCTCCATATAGAGGTCAACGATACCATCTTAATATATGGAGGCATGGTTATCAACCAACAACATCAAAAGAATTTTTTAATATGAAGCACGCGTCTGCAAGAAATGTGATAGAAAGATGTTTTGGTTTACTTAAGCGTAGATGGGCAATTTTAAGAAGTCCTGCATTTTATCCGATAAAAGTTCAAAACAAAATAATTCTTGCATGTTGTTTACTTCACAACCATATAAGAAAAGAGATGGAGAATGATCCTATGGAAAATGAAGATTCTGAGGAACCTGTTGACAGCACATCAGATGATGAAGATGTTGATCCAATAACAATTGTTGAAGCATCAGATGGGTGGAATGCATGGAGAGATAATTTGGCTACGGAGATGTTTAATACTTGGTTCTAGTGGAAATTGAACGCCCGTGTTTTATAATTTATGTGATTTTTCACCATATTTATTCAGTATTTATTTTTTTCTCTTAAAAACAATAATATCATATTTCTTAAATAGGTATGAGTCAAAATGTTGATGGCAATTTTGGACCTGGTAAGAATAAGAAAAAGTGGACAGAAGAAGAAGATCAAAAATTAATTGAATCCCTTTTGGAGTTGGTACAAGCAGGAACGCATAAAGCTGACAATGGTTTCAAGTCTGGATATTTAGGAATTTTAGAAAGGAGTCTTGAACGGAAACTACCGGGACGCGGACTCGAAGGAAAGCCACATATTGAATCAAGGATAAAAACATTTAAAACTCACTTTGCTATCATATGGGATATGCTACATGGAAGTACAAGTGATTTTGGATACGATGCAAATATAAAATGTGTCGTCGCAGAAAACTATGTTTGGGAAAACTACCTACATGTAATTTTACTATAATTTCATTTATATAATGCAACTTTTTCTAAATAACTAATATTACATGATATCTTTTGATGTAGAGCCATAAAGATGCAGCTCAATTTAGGTATAAGCAATTCCCATTTTATAGTGAATTTTGCACTATTTTTGGTAAAGATCGTGCTACTGGAAATCTTGCACAAGGGGCAGCAGAGATAGCTGATGATATTGGTGTTGAAACATCAAATGAAAATGTAGTTGATGATGAAACTGGGATGAATGAGATTGAGAATGAAGAACCACTCATATCAAGAGATGGACAAGGAAATATAAGCTACAATAATAGCCGCAGTAAACGAAGAAGATCAGGAGCTGATAACATGGGGAAAGCTATCATGGATGCTGCATTGTTAATTTCCTCAGAAATTAGAGATGCAACGATGCAATTTAGTCAAGCACTCGGTGTTAATGCTACAAAATATCAATTGAAGTTAAATGAAGAAATGAAAAAGTTCCAGGCTTTTGATAAAAAAGAACAACATAGAGCTTGCTTGAGGATGGCACATGATCCAAAAGCAATAGATGTCTTCTTCACCCTTTCGGACGATGGCAAAGAGGACTTTATCAGAGAATTCCTCGATGGAAATAGTTAATTTGAGAGTAGTATTAAAATGCTTCGTTGATTTTAAATAATGTAGTATCTAGTTATCGATATTTTGTAATAAGAGTTGATAACTCTAAAACCAT
The DNA here is from genome assembly GCA_037367405.1 of Ottelia alismoides. Classification (NCBI taxonomy): domain Eukaryota; kingdom Viridiplantae; phylum Streptophyta; class Magnoliopsida; order Alismatales; family Hydrocharitaceae; genus Ottelia; species Ottelia alismoides. Next base: position 207,601 of record JAZKJV010004771.1, read on the forward strand.
TGGTTTAGATTTGTTTTAATAAATATTTTCTAAGAATTAAGATAGAATGGTATTTTGTCATAATAGTATAACAACGATGGATGGAAAATACAAAACATCCAATTGTATTCCATTCATTCAAGAAGATGCCAACTACAAGAAAGGATTTGGAACTCCATTCGATGATTCCATTCTCTCGTTGCACCAAACTGTATAATAAAAAGACTAGTTCTTTTCCATTCCTTGAATCATTCCATTCCGCAAATGATTCCTTTCCAACTTAATTCCTTTCCGTCACTCCAAACACGCCGCTAGATCCTTAGTCACTGTATGATTAAGTTGCCTCTTTCTCAGATACATCACTTCAACATCTGAAAATGAAGTTTTATCTGTGTATGATGCTTATATGATTGTGTTCGCAAGTTGTATGTAAGTAAAGGAGGATTAGAGCAACCCTATGGTTGTTGATCTTCTTCAGATCTCTTTTTTGGAATCTTTATAAAAAAAGTGATCGAAAATAGAGCAAAATCACACACTTTTACTTAATTTTGCATGTGTTTTTAAAAGAGGCCAAACCTAATTAATTAGAAGCAACCCAAATACTAGAATTGAGTTTTAAAATGTTTTTGAAAGATATCTAGCATATCCAAGTGATTACCGATTTGCAGATGGTGAAGGATGTGAGATGTGTGTAGGGTTGTTTTTTGAAATGTTATATTGGAATTGGATAGGCTTGATTATATATAATTATCAAGATAATACAATATTAAGAAGAATATCAAATATCTAACTCGTCATCAATGTCACATATCCTCACCATCATGGCTATAAATAGAGTTGTGCAACAAAAGTGAAGAGTTCAAATTTAGTGCTAGTTGTCACCATTTCAGTGAAGTATTGTGATTAGCATGTTAAAGAAGAAGAATAAGAAAGGGAAGGGTTGCAAATGAGAATGATGGGAGGAAACATTGTTATTGGCATTTCTATCCAAATTAGTTTTGTAACAGAACGGGTCGTGACGACCGGCAGAAGCATGCAACATTAGGTCGCACGACCGAACCGTTACCAGAAACTTGCATGGTATTTAATGAGCAGATAAAATAATGATTCTAAAAAAAAGTCCATTACTCTATAGAGTTCCATTATTACATTCCAACATAAATAATATTGCAAAAGGACCAATAATAAAATTAGCATATCAAAGTTCCAGTGGGCATAATGACATCCTTCCGTAAATGATCCATCAATGATCCGTACCGGTTTGAACTGGAAATTAAATCACAGCTCGTGCTCTCCTGAAAAAAAACAACACATGTCATGAGCTAACGCTCAGTATGTGCCGAGTTGGGGTCAAGCCGGCTAGCGCGGAAGACAAGTCTCCCTATGCTAACTCTAAACCATTAAAACATAATCTCTTCTCTACAATCAATTATCAATACAACTATACAATTTGTATAATTATCTTATTGCGTATGAAACTGACTTGTTCTCATGTACCATCATTATGTGACTCATAATTTCACATAAACATGCATACGGAAGGTATTCCTTGTGAAGACTTTAATTAAAGCCATAATTACATATATACCAATAAAGTTTGCCATATTTGCATATACGCCTTAACATTTTCATAATTTTCGCTTATACCCTCAGAACTTTTCTGTAGTTGCATATATGCCCCAGAACAATCATAACACTTGCATAATGCCATTACTTGGCCATAGTTGCACACATGTGCCTTAGCAATTTCAGAAACTGTACACATACCATTGGTTTGTTTAGTGGTTAAAGTTGTCTTAATTGTTACTTCTTAATGGCTTTGGTGGCTTTGCTGGCTTTGGTGGCTTTACCGCTGGCACAAGCGGTCCATACTTGACAGTGTAGCTACAACTGTAGAGGACTTATCTTTCGCCTCAATCGGTTCCTTGAACCATACGCCCCTTGCGGCGTTGCCCTTTGGGATTACGATAATTGGACTCTAGAGGTGGCTCCCACCATTAGGTGTAGCACTTAGCTCCGCTTATCGTCATCATGCCATTATTCATTGCACATAAAAATTCCAATCTTTTTAATACATTTTCCATATTGTTGAGAATAACTCTTCCTACTTTAAGCCGGTGCCAATACTTAATTGTTATCCTTAAGGACATGGTACCTTTAATGATTCTTGTTGAAAAACACTTAAACCATTGAACATTACTTAACCATTTTATAAGTAAATAATTAATTACATTCTATTACAAGAATGACGTATAACATTGTCAGATACGAAAGATAGTGCAATATATAATTGAGGTTACAAGGAGAACATTAGTATCAGCAATAACAAGTTAATATGGAAATATTTATTAACTATTACGTTCATGAAAATTAAAGGCAGAAATTAATTTGTACTAAACACAGAAAACACAATATGCATGCCTTAATTATGACTCTTTTTTATAAAAAAATATCTATGCAAAACCCAACGTGTATAAGTCTGGCTAATAAAAGCTCAACCATTTACCATTTAATGTACACCGATTCATGAGGGTTGTATGCTGACGGTAATTTTTTTTTGATTCCTCGTTAGTTGTCCCCGAAGAAGAGATTTATATTCAACTAACTTCAGCTTCCTGTGATGGAATACCAATCAGCAATGAACTGATCGGAACACGACCATCGATTCGATGCTTAGCTTGTCTAAGAATTGTCAAATACATGCCGAAATCTTACATATTCTTGTAATGGTTATTTTTAATACTTATTATCCTATGGATCTGTCACATACAGTCATATATTGTAATCCTAACCGATACATGCGAGAGATCCATTTTAACGTAGTCAATACTTATACGAAAATCTAGACCGATGCATACAAGAGATCTATTTTAATGTAATCAATATTTAGATGAAAACCTAGACCGACACATACATTTAAAAATCATAATCTTAAACCGATACCTACATCATCTTGAGATCATATATTGTGCACATTAAGTAAATACTTATCACAAGGGCATATATCGATTCATCGAATAATATTCCTATGGTGTTCGACACATACCTCAAGTCCGACGGATTGCACCTAATGGATTGCTACGCCCCTTCTCCCCGCTCCCGAGCCGATGTTCTCCTCCAATGAACCGGCGCCGACGCTCTCTGTGATCAGAATGATTTGTCTGTGAGATCTCACTATAACTCTCCTCTCTTCTCTCTCAAAATTGTCAATTACAAGTGACGGGTAGGGAAGAATCCCTTGGCATTTTATGCCTCCACAATGGCCAATTAATGGGATACTAATGCCATTAATTTTTAGAAATAAATCTCAGCTCTTAATTGGAGAAAATAAGGAATTATGGGCTGGAAATTTTAAAGAAAAACCAGCCGTTACAATCTACCCTCCTTAAAAAAATTTCGTCCTCGAAATTTCTTAGTAAAGGATCATACCGAAAAGTTGCGGATGCTTCTCCCGCATTCGCTCTCCATCTCCCAGGTGGCTTCCTCCTTCTTGTCATGCTGCAAGAAGACCTGGACCATCGGAACTATTCATCGACGAAGTTGATGGTCTCTACGATCGACTATGGGACAGGTTTCTCATCGAAAGTGAGATTGGGCTGAATGACGAGGACCTCGTGCTCGATAACGTACGAAGGATCAGGAGTGTACTTCCTTAGCATAGATACATGGAATACATCGTGTAGCTTCGAGTATTGAGGTGGTAATGCAATACGATACTCCACCTCTTCAATTCGTTGTAGAATCTCAAAAGGTCTTATGTATCGAGGAGTAAGTTTCCATTTCTTGCCGAATCGCAATACACCCTTGGTCGGGGAAATCTTTAAATGCACATGATCTCCAACTGCAAAACTCAACTCCCTTCTATGATGATCTGCATAAGCCCAACAATCTCTTCTTGATTAGCTCAACACCTTGCTTACTGATCCGGATTAGCTCCGGTCCCAAAATGTGCTTCTCACCCACATCACTCTAACATGAGGGTGGTATGCAAGGTCTCCCATACAATGCCTCATAAGGAGCCATCTTTATGCTCGAATGATAACGGTTATTATAAGCAAACTCTACTAATGGGATATGTCTATCCCAACTACATGCAAAATCTAGAGCACAAGCTCTCAACATATCTTGCAGTGTCTGGATGATCCTTTTTGATTAACCATCAGTCTGTGGGTGGAATGAAGTACTAAACTTCAATTGAGTTCCCAAAGCATCTTGAAACTTTTCCACAAGCGAGACGTGAATCTAGTGTCCGGATCTAACATAATTGATGTCAGGACATCATGTAATCTGATGATTTCATTCACGTATAATTCAGCTAGACTGGTTGTCGATTGATCCAGGCAGATAAGTGAGAAATGTGCTGATTTGGTTAATTGATCAACAATTACCCATATGGTGTCATGACGATGCTTCTCGTCTACTTATAGTTCATCCTAATCCATGATCGATCGATCACAACGAATGCAATAAGTGAGACAATCTGGCCTATAATCACTCTGATGGTATCATAATGGTGCATCCTAGTCTTAGATAAATCAATAACAAAATTCACGTGATATGCTTCAATTTCAATCTACTATATCCAAGGTTGAACATAACTTGTTTTTTTTCGGATTTTCAGTCTCAATCTATCAACATATTAGGATTTTGGAAAAAATCTACAATCTCTATCTCAATCGTTGGCCACTAGTAAGATCATCATATATCTTTAGATATTTTTATCTTGTATGAATGAATAGTGTACATCGATCTCTGAGATTCATATAATGTCTCATACTTCAACTTATTGTCACCAAGAATCCAAAATCTTTAATAGTATATCAAATCATCACTGATTCCATTAATAAAATCATATTATTCCTTCTTAAGTATTTTGATTATTTTTGAAAAATCTGCATCCTTTATGCTACTTTGATCCTTCAGATTACATGAAAAAATTCTCGTTGTATCGATAATCTCACCAATCTGTTAGAGAAAATATTATCACTGCTAACTCCAAGTCATGAGTAGGATACTCCAAGAGAAAAGTTGGATAGTTACTCTCTTATGACCTTAGTTGGTGTGATGTATAATCAATACCTTTTCATAAAGTATACCTACTTTCTTTGTTAGATATATCAATGTGTACTACAAAACTCTAATGTATAATAGTAAACTTTATGTCAATGTCATGGTCAACTTTTACTCCTTTTTTTTAAATTTCAATCATGATCCTACAAAATGTACAAACTTTGCATCCTTTCTAATGAGGCTTGTCATTATTCTAGTAATGTATAAGAAAGTTCTACATGATCACCAATATACCTTGTCACCCTAGAAATCCATGAATCTCTAAAATATTTCTCAACACCCTCCAAGGTAATATAGCTTTCATCTTAATTCACCATCTTCAATGTCATCGATCATTATATAAGATAATACTAGGGAATATGATTTTTTCCAACCCAATGTTACATTTATAACACTTTACATAGATCTAAGGATGACAAAAAGTTATAAATATAACATCGAGATGTTCTTGATATCTCTCAATATCACCGAAGTATATAACATTGTCATCCACAATTATGATCATAATTTTATCATGATCTTCTCGGAAAAACTCTATCCATAAACTCTATAAAAGCTATAAGAGTACTTCTGAGATCAACATGCCTGATAAAATATTTCACAATGGCTAATCCTTAGTCTACAAGCTATTTCTAGAATGTCTTTTTTTTTCTTCCACTTATATGTTAACTCAGAAATATGTTTATTTTAGAAAAGATTTTTTCTCTCCGTAATCAATGAACAAATCATTTATCCAAGATGCTAGGTATCAATCCCTCAAAATTACTTTCTTCATAGTTCAGTAACCAATGCAGATACTATGTGACCTAACTTTCCTTATTCACAAAGTAAAAAATGTTCCATGTGGAAAAACATCAAGTCACAGAGTCCCTTATCCAATTGCTATTGCAATCGATTCTCTTTAAATTCAATAGGCGTCATCCAATAAGGACTTTTCAATGTTAATGCAATCTATGTTATAACAACAGCGGAGAATCATCATGATGTGATAGAGTGATAATCCGGAAAGGCATCCAAAATAAATCTGAAATATTGGAAGTTTCATGATGTAACTAAGATGACTATGTACTAGGAGCTAACTGGGTATCTAGTGTAATGTTTAACCAATAGTTCATTGGCTTCTCATTTGATCTTATCATACTATCATTCTTCTCCAACTCCATAACTTTATCGCATACTCTTTGATCATATTATTACCATGTCTAAGGTAAAATCACTTCAATCAATGGAGAATATCTTTGAAAAGTAGATTCTATTATGTTCAGCCAGTTAATCTTTTGCACTATCTTTTAGATAAAATTTCCCAAACATTCTTCTCCTTGTGCTAGTATGCAATTTCAAAAGTCGTCTGCATCAATCCAATGCTTAACTTTTCCATAACATGTCTACCCTACAGAATGAATGGGTTGTTGAGAATAAAGACCTTCAGGATAAATCTACCAAAGCTTTGTGCATCATATTTTTATTATTGAGTGATACTTGTTATCAACTCTAGTAATTATTGACGTGTGTCCTTAGCGATCTCATTATTCAATAATGACTCGTTCTCCTCGGATCACCTTAATTCCATAATGATAGATCCTCTTCTAGAGATCAAAGGGTCAACTAGTTGCAAGTAAAACGTAGTTTTGACTCTATTCATGTCAGTCTTGGGTCACTATCTGTTGTGGATATCCTATGCCCAGAGGAACTCTAGCTCTGATACCATTTGTAACGGAACGGGTCGTGACGACCGGCGGAAGCATGCCACATTAGGTCGCACGATCGAACCGTTACCAGAAACTTGCATGGTATTTAATGAGCAGATAAAATAATGATTCTAAAAAAAAGTCCATTACTCTATAGAGTTCCATTATTACATTCCAACATAAATAATATTGCAAAAGGACCAATAATAAAATTAGCATATCAAAGTTCCAGCGGGCATAATGACATCCTTCCGTAAATGAGCCATCAATGATCCGTACCGATTTGAACTGGAAATTAAATCACAGCTCGTGCTCTCCTGGAAAAAAACAACAACACATGTCATGAGCTAACGCTCAGTATGTGCCGAGTTGGGGTCAAGCCGGCTAGCGCGGAAAACAAGTCTCCCTATACTAACTCTAAACCATTAAAACATAATCTCTTCTCTACAATCAATTATCAATACAACTATACAATTTGCATAATTATCTTATTGCGTATGAAACTGACTTGTTCTCATGTACCATCATTATGTGACTCATAATTTTACATAAACATGCATACGGAATGTATTCCTTGTGAAGACTTTCGTTAAAGCCATAATTACATATATACCAATAAAGTTTGCCATATTTGCATATACGCCTTAACATTTTCATAATTTTCACTTATACCCTCAGAACTTTTCTGTAGTTGCATATATGCCCCAGAACAATCATAACACTTGCATAATGCCATTACTTGGCCATAGTTGCACACATGTGCCTTAGCAATTTCAGATACTGTACACATACCATTGGTTTGTTTAGTGGTTAAAGTTGTCTTAATTGTTACTTCTTAATGGCTTTGGTGGCTTTGTTGGCTTTGGTGGCTTTACCGCTGGCACAAGCAGTCCATACTTGACAGTGTAGCTACAACTGTAGAGGACTTACCTTTCGCCTCAATCGGTTCCTTGAACCATACGCCCCTTGCGGCATTGCCCTTTGGGCTTACGATAATTGGACTCTAGAGGTGGCTCCCACCATTAGGTGTAGCACTTAGCTCCGCTTATCGTCATCATGCCATTATTCATTGCACATAAAAATTCCAATCTTTTTAATACATTTTCCATATTGTTGAGAATAACTCTTCCTACTTTAAGCCGGTGCCAATACTTAATTGTTATCCTTAAGGACATGGTACCTTTAATGATTCTTGTTGAAAAACACTTAAACCATTGAACATTACTTAACCATTTTATAAGCAAATAATTAATTACATTCTATTACAAGAATGGCGTATAACATTGTCGGATACGAAAGATAGTGCAATATATAATTGAGGTTACAAGGAGAACATTAGTATCAGCAATAACAAGTTAATATGGAAATATTTATTAACTATTACGTTCATGAAAATTAAAGGCAGAGGTTAATTTGTACTAAACACAGAAAACACAATATGCATGCCTTAATTATGACTCTTTTTATAAAAAAAAATATCTATGCAAAACCCAACGTATATAAGTCTGGCTAATAAAAGCTCAACCATTTGCCATCTAATGTACACCGATTCATGAGGGTTGTATGCTGACGGTAATTTTTTTTTGATTCGTCCTTAGTTGTCCCCGAAGAAGAGATTTATATTCAACTAACTTCAACTTCCTGTGATGGAATACCAGTCAGCAATGAACTGATCGGAACACGACCATCGATTCGATGCTTAGCTTGTCTAAGAATTGTCAAATACATGCCGAAATCTTACATATTCTTGTAATGGTTATTTTTAATACTTATTATCCTATGGATCTGTCACATACAGTCATATATTGCAATCCTAACCGATACATGCGAGAGATCCATTTTAACATAGTCAATACTTCTACGAAAATCTAGACCGATGCATACAAGAGATCTATTTTAATGTAATCAATATTTAGATGAAAACCTAGACCGACACATACATTTAAAAATCATAATCTTAAACCGATACCTACATCATCTTGAGATCATATATTGTGCACATTAAGTAAATACTTATCACAAGGGCATATGTCGATTCATCGAATAATATTCCTATGGTGTTCGACACATACCTCAAGTCCGACGGATTGCACCTAATGGATTGCTACGCCCCTTCTCCCCGCTCCCGAGCCGACGTTCTCCTCCAATGAACCGGCGTCGACGCTCTCTGTGATCAGAATGATTTGCCGGTGAGATCTCACTCTAACTCTCCTCTCTTCTCTCTCAAAATTGTCAATTGCAAGTGACGGGTAGGGAAGAATCCCTTGGCATTTTATGCCTCCACAATAGCCAATTAATGGGATACTAATGCCATTAATTTTTAGAAATAAATCTCAGCTCTTAATTGGAGAAATATAAGGAATTATGGGCTGGAAATTTTAAAGAAAAAACCAGCCGTTACAAGTGACAATCCATGTCAGTGTTCATTATACTGCCAACTTCTCCCAAGTGGAATAAACACATGGTAAACGATATTTCTTCCACCACCATGATTTCTATTGTTACGAAGATTAATAACCCATGTCACTTTGAAATTACATTTGTTTATTCTTTATGTGCCACCATCTTTAACTGATCACTGACCCATAACTTAGAAGTTATATGGTTTCATACTTTTTGGATTTTAATAAGTATTCTCATACATTTTTTTCTTGTAGTTGTAACCTCGTTGAGGGGTTTATAGGGATGCAAATGAATAGGAAGACATATGTATCTGTATGTAGTTATATCCTCTTTGCGAAGGATATGGATATGCAATAAATTTCGGATGGAATTTTCTAAATTACATATTTGTTTGATTAGAAAAATCACAAATATTACGTATATGTTAAAATATTTAAAAATAAATTTTCTTCATCTTTAATTATTTAGTTGTGGCTTCTAAACCCATGAAGATGAGTCAAGAATGTTGCTTTTTTTATTCTAAAGTCCTTAAATCCGTGTTGAAAATAGCCGAACTATTTTGAGACAAATTCCTAAATAATGTTCTTAAAATGAACACCATTTAAGAATTTATCTAACTTGTTGTGATGAATGTCCCCTGTGGATATAGGTACCCGGAAAACCGATTCCACGCTTCCACATTTGAAATATACCACTGATAAAGCAGGAGAAAATAGCACAAAGACTGGAATCAAAAAAATTCTTTCCATTTACTTCATAACCAACATTCATTTCACTATATTCCATATCCACAAAAATATACATGTATGCAACAAAAAGATTTCCATATATACATTATACATCCCATGTCTCTCAACAAAACTACATGTAGAGTAAAGCAGTAAAAGGTACAACCAGTATTGTACCGTAAAAAGGAAGTTGTGTAGCTGCACAAAAAGAAGTAGCTCCAAGTAAACAAGTGTTGCTCACTGTTGCGACTTCTGCTAAGAACCTGTGGATCCACCACACATAGGTACCTTATGAGCAAAGTTGTTCAGTACGATATAAAAATTATAACAAATAAAATATAATTAAAGAGTGTGTAAAAGAAACAATTGGGTAAATCGTCATCACAGTTAATTAAATTCTAATCATTATTATTTGATACGTATCACCCAAGCTTTCTATATAATCTGTGGTCTTGGTCCATGTGAGACCTCACACCATGACTCTAAGGTAAGAAGAAGACTTTAAAGTTGGGGTGTATGTGTAATCTTGCGGTGGGGTACAATGCATGCTAACTAAGTTCCCAACACGTCTACTTGGCTTCACTTATAAGATTGTAACTTCGACTCCCAAAGAAAATTCCAACCCGTGAATCATTGTGAACCACCCAAGTCCACTACCTACGTGTAAGAGTCCATCATGGCGCAGGGAACAATTAAGGGCATAGATTACTAAGATTATTCTTATCATAGTCTGAATCACCACGAATAACTCAATCCTCCTTATGCACATGAGACTTGTATCTCATTACCAACTTCATTCACTACATTTCTCGGAACTTCCCTCTTAGCGTTCCCACTCCGAGTACTAACCAATGTGATCTACACCAGGCAATACATGAGTATTAAATCTAAGTGAACAAGCGATACACTAGACCACTAACCATGACTACTTGACTCGCACTCGAAGCACCGGGCTGAACACCGCATGTAACTCCTCGGTGTGCCAAGTAACATGTCCTCCAACCATCGCAACTACATAGTAACGATTGAGATCACAACCATCTAGGCTTCTACCCGAGACCTCAAGGGTGCATGCCCCTCCCTTGGAGGCAACTACTCCACTACCCGATCATAATGAAAATCATGTATAACGACTACGACCAAGCCCTTTCCCATCATAAAGGTGCTCGTTACATGTATTCTTCGCTTTCAAGTACATCTGATTTCGGGCATGTTCATATGAACAATAATAAATCAAACAACATCCACTTTGTCTCTTGAATTCCCAACAAGAAAGCTTTCCATACCCATAAAAGGCATTGATCAGCTCTTCGTCAGAGACAGATGAGTCTAGATGTCTTACTAATTTTCCCATTATGTCACTAGGAAAATGGATCATGTATCTAATGGTCTTTCCTGAATTCTTTTCCAATGCCATTTGTACCAGTGCTAATCTCCGAGGAAATTGATGTCTGGCTCACTTGCAAGAATATGTCAAATACATATTTTGCTTTTCATTTCGGGAACCATTGTGCACAATCTTAGAAATTTGAGTTTTATTTCAGGAGTTCAATTGTATTTTAGTTAACAAAATTATAGGCTATTGGGCATTTCTAAAAGAAAACGTTCCATATACACTGTCATATTATCTATGGGAGTGACAATTATGGGCATTGGTTGAGAGTGACAATTATGGGCATTGGTTGATCGTGTGTTGATAAAATATCTAAAGACACAACAAGGCAAGATCACATAAAACCCAGCACATACTTCTATTATATACATAGAATTACGAATAACCAACATCTTTGCATTTCAGATTATTTAGTACATAAGTCAAACAATTGCATAATTGGGATTGCTCACAACTATTTCCTACCAAACTTAGGATCAGAACTAAACATTATCCCATGTTAATGATATAGTCTGCAACATGGACACTTTCCTAGATGACAGATACTTCCCTGCAGAAATGTTTTGCCCTAATAATAATTATAGAAAATAGTAGTATCTTTATTTCTTAGAGAAGAGGAGTGATGAATCTGAGATTAATCATATTATTTATCTCTTATTATTCTCCCTGTTTAAATAATTCAATAAAACCTAACATTAATTGACTAATATTAACACCTAACCCCTTATTAGTAACTAGTCCTAATTATTATATATATTTAACACTCTTTTATTTTTCTTTATTTTCTTTTATTTTTGTTTTATTAAAAATTCTAAAAAAATAGATAATTACATGTTTATTTTGATTTTTTCTATAATTAAAATACCAAAAATCATAAGAGAATTAAAAGAAGCGCTTTAATTCATTAAAAATGCTTGCAAAATTCTACTTTGTACATATGGTTTATTTTACCTTTTTGTTCAAAATGAATCTTGTAGGTCTCATTGAGATCTACAACTTTCATATTTTGACTTTTTTCTACTTAAGTCTATACTTTATTTGTTTTTTATTTTCCTTTATTTATTCGTTTTCCTTTTTCTCATGGGCCATGTGGCGCTCTTTGGAGCTGCCACGTGGCCCGACCCTTCCCCTGCCACCCGCCTCTTTCCAGACCATCAGATTCATCTGATGGGCGCATCCCCACCCTTTTGCCCGTGCTTGCACCCTCACCTTTTGATCAGATCTCCTAATCTGATCTTGACCACCCCTTCACACCTCCATCTAGACCGTTGGATCTCCATATTCAAGGACCCATGTGTCATCTTCCTCCTTTGTAACTACCACCACCTCATTGCACCCCTCTCTTCTCCCAGTTCTCCCACTCGCTCCGCATTATCACTCACCTCGCCATTACCCCATTACGTAGCCATAACTTCCCTTTACCTCGAGTGACCTTAGGGCCCCTCACCATCACCCCCTATCACATAATGCCGACATTTACAAATCACCCGACCCCCATCTCGTAACCACCATAACTCACCTTCATATACTCCTCCTCCGCCACACATTCCCCTTGTCCACCACTTCAGGATTACAACCTAATCATCCCCCTCCTCCTGTGATGGTGGAGAGAGGGGAAGACACACGGCAATGGTTGGACCCTCAGCCTCCGACAGAGCTACAAAGCCCCTCCTAGCTATTGTTCAAGCTCCTCATTGTGGCTATACGAGTCGAGCGAAGACCCAAGTTCCACTAGGAGCTCAGTCCAATCCCTTCTCCTTCGCTCGAGTTCTCCCTCGATCTTTGATCGGTCGCTGAGCACATGACTTAATCTTGCACTCGTTGTAATACGGGTACTTAACGAATCGTTCAGAATCGAGAAAAGATCTCCGCGAGGAGTGTCTCAGCTTTAATCTATATCTCGGGCAAGTTAGGGGTCGAACACAGGGAGGCAAAGGAACAACCTTAGGTTAAATTCAGAATAATTAGGTCTAGGTTTTCAAATGCATTTTTTGTATATTTTAATGCAAAAATAAATGCAATGCAATATGCGGGTGAATTAAGATACTAAGAAACTACACAACTAGGCCAAATTAATTTTAATGTGAAATTAATCATATTTACCAAAATTATAATTTTCCTAGAACCTAATCCAATGATGAATTCAAAACACAATTTTTTGGAATTTTAGGGGTTAACATGCAATAATGAAAATACATACTTTTTATAGGGTTTTTCATAATTTTTCACTCAAACAGTAAGCAAAAATGATGAAAGTTTTACTGAAATTAAAACATGATGTAAGAGGCTACAGTTTTTTAAGTATTTTTAGAGAAAATATGAATTTTTATGCATTTTTTAATGAAAATAGAGTGAGAGTAAGTAATCAATTCCTAATAAATCTATATCAAATTGGATAGAGAGCGAATTATCTCACATGGGTATTTTAACAAGCAATCTAGGAGAGTTGGTATTTCACAAAAATATTATGTGTGGATTTAATTACAAATCATTTACCAAAATTACTCTACAATTTATTTAAAGCACATGACAACTCCAATTAAGATGAAATTTATATTGTAATTAAAGCATGTTCCAAGGCATTATTCCTAATTTTTTAAGAATTTTTGGAACAACTGTGAGTTAGATATAATTTTAAGAGCTCAAATTGGGTAAAATATGCAATCTTTCAATAAGAAATTTTTAGTTAATTACCCAAATATCACAAAAATACAAATAAATATCCAAATGGTAGAGAATTAGTTGCTCAACAATATAATATTTTCATTAAAATAAACCATGCAAAATTGAGATCCAAATTGATATGCAAACACAAGATTATCTATGCAATACAGAAAATAACTTAAACGGAACAAAACATGCACAGGGACCTTTTTGTAGAAATAAAACTTAAAATAAAATTCTGCAATTTTCACAAAATAATAAAAAAACAAAGGAGGAGACCTTCTTCCTTCGGTTGTTAGGGCACGATGACTTAGGGGCAGGTGGGGCAGCGAGGCGCGCCGTGGCGGTGCTGGTAGGTTGGCCGTGCAGGCGCAGGGAGGCGCGGTGGTGGAGGACCTGCGGCTGGAGGGCGACGCTTGGTGATGGGGCACTATGGAGGGCGACGCTTGGTGACGGGGCACTATGGCCAGCGCGTGGACGACAAGGGGTCCTGTGGGCTGGAGGACGACAGGGAGCGGCGAGGACGACCGAGGGCGGTAGGCCGTAGAGGGGCAGAGGGGAGGCGGAGGGTCTACAGCTAGGGAGTAGGCGGCGAGGCCACGTGCAGTGGCATGTTGCGCTGGAGAAGACGAGTTGCAGTAGTAGGAGAGGGGCGGCAGGCAGCACCACCTACCATAGAAGAAGGGGGTGGCCTGCTTCTTTTCTAAATTTTTTTATTTTTTCTACTGTTGATTTTAATTATTTTTAAATTTTTTTAAATATGGAATGAAACAAGGATGAGAGGCAGATGGTGGTGATGGTATGATGGAGGTGGTGAATGGTGGGGAAGATGATATGGTGGTGTGATAAAAAAATAAGAGAAAACCAATGTTAGATAAAATAAATAAAAATAGATATGATAGGGAATACTTTACCTGAATCTTCATTGGATTTGCGGATTGCTACGCTGGACTCTTGTCATCGCCTCGATCCGATTGGCGAAATAAAAATCAGAGAAGCTATGCGAGCTCGATGGGGATCTCGTGACGCAGGGACGATGGTCGCCGCGAATCTCACCTGAAGGAGGTTTTCGCTAGAGGAAAATGATAAGCTGCTGTCACCGACACCACATTCCAAGATCTCTCCTTTTCCTATAAGAATGGCGGATAGGGAAAAATGAGGATGGGGAGATGAATAAAAAGAGAAGAGAAAGGGAGGTTAGAAAGGTTGTGGAGTTGAATGGGAAGTTAGACTATTGGTGGAGTTGAATGGAGGTTAGATGAAGAATATGGGGTGGAATGGGAGTTGGTGGTAAAATGAAAAGAAGAGGGGAGTTAGTGTAGAGAAATGGGGAAAATAAAAGGAAAGAAAAGAGAAAAAGTTGGCTACTAAAATAGAATAAAATAAAAAGAAGAAAAAGAGTGGAGAATTTACAAAAGTAAAACCTTAAAACAAACCATATGTACACATTTTTTTTAGTTTTCTAATTTTAACTTTTTTGTATTTTTAATAAAAGATATTTACAAAATAAAAATAACATAAACTATTAGAAATAAAGTAAAACATAAAAGGGATTTTTAAATTTTTAATAATTAAGAAAAAGAAAATAAAAAATGAAGAAAAGGAAAATATATACATGATATACAATGTACACCTAGGTCCCAAAATTCAAAATTTGTAAACGAGCTCCGATTTTAATGAAACCACTTTCATTGGATAGACAATTTTCTAACTTAAACTTTAAATGCGAGTTTGGTAAATTTGGAGTTCATACGGAGTGGGGATTTGGTCAGGAAGTTGGACTTTACGGCTTTTTATCTTTGAGATTTAGGAGTATTTATTTAAGGTAGAATTTATTTTGTTTTTTTGTATTTATATACATTTTTATGAACAAGTCAGAGAAAGAATTGTCCAAAAAGGAGTTGAAATGAAATTATTAAAAAAAATGAAGTTTGGGTTATTTACATGTGAAAAACTCCTTTATTTTGCGGCTTTTTATTATTAATTTATATTGTACAATATAATATACAATAATTAGTGTATTTTATTTACAAGAGTGATTTTGTTAGTTTATTGATTTTATGGATATTTATTATAGATTTACTCCGGGATTTTGCTAAGATCGATATATTGAGTTGATGAATCATGGATTCATCAATCTTCCATGTAAGCTTCTTCTCTTTCTCCTCATGTTTCTCCCTTTTAATTGCACACACACCACCGCACACTCCCTCGACCCCCTCTGAGCTCTGCCAAACATCCCTCATCTTCACGCTATCCTTGGACCACCATCTCCTATATTCCACAACCTCCTTTACTCTAGGCTTTCTCCTCAATTGAAGGTAGAGGAGAACCCATTCAAGGCTCCACCTTCTCCGCCCACCCCTCTATTCCGCCTCAACTCGCTTCGGCTATATCACCTAACCTTCTGCAGGTCTATGTCTTTAATGGCCGGACTCCAGGAAGGGGATCCGTTCTAGAGCTTCCCCTTCGACGAGCAAGCGTGGATACGCCATCAGACCAATCTTCCTCCGATCTCTTCATCACAAACTTCATCGTGGAGCTTCCAGGAAGCTTCCTGGGTCTCCACCAGCCACATAGGAGCACATAGGAGGATTACCTCCTACGTCGGAGTTCTAGTAGCGCCACAAACACACGATAGAGGAGGATGAGCCTCAAGTTACAAATGATGTTGGATGACACCCTCCCGGTGCCAATCCAACGGCTGAACGCAAGCCACGTCGGAACTCTAGAGCGTAGAGGCTCGCTTGAACCAAGCCTCGCTTGAAGTACCCTCGGGTCGCCACGTGGGCCGAGGCACTTGCACGAATCCTGATCCTCCATCTGAGACCCCACCCACATGCTTGGCACGTGACGACTTGGATAATTTGTAGCAGCAACCCTGAGCTTCTCCAGATTTGCCAACAGGTCCTGATGGCGTGTGAGACACGTGTGTCACGAGGTGAATTACACTGAGGTCCCTCCAGCTCTCTATAATTGCACAAATTCCCCTGAGTGCTTGGTTAAATTGCAGGGAAGCCCTATCGGATTTTTTATTTACATAAATACCCTTCCCATGACCTTTTTGATATATCTTTGCATATATTTCTCATGTTTTTATTGTGTGTATGCCCTTAGACCATTTTGCTTATATCTTGAGCATGTGAGCTCTAATTTGGGTGATTTCAATTTCATTTTGTTGCTTGTTTAATTCTCTACACAATGGCATTATTTAGTTACTGTTTTGACACTTAATCAATAGGCCAGATTCGAAAGATATAGTGTCATATGATCATTGATTTCCAATGCCATTTGCTCATTAATTGATGAAATTTGATGTATCAATTACTAAATGAAAATTGATTTCTTAATTCATCGCTCAATTAGTTGACTAATTTAGGTGTATAATTGTGCATCTTTATGTGTTTGCATTGCATAGCTTTTTGTGGCATTTCGTCACTAATTAAACTTACATAAAAACTAAACAAAAATACATTATGTTCATCATATAATGCATGTCGTTCATGTCATCATATTATGTGCATCGTTTTATGCATTGTATGTGTGTGTGTCCTAGGTTGAGAAATATTCGCTTAATCTGAATATCAATATCTGATTAATCATCGAGGAGGCTTGTGCTCTTGTGTCCGGCCTTGGTAAACTTGCCAAGTTAAAATATTTCACACATTCAAAAGTATGGTTTCTGCATGGATCATTTTCGCCTCATGTACTATGACAACATATCATTATTAATAGAGGCGAAACTCATCAAGGAGCTGAGTCATATACAAGTTGTTTGATGGAACAATGATATTTTGCATCTCATTTTATACTAGCTTTAATAATAGAATGTGCATTCGTGATTAAAAATTAATAACATACTTATATGTATGATTATTTGGGTAGTCCAATCTTCACCGAATGTAATTGATTAACATAACATCTATCTTAACCTAAATTTGATCTAATTGAAGAGTTGTATAAACCAAAGGATTCCACATTGAGTGCAAATTAAAACACCATAATATAATATGCCATGCATCGGTTAAAAAAACTAATTAAAGAGGCACTTTATGGAAATCTAAGGAGTGTTTTCTTGTTCCATCACATTTCATCAAGGAAGATCAAATAAAACAATGCCAATAATCCTCAAATTTCATTTCAAATGATAGTTAATATCAACGAACCTAAGCTTCATATCTATTTTGATTGATAGAAATCAGGTTCTGGATTTGGATGCCAGATATTCACTTGCAGGCAACATATACAATATACTAAAAACTTGTCTCGATTTCAGTGAGCCATCTAGATTTGGATGTCTCAATTTCTCGATCTAAGTGTATTGTCATTTGGTACCCCACAATGCAACTGAACTGGTCAGGGACCAGAGAGAGGCCATTCTACCTCGGATCCACATGGTACAAGAACCATCCAATACTGTCTTATATACATCTTGCAACTAACGACATCGGGGCATTTAAAGACAAATCTGGCTGCAGAGGACTAAAAATAGTGTGGAACCACAACAAGGAGGGAAGGAACATAGTACTTCAAGAAAAACTCACATCCTCAGTTTCTCCTCCCGTTGAGAACAACGATGTCAATGCTCCATTCGCGATGCAAAACCATACACGAGGATGACCTTGACCTCCTCTACGTGGTGGCGGCTTCGAATCACCGATCCTACGTGTTGTGGCAAGCTCCAGCGCCGTTCCGGCAAGGGGGGATGAGGAATGGGGTTGATTTGAATTTTGAGCATTTTGGGAGAGAGTTTGGTTTGTTTTATGGGAGGCGACCCGGATTTGGATCCGGGTTCAGATCCGAATATGACCCGGACCCAGTCTCTCTAAAATGGTTGTAAATCAGACTTCTGAACTCGGATTTTTGTGTTCTTAGACTCGTTGGAAAGGTCTTGATAAGCACTACAAGATGGAGTGTTCACTCAAATTTTTTAATGCTAGAGCAGTTTTTACAAACATTGCCGGGTCCCGTTATGAGGGAACTCTCACCATAAAAATCTCAAACGAAGTCTCATCCTCGAGACTTGGTATTAGAGTAGCCACCTACCCAACTCGGGCCAAGATCTCGAACGATCCCATAAATCGTGGTGCCAGCTTGCCTTTGACGTTTAAATGTTGAATGCCTCTCATTGGGGATACTCATAAGAAGACGAAGTCCCCAACATGTGGTTATGAGGACTACTTTAGACACACATGGTTGGTTAGGAATCATATCATTTAAGACATGAAAGTAAGATACTATATCTCAAACTCAAGGTCTCGATGATGCTGGTTGGCGTAGCTCTGACGGCTCTACACGGTCAACAATATCTTCCTCGCAATCTCCACCACTCTAGAGTTATCCTCTATGATATGTGGGGTGAACAAGATGTTGTCACCAACTTGCTGCCAACACAAGGGAGTGGTGCATTGCCTCCCATACAAGGCCTCAAAAGGTTCCATGCCTATGTTGGTGTGGTAGCTATTGTTATATGTAAACTCAACTGTGGAAGGTGATCCTTCCAGGATCATTTCCATTCAACAACACATACATGTAGTAAATCCTCCAAAGTATGAATGGTCCTCTCGGACTAACCATATGTCTGTGGATGGTAAGCTGAACTCATACATAGCTCGACCCTCAAGACTCTCATGAATTCTCTCCAGTAATGCAAAGTGAAGCGTAAATCTCTATTTGAAACTACCTCCTTGGGTATCTCGTGCAACCGAATGACATGTTGGATGTATAATCTGGCTAGCTCAACTAGTGTACATGTGATGTTGACCAGAATAAAATGGGTTAACTTGGTCAATCGGTCAACGATCACCCATATCGCATCATGTCCGCCTGGGGTGCACGGTAACGATGTGACAAAATCCATGAAAATGCACTCTCATTTCCACATCGGAATGGAAAGATGTTGTGTAAACCAGGAGGTCTCTGGTACTCTGCCTTTACCATCTGACAGGTAAGGCATCGATAGACATGCTCTGTTATGACCTTCTTCACGCCCTCCCCACCAAAGATGCTAGCAAAGATCTCACGATATCTTGGTGCCACCTAGATGTATAGAAAATCTTGAACTATGCACCTCATCCATGATATCTTTCCTCGGCTCCTTGTCATCTAGGACACACACATGGTCCTCCTTCCGTAGGATGAATTCACGAACTCGGAATCCATTGAACTAATCCTTCAAGAATATGTGGTACAAGTCCTAGATCCTTTGATATGTTTGTTACCCTTGGACGATCCTATCCCACAAGCTACTGTACTTTGCCGTACAGTCATTACATCATATGTACCCTTAAATGGAGCCACTCACTAAGTGTAGTGATCATATCCCAAGTCTGCAACCAAGCCACTGAACCCTCTGTGTGTAACTGCCTGCTCAAGGCATTTGCCATGCATTCCCCTTACCAAGGTGGTAGGAGATGGTACAGTCATAGTCCTTTAGCAGCTCCATCCACTGCCTCTACCTCATGTTCATCTACTTCTGATCAAAAATATACTTGAGGCTCTTATGGTTAGTGAAAATCTCAAATGTCACCCCATACAAATAGTGGCGCCACATCATCAATGCAAAGACTACGGCCACCAACTTCAAGTCGTGAGTGGGGTAGTTGCGCTCATGGTTCTTAGTTGTCGTGATGCATAAACCACAACCTGCCCTCGCTATGTCAACATAGCGCCTAGCCCTTCCTTGGAAGCATCGGTGTAAACCGTGAAGTCCAAGGTACTAGAAGGAAGGGTGAGGATGAGCATGTAAGTCAACCGCTCCTTGAGCGTACAGAAGCTCAACTCACATTTGTCACTCCATATAAATGGTATGTACTTCTGCATCAAATGGGTTAGGGGTAGGGAAATTGGGAGAACACTATAACAAATCTCATATAATACCCGGTGAGGTCAAGGAAATTGTAGATCTCTGTAACCGTATTGGATTGCTCCCAAGACATTGTTGCCTCTATATTGACGGGTTCAACTGACTCCCCTGCCTCTGAAATCACATGGCCTAGAAATGCCACCTTAGAAAGCCATAACTCACACTTATTGTATTTGGCATACAACAGGTGCTCTCGGAGTGTCTCTAGCACAGTGTGAAGATGGGACTCGTGCTCGTGCTCATCATGGGAGTATACTAGAATGTCGTCAATGAACATGATCATGAACCGTTCCAAGTCTGGATGGAGACTCGGTTCATCAGATCCATGTATGCGGCAGGTGCATTCATAAGTCCAAAAGGCATCATTAGGAACTCGTAGTGACCATATCAAGTACGAAATGCAAACTTCATCACATCTGCATCCTTAATCCTCAACCGGTGGTACCTTGATCGCAAATCAATCTTGGAAAACACCATTGCTCCTTGTAACTGATCAAAGAGATCATTAATCTGTGGGACTGGGTAACGGCTCTTTGATCGTTCCCTTATTCAGCTGTCTGTAATAAATGCATAGCCTCAAGGATCCATCCTTCTTCTTCACGAAGAGGATTGCTGCTCCCCATGCTGATGTACTGGGGTGGATGAATCCCTTCTCCAATAGATCATGTAGCTACACTTTGAGCTCCTTGATCTCAACAGGTGCCAACCTATATGGGGGGATAGAGATCGGCTGTGTGTTTGGAAATATCATGATCTCAAATTATATCTCTCTCACTGGTTGTAGTCTCAGTATGTCATATGGAAACACATCAAGAAACTCATACACAACTCTAACATCCTCTATCATCTGATCCTATGCCGCTGAGTCTACCATGTAAGCAAGGTAGCCTACACAACCCTGGCTGAGAAACTGGTGTGCCCTTAAGGGGGAGATGCACTTGATCCCGCCATCATATGTACACTTGTAAAACTGAAACGGCAACACTACAGGTAATTGGAAGACCATCATCTTCCCAAAATAGTCCAAGCATGCAAGGTGCCTCTCCAGCTAGTCCATGCCTAAAATGATGTCAATGCCCTCTAACTGAATCAACATTAGGAAGTTAGGCATCTTGTGCCCATCTATCTACATGGCTTCATCCTCCACTGCATGACGGATGATAAACAATTGGCCCCCTAGACCCTTGATGTAGTAAAGGGAAGCAACCTCCATCACATACTTGACTAATGTAGGTACCATACAATGTGCAAGGAAGGTGTGTGTAGCCCCTGGATCAAACAATGCATGTAAGGAAATCCCATGGGCTGAAATCATATCTTTGATGACCGCTCCAAAAGCATGAGCCTGCTTTTGTGTCACTACATTCAGTAGTCCTCATGATGGTGAATTAGATCCCAGAACACTGACTGCCTGCTATGGGGCCGCTGAAAGTCACAGCCTCCTCCTCAGGATCATGATCCCTGAAACTATCCGGAAGACCCGGCCAGTCTTCCACTCTGCTGTTGCAATGCGCCTGAGCTATTGGCACACAATGGGCCCTAGGTCTTGAAGTGGCCCGTTGTCTACAATGGTAACATGTATGGTTGCCTGCCTGTGACAAGCTCCCATCAAAAGCAAAATTGTTGCCCCCCAGGCCTACGACTCTGTGTATACGTAGGGTGCAAGAAACAACTGGACCACGACCTCCCAAAGGAAGGGGATGGTGTAATCCTACTACCTTTCGGTGCCGCTGCTACCGGGCGATGGCGACCGTTTCTACGGAACCAAGAGAAGTCCCAACATGCAACTTTGCTATGCTGGTGATGAATCCATGATTCACATCCTTTATTCTTTTATTTTAGCCAAATTTCCTATGCAAAATACCTGTAAATATATATCAATTACAATAAATTAGCATTGTCCATGATTTTGTTAATATTGTATATTTAACATTCTTGTTAACCAAAATAAAAGAATAATGAAGAAAATAAAAAGGAAGAAAATAAAATAAGGTTGTATTTATGCAATAAATGCAGACTAACCCGAACTCCGATAGAAGGTCAAGTATTGACCTAATCGACAAGGAATAAAGTAGGAAGAGATAGGAGCCTTATTTATTCTGTATGGGCCCGTTCGGTTGGGGGGTTACCCCCCCCCCCCCCCCCAATTTGGGCGGATCACCCCCCAAACCCCACATTTCTAACCCACTAGTGGGCCCACTCCCTTCCCATCAAAAAAATTATATATTATACCATCATATCATCTAAAAATAAAATACTCAACTTATACTCATTATTCCAAACTTCAATACAATCACATCACAATAACTACCCACTTTTTCAAATTTCAATACAATCATATCATAATAACTATCAACTTTTCAAATTTCAATACAATCACATCACACAAACCCTTCCAACCCTTAACCCACCAACCAAACACACAAATACAAAAATGGGTTATCCACCCCTGATAACTCACCAACCAAACACACCCTATATGTATCATTCACTTATTTTATTTCTCAGTAAAAAGATCTCATAGATAATTTATTCCCCTCATAAAACTTGAAAAATAAAAATGAGTTTTATATAATAAAAACTAAATTGTGTTGTACAATACCTATACTTGTATATATGTATTTATTTATTTATCTATTTCTTTTCTATATAAATTGTATATAAATTATATATAAACACTTCTATATATTTCTTTTCTATATAAATTGTATATAAACACTTGTATATATTTCTAATAATTGTATAAACTTAAAATAAAATTCATAATATACAAAATTAAACTAAAAATAAAAATAATTGTTCATTGTATCATAGAACCAAGGGTATACATTATACATAATTCTAATTTAATTAACAATTGTAATTAACCTATAAAAATCAAATAAATATGTTTCTACATGGTTCAGATTATTATGTAAATAAAGAAAATATAAAATTTAATAAAATAAAAATACACGTATATAATACATATGTATATGATACCTATACATATTAAGGCATACTGTATATAATATTGTATATACATTATTAACAATCACAGAAAAATGGTTCGTAAAATAACAAACATTTTTCATTTTATTCATGTTTTAAAGCCATTTACTATTTTTTATTAATTATTATTTGATTATGTAAATTCTATTTTTTGATTGGTCAACCTGGTCTGTTGACCTGGGTCAACCTTTCCACCTTCTAGGTCCGACTCGTCATTCCCTTTGCCGGACCCATTTTCATCCTATTTTTCCATCCCGATTCGAACACCTCTTCCCTCGAATTGCGGACACATGTGCTCCCTGATGATCCATGATCCTTGTGGATCCTTAGGAGGGTCCGAATCCACCTCGGATTATGTGAACTTTCATGATCCTTCTAGATATTCGAGGTTCCCTCCAAATTTTCTCTTCCACCTCCGTCGTTCCCTAGTTTGCTCCTCAACACTTTTGATCCACCAAATACGTCTGGGATAGTGACGGGATTCTGGAGAGTGTCTTGGCGGTTGATTTGGTGGCCAGTAGATGTGCAGCTCACTTCGTGGTCGAAGACCTCCGCCGTGAGTAGCCTCCTCGACCTTCCATAGTTGGGTTGAGGCAATCACCCCGCCGTTCACTCCGCCTTACTTCACCCTCCATTCCAACACTCTCAGGTACCCTCGATCATCCCCATTTCACCGTTTCATTTTGATTTTTTGTCCGTCAGCCACCGTACATCATTTTTGCTGCGACCATCGGTCTCGGAGCTCCATTCCCACATCCATCCATTCAGATCGATCCGCCACTTCGACGTCCACCTTCGTACACACCCTGATCAACCTGAATCTCGCTCATTGGAGCTAGATTAGGATTGGTCTTCCTTCCTCCATGCACGTCGGAAGTCCCCTTCACCTCCCCATCGCTTCTCTGGTTTACATTTTCAAATAACCCTGGCTTATTGTATCATCTTCGAGCCACACACCCTTTTGCAGGTTCATGTGCGCAAAAGAGGATCATTTCGACCCCCTCTGTCCAGAGGGAGCACCTCAAGGTAGTATACCTCCCAGATCATCATCTATTCGTTCTCCGAATCTTCGAAACCATCTACCCGATGTGGACACTCTTTAGGAGGGTGCCGGACCTCTCAGCTAGTTGATCCGAGCTCTGCAGCACGACATATCCACGATTAAATCTCGGCAGCCGCTACCTTCTACATGTTCTTCCAACATCATCGTCAATCATACGAGGAGGAGCCAGTGCCCCGGATTTAATCTGAGACGACCACTCACGTCCAAATCTTGATGCTCAGATCAGACCTATGGCAGATCCACGCCGTACGTCGACGTTCACTTTCCAGATCATTGGATCCGTACGACCTCGCTAGATCTGACCCACATGTTTATGAATCCACGATTCATTGCCTTTATTCTTTTATTTTATCTTTATTTCCTTAGTCAAATACCTGTAAATACCCACTAATTTCATAAAATTACCATTCAACATGCATTTGTTAAATATGCATTTTTAACACTATTTATATCCAAATAAAAGAATAAAAAATAAAATAAAATAAAATAAAATAAAAATAAAGGATGTATTTATGAAATAAATGCAGACTGACCCGAACCCCGAGAGAAGGTCAAGACTTGACCTGATCGACCAGGAATAAAATAGTAGGAGATAGGGTCTTCAATTAAAAAATTCAAAAAAATCATTTGTAAATATTCTTCCTTTTTGTTTTTGCATTTTTCCTTATATATTTGTACAAAATTTACATTATTTTATTTCTATATAAATTGACCTAATGTAGAAATTGTAAATAAAAATGTTTTGTAAATAATGAAAATAATTGCAAAGTAAAACCATGTTAGAGTAAAAGTATCCACATTCAAAAAAAATCGTAAAGTGACAATTGAAAGATCAATTCCGGCTCCGTACGAACTCAAATCGAATCAAACTCACTTCCATTGTACTCTAAATTAAGCTATCTTTAAAATGGTTGTGGTTTCATAATTTTTGGAGTTATGGTTGAAAAGTCGGTTTTTTAGGGTGGTTATTGCAATTTTACCATTTATTTATTGTATATATTTATTCATCTTTTTTATACAATGTTAATAATTGTAAATATTTTCATAATTATTAAAAATAAAAATAGAAAATAATAAAAAAATAATTTCCTTATTTGTACATGTGTATAATGTACTATATATGTATACTACTTGTATATAACTAATTCCTTATATAAAAAACCACCAAAAAAATAATTTCTAACATTAATTAATTAAATTACAAAAATTTAAATAATTTATTTAATTATTTGATTTGAATACCCACCATGTATATAAATTTGATTGAATACCTTAAATAACCACCATTAAGATGGCAAGTTAATTTTTGTAAATTAATTATTTTATTTAATTACGAATTTTTTAATTAGTTTATTTATTTATTTAAATAACCACTAAATACCTTCTTTTTGTACATATTTTCCTTTATTGGATTTATTCTTCTTTTTAATGGGTCTCCATTCCTTCATTTTTCTCTTGATCAATCTTTGGTGGAGAAGGAGCCTCATTCCCAAAATCCTGTCGGTCGATAGAGGAGCCCAGCCCCCGAGCCGCCTAGTGACAGTGGACCGCTTGTTGTTGAGGCCATCACGACGCTCACTTCCCTCAGGTTAGATCCACTTTATTTACCATTTTTCATTTAGATTAATTTTAGGTAAAATTTATAGTGTTTATCGTAGGTAATTCTCCATCCCGCTTTGATCAGCTCCCGAATCTGATTTTTCATCTCACATCGAGATCCTTACATTTCACATTCTAACTCGTGCAAACACTTGCCTCCTGTCACGCATGGTGACCGGGTCTCCGGATCTATCTTGCCTTTCGCAGGATATGCGTCCACTCACATCTCCATTTGATTTTTCGCATTTCGAATTTTCTTGGATTGAGCTGTCATGCTCGTTTCCTCATTTTTTATGAAAAAAATAAAAAATATTTCAAATGTTTTTATCTCTAACATGTTTGTTGCAGGAATAAAAAATAAAAACAATCATATACAATTTCTCTTTCTAACATTTGTTTTGCAGGAATTAAAAAATAAATAAAAAATATAATATAAAAAATATCTCAGCTTTTTCTGTTAAAAAAAGTTTTTTCTATTTTTGTTTACAAAAATATATATACAAAAAAATAAAAAAAATAAAAAATTGCAATAGGCTTTCGCCCGCCGCCTCCAGCGCTCCGCCAGCGCCGCGCGACCTCCATCTCTCGCTATCGACCACGTGGCCCTCCGCCTCTGCGCGAGCCACAGTGCCTTCACGCTCCTCTGCGCGAGACCGCCAGCCACCGACTGCGCCACCCTTCGCCAACCCACGCCGCGCGGCCCTCCACCGCCGCCTACGAAGACCTCCCTCTTCCGTCGACCCTCTGCACGTGCCTCGACCGCGTGGACCTCCCGTCCGACCCCCGGCACGTCGTGTCCTGCTGCCCAGTCGCTCAGTCGTCGCTACCAGCTCCTCCAAGGTCGCGTGACCCTGCGGCCATCTCAGCGCACCCATCCCCGCCGCCTCCACCGTCCTCCGCGAGCACTGACCACCGTTGGCAGGCCAACCGCGGCGCCCGTCACGCCTCCGTAACCTATAAGAAGAGGCGGTGGCGACCCCCTCTTCCCCTTTGGCTTTTGGCCGGAAACGAAGAAAGGCAACAGGGAACCCTAAGGGTTTTAAAATAAAAAATGGTAAAATTACAGAAAAACCCTTGGAGGTTTCCAAAATTACAAAGACATCCCCACCAGCATGAAGTCACTTTATCTTGGGTAAATTGCATTATTCACCTCGCATTTTATTTCTTGTGAATTTTTTAGGCAAAAACTTTAAATAATTACATCTAAGTCATGCTTATCAAGACTTCTTTTGCATGCTTCTTTTTATTGAAATAAATGTTTTCATCGCTCTAAAAATTCTATAAAAAAATGTATATATTTCTGTTATATTCCTCTTCATTATATATAAATTTCATTGCATTTTATTTTTGTTTGCTATTTTCTAAAAATTAAAAAACATTGTCATTTTCTCTGCCTAAAATTTTAAAAATCATAAAAATTTGAATATTTCTCTAAAAATTCCAAAAGAAATAGATTAGGTGTATTTTACTGTCTTTTATTTTCTATCCAATTTTCATGCATTAATTATCTTCAAAATCTCTAAAAATTGTAAAATATCAAAATCTTAGAAAAATTGTATAAAATTATAGGAAAAATCCAAAAATTGTGTTCCCAAGCCTTTCATATAGATATTTATCTATATTTTAGCTTAAAAATAATTTTCAGGAGTTTAGGGAATTAAAATATTTTTAAGTTGCAAATTACTCTAGGATGTGCACTGTTTACCTTTTTTCCACTGTTTGATTTTTATAAAATCACAAAAAGATCAAAAAAACTTGGAAATATTAAAAAATATTTTAAAAATTATAAAACCCAAAAATATTTTTTTTGCAATTTTCTAAGCGTTTCTGACTATTTTGAGAAATACAAAAAGAGTGTGGTGTGTGTATTTCTTTCCTTGTGCATATTGTTCCTTATTTGAAAAAAATAATAAAAATTTGAAAAAAAACATTAAAATTTCATTTTATTTTGAAATTTGACTATTTAGGTTTTCAATCATGCTCCTTGTGTCCGACCTTGGTCGCTATACCAGGTAAATTAAATAGCGAAGACCGCTTACATTATATTGTCTTGATTTCATTGAGTTGTTTAATTTTTTTCTCGTTATCCGAATTGATTGACTAGGGACAATGACATTGTGATTTATATTCCAGCTTAGTCGATTCCGTAGATTTTTCGCATCATCAGAATGATACCTTTGCTAGGGAGCACGACTTTGTAGTTATTTTTTAGTTTTATTTGTTTTTATCTATTTCTATTATAATTGTTTTTTGACCATCTCTTGTTTTGCTTTTCCTACGAGGAACCGCCATAGATACGACTCAGATTCTTTGGAGGGACCAACATAGGAAGAGGAGTAGAGGAGCAGAAGACGGTTATTTTATTTAAAGAATTTTTGTTAATAATTGTAATAACTTAGATATTTCTGGACATTTAGACATTTGGACACTCAGATTATTTTGGGGTCTATTTCAACAAGTGCCGGTGCACTTGGGAGACCTCACCGTATTTTGTTTTCTCGCTTATATTTTTATTTGTTTCACGCGGATTTTTTGTGCTTGAGCCCATAAACTTAGGTTTCTATTTGATTGAGCGAGGTAGCAATAGGTCCAACGCCCCTAATAGAATATATGTTCCTATAGAACTCGCTTGGACTTAGACAAATAAATCTGTGCTTCACGATAATAGAAGTTTCTATTTTGGACGATTCTTGCATTGCATTCTTATAGAGTAGTTTAATTTTTCTACGTGGATCATATTGCATGTAGAGTATTGGAGTCCGGTGTGCACCTCTATCTCTAGCATTTGCATCCATATTTTGTCATGCATTGGCTTTTCCGTTTTCCCCCTCTGTTTTGTGAATATAAGAATAAAGGAAATCAGAAATCCCGTTAGTCATTTCATTGAAAAATATCCAAAAAAAGAGAAAATCAAAAAATAAAAACCGGGACTGCTAATTGAACTTGACCATTAAAATTAAAACG
Source organism: Ottelia alismoides (assembly GCA_037367405.1). NCBI lineage: Eukaryota > Viridiplantae > Streptophyta > Magnoliopsida > Alismatales > Hydrocharitaceae > Ottelia > Ottelia alismoides. The sequence continues at coordinate 237,008 of JAZKJV010004771.1, forward strand.
TAACCGATTCATTTCATTGTTTTGGGAGAGCAACCCCCTATCTACAGAGAGAGAGAGAGTGACTCGCACACTAGGATAGAGCCACACCTGAACTCCTTTCAGACTACTAGCCTTGTATCTAGTTGTTCTCCAGTGAGGATTTCACCGGGTAGCCGGTAATCGGTCCGGAACTTCCTTAGCAGATTGGGCATATCAGGTAGCTGGTAAAAGGTCCACACCCATACTGGCTGGGAAAAACTAGTTGCAAGGTTTGGGATAGTCTCCTAGAGCATCGGGTTCCCAACAACTCGCTCTAATCACTCTAACAGATTGATTTGATCACTTAACTCTAAAATTGAAAAGATAAAAAACCAGATCTCACGGTCTTCACATTGCGTAGAGTTGGTGAAACAAGGGTTTGCTTTGTGTTTGGATGTCTTTGATGTGAGTTGGTTACGATCATCATCTCTAGATCGTTAGCAGTCACCTTCTATTTCCTTGCACGTCATCACTTTGTACCCTTCCCTCCCACCCTTCATCTTTCCATTCCCATCATCTTCGAGCACCTTCTAGGGAGTTCGGGACCCGATCGACCTCTCGTCTCCTTCTCTTTCTGCCCCTTCCCCATTCCCTCTTTCTACCAGGCATGTTGTGCTTGACGCCCGCAGAGATCAGATTGGGCAGATGCGAGACCCGGGCAATTTCTTTATTGGGATGACCGTGCATTCCATAGGAGATCACATTGAGTAGTTGCTAGTTTTAGATGACTTATATCCTGGGATGATGGATGAACAACACAATCATGAAGCACAGTCAGCTTCTACATTGAGTCCCTTCATTCTGGATTTTGAATTCATTCAACGTCTGCTGAAGTTTTTAGGGGAAGTGCAAGAGGAGCCTTATCTCCATCTTTCCGAGTTTGAGGAGTTTTGTGTGACACATGCATATTCAGATGTCACTTATGAGGAGTTGATGTTACATACCTTCCCATTTTCACTTCAGAGTAGAGCCATGAGTTGGCACAGACGATTGGGAAGGAAATTCGCTGCGTGGGGAGGCTTACACTTAGAGTTCTTGCAAAGATTTTACCCCCAACGTAGAGCAGATATGATGCGGTCTTTCATTTCAGATTTTTCTGTAGAACTCCAGGAGCAATTGCATCATTCATGGATGAGGTTTCTTGACCTCTTGAGGAGATTTCTGGATCATGGACTTTCGAGGAATGACCTTGTTCAGATCACCATGAGGGGGATGATCGTGGGGCAGATTGCACTCGTAGTTACCTCGTGTGGTAGTTCACACCACAGTCCCGACTTGGACATACTTTTTACCATCTTGGGTGATATTTCAGCCAATTCGTCAACTTCAGAGCCATCACGAAATGATTTATTCGGGACAACATACGGGGGGGGGGATATGACATCGGTTGAGTGTGTGGCACTTCATGCCGATTCAGACAACGCACACCATTCAAAGGATGTGGATTCTACTACATTTCAGATGACGGATGTGTTGACCACCACTGTGAGTTCCCAGAGCCGAACATTGATCGAGTTCCCGTTGGTTTTACAACCAGAGTTTGAATCAGTCATGCACTTTCACATCGAAGATTCTTGGATTCTAGATCTGCTAGTATCCCAAGAAATGGAGGAGGAGCCCATGTTTCAGCCGTCCTTTCAATCATTTCAGTGTCCATGTCCAACTGATTCAGTGTCCATTCTTCAGAAGTACTTCTCAGATTTAGATGCACATTTGGATCCATCCCAGCAACCAGAGCTTGATGAGGGACACCATTTTGATTTGGCAGACCTAGATAGTCCCGTCTTTGAGTCGTGTGTCCTCCTAGTTGATGATGTCGATACATTTTTGGAGGAGTTGATGATTGAAAACATTGCCGCAGTTCGAGAATCAGATCTTGAGACGTCTACTGCTTCTGCATTATTGTCTAGCAGCATGCCATGCCTCCAGGATTTTCAGATGTCGTTTACATCAGATGACTTACTTTGGTGCAGTGGGTTAATGTTTGACACCAACGTAGATCCCCATATCGATTTTGATTCCTCTTTCTGTACTGACGAGCCTGCATCACTCCCCGAGGGTTATCTGCAGGAGGATGCATTATGTCCCTTGTACTCCGTTTCACTTCTTGGACGTGATTCCAGTCTGTCGGATCACGAGATCGAGCTGTCGGTTAGTTCTGATTTTTTGAGTTCGATTTTTCTCTCCTCAATGATCCTCGCGAGGATGACCCGATCTTCGAGTTATTTGATGTTGATTCTGATTTCTCTATCCTATATACATCGGATATCGATTTGCGTAGTGAGTCTCCTGATCTTGATCTTCCTTATCTATTTGAGACGGTGATTGATGTGGAGGATTCCCTGACAGATCCTTCCTTCTCTACGTTTGATTTCTTCATCTCCATCCATTCACTCCATTCATACCTTGAGCCGATGATCTCTTTTGTGCTACTGGAGTATGATCATACATCGTCTTCTCTTTTCCCGGCAGCCGACACCCACTTGAGTGCATATTCGGGTGTCTCTTTTGACCATCCTGAGTCCGTTGTTCTCCCACCGAGATGACAACAACAGTACGGTATTCGTCTGACAGATGCCGTCCTAAATCTCGATATTGTGTTGTCCTAGCCTTTGCATCCAGCTAAGGGAGTAAACTCTAACGCTTGTTGAGAGGCACCTCAACATTGTCTAGATCCATTCTGTCCATATTATTCATTCTTTCTGTCTAAACACCCCATCTTCATCTCATGATTATGCTACACTTAGGGTGCACTTTACCCTAAGTACAGGGGGTGTCAGACTTGTGATTATCCATTTGATTCTATTACCTCTATTTTGCTGCCTATACTTAGGGATATTTCACCCTAAGTATAGGAGAGGTAATATTTTTACATCCTATCACTTAGTAGTCCCTATGTGTACAATCTTCTATACTTAGGATTACTCGATCCGAAGTATAGGGGGATCACCGACTCCTATTGATTTTATTCTTTCATTCGTCGTGTAGCATAGTATTCATTTTACTTTTCTATACTTAGCACGAGTTATGCCTTCCCTTTCCGCTCTTTGATCACTATGAGGACATAGCTTGAGCTAAGTATAAGGGGTGTCGTATATATTATATATATACTTAAGCCATAACTCGTACTTTCGTATTTTTAAATAATATGGCTAAAACACTGTATAAATACATGTAAAATTCATAAAAATCAACTAATAAAAGATGCATATATTTCCTCAAATTTCTTTTTATACATACTGATTAATAAGCCAGGTTAACTTATTTTGCAAATATTTTGGAAAGTAGTTTGAAAATCTATTTGAAAATCTTTTGAAAACTATTTGAAAAATATTTTGAAAAATGTTTTCAACCTTTGTAAAAGTTGTTTGGTTTGTAAAAAATTTCTTTTCTTTGTGTGAAATAAAAATATTTTGTAAAACTATTTGCAAATGTTTTGAAAATGGTTGAAAATTATTTTTGAAATATATATATATATATATTGTTTGAAAAATGTTTGCAAAATAGTTTCGAATGTTTGTAAACATTTGCAAAATTGTTTGGAAAATTTATTTTGGACTATAGTTTTCAAAAGTATTTGTAAAATTATTTTCAAATAAATTTGATGGATATATGCATCATCCATAAAATTCTTTACCAACTGTATATATGTACTTGTATAAATTACTAACACTCAAGTTGTAAATCCTTTCACCTAATTCTTATAAATAATTGACTCACTCCCATGTAAATATGTGTATTTTATCTACTAACCCTTACCCTTATTGGAAAAAAATCCCTAAAAATATAAAAACCAAAAGTCTACAAAAATTTGCATAAAAAAATCTTTTTACTTTTGCATCATTTTTTTCAAAAATCCATAGTTCAAAATTAGAAAATTGTTTCAAAAAAAGATTTTTTTTCTCTATTTTCTCTTTGCATTGTACATATTTTCTCACATTTGTATGAGCATTTTTCATAGTAATGTTAACATTTAAACTAGTCTGGAATAAAATTGAGGAATGGAGCTTAGTTAAGACCTTAATCCACTTAATGTCAAGGGAACCTTATAAGATCTGAGTTTAGGATTTTTCAAGACTTGAGACTTAATTCTTCAAGTCCAGTAGGCAATGTTAATATATCATCTTGATTTGTATAAATAGAGCACTTAACAACACACGCATTACTCTCGCAGACAATGGCTTGACTTGCACACACACTTTACACGTGGCTCAACACGGATGAGGTGGTGAGGAGGCAGATGACCTTGGCTTGGAGTAGCACACGAGGGTAGTACATCTAGGAGGAACCTCTCATCTTCCTCTAAGGAGGGTAGTGCATCTGAACCTGATCTAGTAGCATTGAGGTCTAAAGACAGGATGTTGTGGGATTGCAATAATGCTTCAAAAGTGGCATAGTTTACTAGCTCAAGAGGAAAAACTCCTTATGTACATGCTGCACCTTATATATACTTTCAAAAAAAGGAAAAAAATACAAAATCTCCCAAAGTGGGCAGGCTTGATTGAAAAGTAAAATGCCCGCGGAGTGTATATACAAGTGAAAAAAAGAGAGAGAATAAGAGCTTCAAAGTCAAATTTTTGTAAGCTTGCAGCGGATGACTTGGCTACACTGGTCATGCATCCAAGGATATGTAACTACACCGGTTACTGTCCATTACTGTCCATTCTTTTCTCCATCTTCTCTTCTTGAGTCGGTTGTACTTGAACTTAGAAGGGAATATCCCCGCTCCTCGAGGAAAGAGTTGCTAGATAGGGGATTAGAGTTACCTTCTTGAGGGAGGTTATTTCTTTGTCATTTCTGAAGTGGGGAGCAAAATACACATATATCGTACAGGTACAGATTCATAGCCACTAGAGTTTGTGTATGTAGACTTGTTCTGACCTGACTGATTAAGGCGATCTGACCATAGAATAGTGAAACTTGAGGGCTGCTGAGTCAAACATGTTTCCCAATAAGGTTCCGCCAAACTAATAATCCAAAGGTTTGACCGAGATCTATACTCCAATTTTATGAAGATAAGTTTGAAAATCAACATTGGTCTAAGCTCTTTCCTTTTTCTTTTCTTTGTTTTTGTTTTCACTTATTTTCCAAATAAGTGTTTGTTAAGGGACTAGCAAAGGTAAAGTATAGGGGAATGATAATTCTGTGATTCATCACCTTTATTCTTTTATTTTAGCTTTATTTCCTTAGTCGAATACCTTTAAATACCCACTAATTTTATAAAAGTACCATTCAACGTGCATTTGTTAAATATGTATTTTTAAAACTGTTTATATCCAAATAAAAGAATAAAAAAGAAAAAAAGGTAAAGGAAAGGAAAAAAATAAAGGATGTATTTATGAAATAAATACAGACTGACCCGAACCACGAGAGAAGGTTAAGACTTGATCTGATTGACCATGAATTAAGTAGGGGGAGATAGGGTCTTCAATTAGAAAATTCAAAAAAATATTTATAAATATTCTTCCTTTTTATTTTTGAATTTGTCCTTTTTATTTGTACGAAATTTACACTATTTTATTTGTATATAAATTGACCTCAAATTAAATATTTTTCTAAATAGAAATTGTAAATAAAAATGTTTTGTAAATAATAAAAATAATTGCAAAATAAACCATGTATAGAGTAAAAGTATCCACATTCATTAAAAGCCGTAAAGTGATAATTGGAAGATCAATTCTGGCTCATACGAACTCAAATCGAATCAAACTCACTTCCATTATACTCTAAATTAAATTATCTTTAATATGGCAGTGGTTTCATAATCTTTGGAGTTACGGTTGAAAAGTCGGTTTTCTGGGGCGGTTTTTGCAATTTTACCATTTGTTTATTGCTTATATTTATTCATCTTTATTTTTTTATACAATTTAAATAATTGTAAATATTATCAGAATTATTTAAAATAAAATAATAAAAAAATAATTTCCTTATTTGTACATGTGTATAATGTACTATATGTGTATGCTTGTATATAAATAATTTCCTTATATAAAAACCACCAAAAAATTAATTTCTAACATTAATTAATTAAATTATGATTTAATTAATTAATTTAATTATTTCATTTGAAAACCTTCCATGTATATAAGATTTGATTTAATGCCTTAAATAATTACCATTAAGGTGGCTAATTAATTTTTGTAAATTAATTATTTCAATTATTTTATTTAATTACATATTTTATTTTAAATTAATTAATTAATTTTATTTAAATAACCACTAAATACCTTCTTTTTTATACATATTTTCCTTTTTTGGATTTATTCTTCTTTTTAATGGGTCTCCTCTCCTTCATTTTTCTCTTGATCTATCTTTGGTAGAGAAGGAGCCTCATTCTCGAGATCCTGTTGGTGGATAGAGGAGCCCAACCCCAAGCCGTCCGGTGACAGCGGATCGGTTGTCGTTGAGGCCATCACGACGCCCGCCTCCCTCAGGTTAGCCACTTTATTTACCATTGTTCATTTAGATTAATTCTAGGTGTAATTTGTAGTGTTTAATCGTAGGTAATTCTCCATCCCGCTTTGATCAGCCCCCGAATCTGATTTTTCATCTCACATCGAGATCCCTATATTTCACATTCTACCTCACGCAGACACTCACCTCATGTCACACACGGTGACCGAGTCTCCGGATCTATCTTCCCTTTCGCAGGATCCGCATCCACTCACATCTCCGTTTGATTTTTCGCATTTTGAATTTTCTTGGATTGAGCCAACGTGCTCGTTTCCTCATTTGTTTATGCAAAAAAAGTTAAAAAATCATTTCAAATGTTTTTATCTCTAACATGCGTGTTGCAGGAATAAAAAATAAAATAAATCATATACACTTTCTCTTTCTAACATTCATTTTGCATGAATTTACAAAAAATAAAAAGAATATATAGATATAAAAAATATTTCTGCATTTTCTGTTTAAAAATTAAAAAATAAAAGAAGTTTTTATTCTATTTCTATTAACAATATATATTATAAAAAATAAAAAATGCAACAGGCTTTCGCCCGCCACCTCTAGTGGCTCCGCCAACGTCGCGTGGTCTCTGTCTCTCGCTATCGACCGCGCGGCCCTCCGCCTCTGCACGATCCGTAATGCTTGTGCGCTCCTCCGCGCGAGACCGCCAGCCATCGGCCGTGCTACCCTCTGCCAGCCCGCACCGTGTGGCCCTCCGCTGCCGCCTGCACGGACCTCCCTCTTTCGCCGACCCTCTATGCGCGCCTCGACCTGCGGACCGCCCATTTGACCTCCGACGCGCCGTGTCCCTCTGCTCAGTCGTACAACCGTTGCCACCAGCTCCTCCAAGGTCACGCGAGCCTGCAGCCATCTCAGCTCACCCGTCCCCGCCGCCTCCACCGTCTTCCGCGAGCGCTGACCACCGTCGGCGAGCCAACCGCGACGCCCTCCACGCCTCCGCGACCTGCAGGAAGAGGTGACGGCGACCCCCTCTTCCCCTTTGGCTTTTGGCAGGAAACGAAGAAAGGCAACAAGGAATCCTAAGGGTTTTTAAAATAAAAATGGCAAAACTATAGAAAAATCCTTAGAGGTTTCCAAAATTGCAAAAGACTTCCCCACCAGCATGAAGTCACTTTATCTTGGGCAAATTGCATTATTCACCTCGTATTTTATTTCTTGTGATTTTTTAAGGCAAAAAACTTTAAATAATTACATATAAGTCATGTTTATCTAGACTTCTCTTGCATGCTTCTTTTTATCGAAATAAATGTTTTCATTGCTTTAAAAATTCTACAAACCTGTTGTATTCCTCTTCATTGTTTATAAATTTCATTGCATTTTATTTTTATTTATATTTTTTAAAAAATAAAAAACAGTTTCATTTTCTCTTCCTGAAATTTGAAAAATCATAAAAATTTGAATATTTCTCTAAAAATTCAAAAAAAAGATTAGTTGTATTTTATTGTCTTTTATTTTCTATCCAATTTTCATGCATTAATTATTTTCAAAACCCCTAAAATGTAAAATATTGAAAATCTTAGAAAAATTGTAAAAATTATAGAAAACAAAATCCAAAAATTGCGTTCTAAAGCCTTGCATATAGATATTTGTCTATATTTTAGCTTAAAAATAATTTCCAGGAGTTTTGGGAACTAAATATTTTTAAGTTGCAAATTACTCTAGGCTGTGCATTGTTTACCATTTTTTCCATTGTTTGATTATTATTAAATCACAAAAAGATCAGAAAAACTTGGAAAAATTACCAAAAATATTTTAAAAATTATAAAACCTATTTTTTGTAATTTGCTGAGCACTTCTGACTATTTTGAAAAATAGAAAAGAGTGTGGTGTGTGTATTTCTTTCCTTGTGCATATTGTTCCTTATTTGAAAAAAATAATAAATATTTGAAAAATAAAAAACCACTAAAATTTCATTTTATTTTGAAATTTGACTACTTAGTTTTTTAATCGTGCTCCTTGTGTTCGACTCTGGCTGCTATACCAGGTAAATTAAATAAAAAAGATCGCCTACATTATATTGTATTGATTTCATTGAGTGGTTTAATTTTTTTCTCGTTGATCGAACGATGGACTAGGGACAATGACATTGTGATTTATATTCCACCTTAGTCGATACTGCAGATTTTTCACATCATCAACATTCCCAACATTCCTCTGAGGCGTCAGATCCTTTTTAGAGCCACATGTCACATGCACCTATTATGGGTATATTTCCCTTTTACCCCTATCTTTTATAATATTTCATTTCAGTACAATAAACGTAATAATTAGTTGAGAACAATTTCAGTTAGGACATCATGTTTTCTTTATTTGCATTTTAGTCCAGACAAGCAGCACTCACGTGCGCGTTCACGTGTTTTTTTTGGGATATTTGCATATTTTCCCTGTGTTTTCACGTGTTATCTGAAGCAGAAATATTTTTGAGTATTTGCATTTATACCCTTGTGTGCTTGAATCACGTGAAACACATGTGTAAGCTGGAACAATTACATCATTGGCCCTTAGGTTTTATTGCTTGTTAATATTTGTCCTTTGACGAATGTGCCTGAGCATGTATATTAGGTACTCGTTGTAGCTCGACACTCAGTTAATTAATCAGGTACGAGAAAAGATCTTTGTGAGGAGTGTCTCAGCTTAAATTTATATCCCGCGCAAGTCCGGGGTCGAACACAGAGAGACAAAGGAACAACTTTTGGTCAAATTAGAAAACTTAGGTCTAGGTTTCAAATGCGGATTTTTTGTATTCTTTTATATGCAAAAATGAATGCGATTGCAAAATGCAGGTGAATTAAGTTAATAAGAAAATACATACCTTATCCAAATTAATCTTAATATGAAATTAATTCAATTTAGCCAAATTATATTTTTCCTGGAAACCTAATCCAGTGATGAATGCAACACACATTTTTTGGAATTTTTTGAGCTAAATTACAATGACAAAAAATGCAAACTTTTTATGGGGTTTAAATGTAATTTCTTACAAAAACAGAATGCAAAAATTATGAATATTTTATTGAAAATTAAACATGATGAAATTAGTCTACAGTATTTTTTTTTGGAATTTTTTGACAATATATATTTTTTATAATTTTTTAATGGAATCAGAGTGACTGCAAGTATTTAATTCTTAATAAATATACTAAATCAATTTATCCAAAGATTGAATTATTTTACAATCCAGAAGAGTTGGAATTTCGAAAAATAATGTATGTGGATTTAATTAAAAATTATTTATTAAATCACTCAATTTATTTATGGTACACGACAACTTTAATTTAGATAAAATTTGTATAGTAATTACATCACATTTAAGGGCATCATAAATTATTTTTGAGGAAATTTTGGAGCAATCATGAATGAAATATGAATTTAAGACCATAAATTGGGTAAAATATGCAAATTTTCACTAAAATAATTTTAATTAATTACCCATAGCTCATAAAAATACAAAAAATATCATAATGGTAGAGAATTAGTTGGTCATTAATATGATTTTTTCATTAAAATAAATGATGCTAAAATGATATCCAAATTAACATACAAACATAGGGCTATCCGTGCAATATAGAAAGTAAAACGCAACAAACTGGAATGTGCCAAAGGCACTTTTGCAATTACAAAAACTTAACGAGAAAACATGCAACATTTACAAAATAAAAAATAAATAAAAGAGACCTTCGTTTGCAGGTGGGCGGTTAGGGCGAGAAGGATGCGGTGGGGCGGCAGTTGGAGGAAGGAGACGACGGCCGTCGCTAGCTGAAGGGTGGGCGTTGTAGAGGGGCTGCATGACGAGGAGGGTTGAGGACGACGACGGGCAACCTTGGTGGTGAGGAACACGGGTGGCGCTGTCCGCGCACGACGACTGCGACTGTGGCGATGGAGAGGGTCATACGGGCAGAGGTAGCTGGCACGACTTCTGAAATGCGGTGGCGGCTGTGTGTGGGCTGGCGGTGCAGCCCGCTGCTAGCGCAGGTGGGAGAGCGCCACGTATGGGAGGCGCAACTACGGCCTGGAGGAGGCTGGAGGTGGGGTGTCGCAGCTGGTGACGCTGGTTGGAGGGGGGAGGAGACGACGGTCGCAACTGGCTGGAGGTGCGGCGACCTGCACTGCAAATTTTTTTACCTTTTTTTTTATTTTTTTGTATTTTATTTGACTTTTTTTATTTTTATAAAGAGGGGAATAGAAATGAAGATGAAAACGAAGGGGAGGTGATGTGAATGATGATGACGATGGAGTAGGGTGTTGGTGATATGGATGTGGTGTAAAAATAAGGAAAATGTTAGATAAAATAGAATAACAAGGGAAATGAGAGAGAATACTTACCCGAGGTTCGTCGGATTTATGGAGCAGCTATGCTGGACTCCTGTTGTGGCCTCGATCCGATTGGTAAAACAGAATCGGAGAAGCTATGCGAGCTTGATGGGAAACTCGTGATGTGGGGACGGTGGTCGCCGCGGATCTCGCCTGAAAGGATGTCGTCGCTTCGTATCATGGTGAAATGCTGTCACCGATCAACTTCGGTGAGCTCTCTCCCTTTTCTATAAGAATGACAGATGAAAAGAGAATTGAAGAAGTCGAGAAGAATATAAGGAAGAAGATGAGGGAGTTGGAAAAGTGGTGGAGGAGATGGAGGGGAATGGATGGTTATTGGAAGAAAAAGAAAGTTATAGTAGAGAAATAAATAAATAAATAAATGAGTAAAAGTTGTCTACTAAAAAGAGATAAAGTAAAAGGAAAAGAAATGGAAGATTTGCACAAACATATCACAAAAAAATAGCAAACAAATAATATGTACAACATTTTTTGACTTTTCTAATTTTGTTTTTTTTTGTATTATAAATAAAATATATTTACAAAATAAAAATAAAAAATAAAATACTAGAAAATAATAAAATAAAATATAAACATATATTTTTTTAAATTTTTAGTAGTTAAGAAAAAGAAAATAAAAAGGTAAGAAAGAAACATATTTACAATATATACAATGTACACCTAGGTCCCAAAACCAATATTTTGCAAACGAGCTCCGATTTTAATGAAACCACTTTCATTGAATAGACAGTTTTCTAACTTAAACTTTAAAAGTGAGTTTGGTGAATTTGGAGTTCATATGGAGCATGAATTTGGTCGGGAAGCTGGACTTTATGGCTTTTTTTGGGATCTAGGAGTATTTATTTATAGTGAAATTTATTCTATATTTTTTATTTTTATATACATTTTTATAAACAAGTTAGAAAAGAATTATCTGAAAAGGAGTTGAATTGAAATTATTAAAAATATATGAAATTTGGGCTATTTATAGGTGAAAAACTCCTTTAGTTTACAGCTTTTTATTATTAATTTATTTTGTACAATGTAATATACAATTATTAGTGTATTTTATTTGCAAGAGTCATTTTATTAATGTATTGATTTTATGAACATTTATTTGACATTTTACTCATGAATTTACTAAGATTGATATATCAAGATGATGGATCATGGATTCATCAACCTTAGAACTTGAAATATTTGCATTCAGGTCCTCTGTTCACTGTTTAATTTTTGTTCTCTTTTATTAATTGCAATAAATAGCAAAACAACTCCAAAATTTGCAAAAAATAGGTTTAGCTCCTTCTAGTGTGTTTTATTTATGGTGATTTTTGTTTGATATTTTTCTTTTATTTATTATTATACAAATTCAAAAATAGTATAAAAACTCCCTATTTGCTGTAGAAAATTCATAAAAAATGTACAAAGTCTTCAAAAATTCTAAAAATATCAGAATAGCTTTATTTCTGTGTGTTTCAATTTTTATCCAATTTTCATCTTATTTGCTTTTATAAAACTCTAAAAATTTGCAAAATCCTAAAAATACCAAAAAAATCATATAAAACTTTTACAAATCCAAAAATTGTGATTTCAGTTTCTGCTTGTAGATATTTTCATATAGATTTTATTAAAATTTATTTTCAAGAGTTCCGAGCATATTTTATATTTATGATTTGAAAAGTACTCCTGGTTGTGCATTGTTTGTGTTTTTCTTAGTTTTGAATTTATAAAATCCATAAAAATTCAAAAATTACCAAAAAACAAAAACAATAGTATAAGCTCCTTAAAACAAAAAAATATTTTGTTTGAGATTTTTGAGTGTTTTTACCATATTTGAAAAATCCAAAAATATTGCTTGTGTTCTTTCTTTCATTGTTTTTATTTGTCCTTTGTTTGAAAACTAAAAATATAAAAATTTGTAAAATTAAAAAGCATAAAAAAATTTGAAAATAAAAAAACATAAAAATATAAAAATAAAAAAAATATAAAAAATCTAAAAAAAATAAAAACCCACATAAAAAGCCAAGAGTAGTGTGCCTTGATTGCATCTTTCTTGTCTTTGATTTCTCATTGACTTGATTGACTCTCTTATAAACAATTGCCTCCTTGTGTTCGAGCTTGGTCACTATACCGTGTTAATAAAAGTAGTGTACACCACTTATTTTAATTGTTTGATTCCTATTGTTCTCGATTTCAGCTTGGTTGATTTGGGTGACAACGACATCTTAATTAATCAACTTAGCCCTAGTCAACCATTTCGAAAATCAGAGTGGCGTCGTTGCCGAGGATTGCACGACGAGGGTAGTTAGGTAGTCTTTGCTTGCTATTCTTGGTCTTGTATATTTCTGTTACATTTGCATTTTTGTACATATATATATTGTTGTGGTATTTCTATCTTTATAGAGTGAGCATTCGGATTGAGTACTGCACACCGAGAGAGTCCTCCATACAACGCTTGCAGGACCAACTATGGTGGGCACCGAGGAGGCTCCAAGACCGGACCTTGGCTACTCATCCGAGATTACTATCTCTTGCTCTACATATTTAGCTTCTCGTCCACACTAGTGTCTTATATCATTATTTGTTTATTTTTCTTCTTTATTTTATTTTATTTGTTTATAATTTTCATGCAATTATTTGACGTATTTCTTGTTTCATCTTTGTTGCAAGGGTCCGTAGAGCTAGGGAGGCTATCTTAGGAGAGTCGACGTACCCAAACAAGGCGGAGGCCGGAAGTTCTACATCGACCGGCAGGAGAGAGCGGCTTAGGAGGAGTAAGAAGAATAGACGACCGTATTTATTTTTCAGTCATTTTATTCCCATTTGTGTAAATAATTTGTAACTATCAGTGGCACTTGCCCTTTTTATGTTTTCTAGGCCATTATAAACCCTTGGATTGTGGGGTTTGTTTCGCCAAGTGCCGGTGCACTTGGGGGACCTCACCAAATTTTTGGTTTTCATCGTTTTATTTTTATTTGTTTTATGATTTTATTTTCTTTTATTTTCGTGTGCTTGAGCCACTAGACTTAGGTTTTTTATTTGATTGAGCCAGGTAGAGATTAGGTCAAAATCCCCAATAGAATATCTGTTCCTATAGAAGTCAATTGGACTTAGTCAAAATAAAGTGGTTCTTCCCTTAATAGAAGCTTCTATTTAGGATGGTTTTCGCCTTTGCATGCATATATATTAGTTTTAATTTATGCACGGATCATATTGCATGTAGACTGCTAGACTAAGGTACGCCTTCTATCTCGTGCATGCATTCATAATTTCTTGCACATCGGCTTTTCTGTCTTCCTACCCTTGTTTCATTGAACTTAGGAATAATAGGAAATCAGAAAATTTGTTAGACGTGTTCTTACTCAAAAATACCGAAAAAAGGTGATAACGCAATAAAATCAGGATTGCTGAACAAACTCCAAACTAAAAGAAACGTAAGGACTATCATTGTTATGGGGAGAGTAGCCCCATCATTGTTTTCAGGTACTTACCTCTAGACAGAGTGGGTGAGGACGTAGACACTAAGCATTTAGAGCCAAATCCCTGGACTTGTGCCCTATGTTCTTGTACATTACTCATTGTTGTGTGGTTGAGATGCAAACACTTGCCTTCGACCCTTAGTAGAAGTAGTCTTGCAAGTTGGTGTGCACCGTCGGCTTGGTCAATTTCTACCCTAGGTGACCTCACCTGTGAGTCTGACTAAGTAACTGTATTCTCACTAAACTGTAAAATAGAAAAGATTAACGACCGAGTTTTCACGGTCATCATTGCGTTGAGTTGGTGAATTGGGGGTTTGTTTTCTCATCTTTATTTTTAGTCCATATCTACTCTTCACTACTCCCCACATCACGATGATGGGCATGCGGTCTCTTAGGCTACCTTTGGTGGCACCACTTTACATCACACATGTCCATTCTTCTAGGGCAGTTCCAGAGAGCTCAAACCCGCTCTCAGAACTCGAGTATTCCACCTCCTTCTTCTTTGACCTTCCCAACCCTTCACCTGAGGTACAACAACAACAGCATAGCGGATTTTTGTTGATTTGGAGACACCTGAGGTCCGCTCTTTTTCCTTTTCAGAGTCTGAAGAGATGGCCCAAGAGCAGAGAGAGGATGAGAAGCAAGATATTCATGATGTATTTGATCATACGATGATCAACAACACCCTCCTAGCATCCCTAGAGGCTATGCATAGACAGATCCGGGACCAGGGGTTGCTCATGACAGAGTTGAGGTAGGAGTTGACACAGATGCAAGATGGGAGAGCAGATGCCAGAGTTGAGAGACTCGATGCTGGAGGAGAGATTCCTAGATCTGAGGACCGAGCAGAGGACAAATACAGATGCCAGGAGGAGGACTATGATCCACATAGACCCGTGCGTACTATGAGGGATTTGCACAACCTTGGTACAACTCTCACTCATAGGTGGATTCAGTTGCCAACCATCTTGGGAGATTTTGAGCTCAAGCCCCAGAGGATTTTGTTGTTGCCCAAGTTCCATGGGCACGCCACCGACAAGCTCCATCTACATCTCCAGGAGTTTGAGATTATCTGCAGCACAGTCCACGATAGAATGGTGGACGAGGATACTATCAAGTTGATAGCCTTTCCATTTTCCTTGGTTGATAGAGCAGCCTACTGGATGAAGCACTTGGGGAGGGTTTTTACCACTTGGGAGCAGTTGAGGATCGAGTACCTTAACAAGTACTATCCACTCGGTCAGACGAATGCAGCGAAAGCCATGATCAGCAATTTCACCATGATCCCAAATAGGCAGTTACGTAAGTCTTGGAATCGTTTTAGAGAGCTCATAGATATGTGTCCACATCATTATATCAGCAAACCCAACTTGATCCAAAGCTTCTTTTGTGGGCTGACACCTGAGCTGTAGGGGCTTGTCAATGCCTCTTGTGGAGGATCCTATTTTTCCAAGGATGAGGATCAGGTCTGGGCCATCTATGAGGAGATAGCTGACAATTACACAGTGATGACCCAGACCCGTGTCTACACTCAGGGGAAACCCTCACACTATGTGTTGTCTCACTACAAAGTTGCACATATAGAGGTCGGTTCATCTTCATCTTCTACAACAACAACACTAGCAGAGTTATGAGCTGCAGACATGGGAATTACCCAGAAGTTGGACCGCATGGAGATCATAGAGAAAAATACGTGCCAGGGCTTGGATAAGCTCAACAGGATTGATGAGCTGTCCCAGAATTTGAGTGACCTTAAGACGTAAATCATATGCCTTTAATAGGCACAAACAACTTCTTTACCACGGTCTGGGTCACATGCTGATCAAGGGAGCACATGGTCACAACCATCCACCATACAGACAGGGTCACCACATTTAGGCAGAGCACATTCAGCCAGCCCCCTAGTACCAGTTGCCACCACCACCTACATCAGACACACATATGGTGGTCTATCAAAGTGATCAGCCATTGGTGTCCCTTCCTCTATTGTTGCACGAGCAGCCGGAGCCGTTGATGGAAGTGAAGGGGATTTGGTATTCCCAGTAGCAGCATCAGACCGGTATCCGCCATGATCACCTAGGCTTTATATGTTCTACTGGAGGTGCTCAGTCCCAGCAGCAGCCTCCGACACAGTCAAGGTAGGGTACGCAACAACAACAACAGACCCAGTACTCCCAGTACACCGTTCCTCACCCCCAATACCAGGATTAACAGTGGAGGCAACAGCAGTAGCCTCATCTATAGTTTTACCAGCCTCCCTCTCACTCTTACCAGCACCAACAACATGGCCAGACTCAACACTTTCAGAGAGGAAACCCATCGGTTCTCATGCACCTTCATATGAGAAATCATCTTTAGAGGATCTCGCCCGCATGATAGTAGAGAAGCATACCACTTTCATGCGAGAGATGGATGAGTTTAGGCAGGATACGAGAGAGATCATCAAGGTAAAGTCACCATACATGCACAGATCGAGCCAAACCTGAACAATCTGAAGAGGAAGTCTGAGAAGGTACAGTTTACGGAGTCCACCACTCCTAGTGAGGTACCTGATGATATGCATAATTTATTTGATGCTTATTTTGTGACATTTAGGAGCAGTAGGAAGCAAGCATGCGGTGACTTATCTAGGAAACATCAGGATGTCCATTTAGGAGCACCAAATGAGAGAGAGAGAGCAGTGTTGATGCTACTGATGTTGATGATGGTGCTGATACCACCCACTTTGACAATGATACAATCGACGATGCTGATGTCATCCCTTCTCCAAATGCTGCAGATGGTAGTGCTGATGCTACTAGTATTCCATATGATGGGCCAGAGTGTGGTACTGATGCCGCTTCTTCAGATGTTGTCAGTGGTACTGATGTTAACAGGAGTCCAAGTACAGATACTCCAGTTGTTTTGACTCACAATCTTGTACCTGAGGATTATGATTTTATAAAAATAAAAAATGGGAAATTTTTGAAAAATAAAAAGATGAATAAAGGAAATGTTTTGTTTCTTCTCCTGGCCCATCTGATGTGATACTTGATGATTCTTATATGGATTCCATCCATTTGCATGTTCAGAGACCTATTCCCATTCCAAACCTTCTAGTTTCTGAGGTGGGTGCATCCATCCCCTTCCCTCAAGAACTCCGCTTAGGGAAGGGCCGAAAAATAGAAAATTCCAAAAAGAGACAACAGTTAGAGTTCATTTAGCAGATGATATATTGATTAAATATCCAGTTGACTCTCTAGGAGGCATTAGAGCACATCCCTCTCTTCCAGAAGAACCTTATAAAGAAGACCACAGTCCGCAGGAAGAAGAGGTGCAACTACAGTGCAAAGATCCATGTGCTCACCCGTGCCACTTGCTTCGCCATCCAAAACCGATTGTCAGCCAAGAGACCAGATGCAGGGGCTCCATATGTAAGATGCCCAATTCACGAGCAGTGGTTTGATCATACTCCATTAGATAGTGGGTCTTTTATTAACCTTCTTTCAGCATCGATCCTTATTTGATTGCTTCGAGTTTAGCCCTTTTAGACAGAGCAGGATAGTACTTCAGTTTGCAGATAGATTTGTCAAGAGTCCGAATGGGTTACTAAAGGATGTGGTCGTCACCATTCAGGGTCTGAAATTACATGTGGACTTCATTGTGTTGGATATGGAGATCCTTGAATGCATGACAGATACCTCGATCGTATTAGGCTGACATTTCTTGGCGACAGCAAAGGCCATGTCTGATCATAATAGCGGTAAGGTATACTTTTGCGTCAAGGGTGAGAGTATACAAATAGAGACGATTGAGGAGATGAGAGCCAAAGATTCAGCTAGCTTAGAGCAGGGATCAGAGCAGACGACAGATTCAACACCAGACATCCACCACGAGTGTGATTTTGTGATTACAGATAATGAGACATTTTGGGAAGACCCGATCTCACAAGCTCTTATCACACCTTCAGACTCCACATATTCACAAATGCCAGCTGATGAGTTCGGAGAGCACTCTTGTGGCGCAGGATACTTTAGAGACTGGAGATGCAGATTCTAGTAGCGAGGTTCATTTTGTGTCACTCAGATTCAGATCCCTCAGACATAGACACAGATTTTGATTGGCAGGATTTTGATGAGTATTTACAGTGTTTGATGTCTACAGAGCCTACAACTAGGATGGAGATAGTGCTAATGCAGTTGATATAGACATCAGTAGGGTTATCTTCGTCGAATTTAGATGAGCAGTGAGAGTTCTCACATTTAAATCTGGTAGCATTCACGTGGATATTTCAGAGGCCAGATTTGCCAGCTCCCATGTGGCCATAGTTGAAGCCATTACCACATAGCATGAATTTGCAGATTCCTTGCAAGCGAGCCAGATATGTTTCTAGTCACTATCTCAGCGGATTTGACTGATGACCAAGAATCTCATTTGATGGAGGTTCTTGAGAGGAACCACAAGGCAATTGGTTGGCCTGTAGCAGATCTCCAGGGGATAAGTTCGGTCCTGTGCTCCCACCACATCTATCTCGAGGATGATGCCAAGCCTTCATGTGAGTTCCAGCGTATGCTGAACCTGAATCTTTGAGAGGTGGTCATGAAGGAAATATCCAAGTAGTGGAGCGCTAATTTTATCTTCCCCATCTCTGACTCCAAGTGGGTTAGTCCTTTGCATGTGGTATCCAAGAAGACAAGTATCACTACAGTTGTGAATGAGTCTAGAGAGGATATTGCTACCCGTGTACCTACTTCTTGGATGGTCTGTGTGGACTACAAATGACTGGATCAGGCCACCAAGAAGTATCACTTCCCGCTGTTATTCATTGATCAGATTATTGAGAGATTAGCTTGGAAGAGTCATTACTGCTTTCTTGACGGGTACTCGAGGTATAATCAGGTGGCCATTATGCCCGAAGACTAGGATAAGACAACATTCACATGTCTGTTTGGGACGTATGCTTTCAAACGGATGGCCTTTGGATTATGTAATGCCCTGTCTACATTCCAAAGGCGCATGCTTTCCATCTTTTCGGACATGGTGGGTGAATGTTTAGAGGTCTTCATGGATGATTTTTCGGTCTACAACGATGGGTTTGATGATTGTCTTTCTTGCCTAGACTGTATGCTTCAGTAGTGCATTGAGGTCAACCTTTTTTTTATCTTGGGAGAAGAGTCATTTTATGATGACTTAAGGGACGGTCCTTGGTCACATCATCTCCAATAAGGGCATGGAGGTCGATGCAGCCAAGGTGGATATCATCAAGAAGCTCACTCCACCATCCAATTTGAGGCAGTTGTGATCTTTTCTGGGGCATGTCGGTTTCTACCGATGGTTCATTCAGGACTTCAGTCGTATTGCCCGACCGCTTACTGATCCTCTCATGAAAGACACTGAGTTCCTTGTAGATGATAAGTATCTTTCGTCATTTGAGACTCTCAAGAATCTAGTTGTGCAGGCTCCTTTCCTTCAGCCACTCGATTGGTCTCTCCCATTTGAGATCATGACGGACTCTTCTGATTATGCCATAGGGGTTGTACTAGGACAAAGGAGGGATGGATTGCCTTTTGCCTTCACTACGCTAGCTGTACTTTGGTTGCTGCCCAACAGATTTATACTGTTACAGAGAAGGAGATGCTAGTTGTAGTCTTTTCTTTGGATAAGTTCAGATCTTATATTCTCGGATCTAGAGTGACTATTTACACTGATCACACCGCCATCCGGTACTTAATGGCTAAGAAGGATGTCAAGGCATGCTTGACTAGATGGATCCTTCTACTCCTGGAGTTTGATATTGAGATTAAGGATAAACCTGAGGTCAAGAATGTGGTGGTGGGTCACCTCTCCTAATTAGAGCATCTTGAGGATTCAGAGACAATCACACTTTTTACTGAGACTTTCCTAGACGAGGAGATTCTTGCTATCACCTCTCTCCCTCGGTATGCTGACATTGTGAACTATCTTGTTGCCAAGAAAGTTCTACAAGGCTGGACCAGGTAACGACTTGAGACTTTCCTAGCGAAGGCCAAGTCGTACTATTGAGAGGATCCGACCCTTTACCACGAAGGAGGGGATAGTGTCTGGCATCGGTGGATTCCTCAGGAGGAGCATCACATCATCCTCACCTATTTCCACAAGCTTGAGGCAAGAGGACATCACACAAGGAGACGAACAACACAAAAGCTTCTTCAATCCGACCTTTGGTGGCCAACACTCTTCAAGGATTCAGATGAATTCGTGAAGAGCTGTACTGACTGTCAGACGATGGGTAATTGTGGTCATAGAGAGATGATGCCGATGCAACCCATTCACTTCTGTGAGGTTTTTGACGCATGGGGCATCAATTTTATGGGCCCATTCCTTAAAAGTCATGGATTCGAGTAATTTTATTGGCTATAGATTATGTGAGTTATTGGGTCTGAGGCATCCTCGCTCGAGCCGTATGTGAGGACTATTTGCATGTTTTTGAGGAAGAATATCATAGCATAGTTCGGGGTTCCTAGAGTTTGATTTCTGACGGGGGGACTCATTTTATCAACGATAAGGTAAGGGCCATTTCTAACGAGTTCAACATATACCATAGAGTTGCCACTCCATATCATCCACAAATGAATGATCTTGCTGAGGTTTCAAACCAGGAGATCAAGATGATATTGCAGATAGTTGTCTGCCCAGACCAAAAGGATTGGTCATAGCTTTTAGACTCAGTCTTGTGGGCCTATAAGGCATCCTTCAAGACTCCTTTGGGTACATCTCCATTTTGACTTGTTTATGGCAAGCCATGCCACTTACCTATGGAAATCAAACACAAGTCACTGTGGGTAGTCATGGAGATAATATGTGATCTAGAGAGTGTAGGAGATCAGAGGAGAGCAGAGTCGGCAACCTTGTAGGATCTTAGAGATTTATCCTTTTCGAGTAGCCTACAGTATAAGGATAGAGTGAAGATATGACACAATTCTCACATTAGCCATAAGCAGTTTGAGCCGAATCAGAGAGTATGGCTATTTGACGCCAGACTGAGATTATTTCCAGGGAAATTACAGAGCAAGTGGAAAGGCCCATATTTGGTCAGAAAGGTGTATGACAATGATAGTATTGACATATCCGAGTTTTCTTCTAAGCCCACCTTTCGAGTCAACGGTCAACGCCTGAAGCCTTTTCTTGATTATGACCCATTGATCGTTGATGTTGCTCCGATTTGTTTTATATGAGATGTGTTCCTTGATTCTCATCTTTTTGCATCTTGTACTTGAGTCACACTTTTGTCCGCCTCTTTGTATATCCATGTCTTCTATTTTATTTTTTCATTCTTCCGTTCTATTTAACACCTCAAGTCTCGCTTAAGATTCTTGCTATACTTAGGATGTGCTTTATCCTAAGTATAGGGTATGTTGAACCTAAGTTGTTCATATTTTTTTTAATCTATTACCTCTATTTTGTTGCTTATACTTAGGGACATCCGACCCTAAGCATAGGGGAGGTAATGTATGTTTTTCCTTTCATTGATTATTCTCTCACTTGTCCCTCAACTACTGATATTCTTTTCAATACATAGGGATATTTTACCTTAAGTATAGGGGGGACAGGTCGAGTCATTGATTTCGTGCACATTCTTTCCTTGATTTTCCCCTTTTGTACAGTCTTCTATACTTAGGATTATTTGATCCGAAGTATAGGGGGATCATCGACTTCTATTCAATTCATTCATTCATTCTTTGAGTCATTGTAGTTTAGAGTTCTTTTCACTTTTCTATACTAATCACGAGTTATGTCTTCCTTTGTCGATCTGTTGATCACTATGAGGGCATAGTTCGAGCTAAGTATAGGGTTTGTTGTATATATTGCATATATACTTTAGCCATAACTCATACTTTGGGGTTAATAATTTATGGCTATTATTTATAAAATTGGAATAATTTTTTTTTTGAAAAATGTTTGCAAAAATGTGTAAAATTTTTTGTAAAATGATTTGCAAAACTTTTTGC
Organism: Ottelia alismoides; assembly: GCA_037367405.1. Taxonomy (NCBI): domain Eukaryota; kingdom Viridiplantae; phylum Streptophyta; class Magnoliopsida; order Alismatales; family Hydrocharitaceae; genus Ottelia; species Ottelia alismoides. The sequence continues at coordinate 259,251 of JAZKJV010004771.1, forward strand.
AAAACCTAAATATTTGTAAAAATGTTGTGTTTGTAAAATGGTAATTTATTTTGTGTATCAAAATTATGTATATGGTATAAATGTTTATAAAATGTGTGAAAGCAAACTGTTTGCAAAAACCTTTTTGAAAAATTGTTTGTAAAGTGATTTGTAAAATTGTATGTAAAACTAGTTTTGAAAAATGTTTTGAAAATGTTTTGAAAATTTTTATAAAATGGTTTGTACAAGTATTTGTAAAATACTTTGTCACATGGGTTATAAATTTTGGGCATATAAACTATTTGTATATATGTGTTGTAAAATCTTTGGAAATAAAACCTATACTTATTTGTAAACTTTGTATATAAATTTCTTGTATATAAAATCCTTTAATAAAATTTGTAGATAAAATCCATTTGTAAAAAAAACCCTTGTAAATATGTACATATTTTTGTAAATATTTGTAAAAACATTCTTTTATTTCTTATTAAAAATACCATAAAATTGATAAAGATAAAATCCATAAAAACATGCAAAAATTCTTTGAAAAACTTTTCAAAAAAGATTTTGTTTTTTATTTTCTTTTCTTTTCAAATGTTTTGTAAATACCTTTTGTTGCATGTGCATTTGCATTTTTCAGAATTTTAATGATATTTAAATTAGTCTAGAATAAAATTGAAGAATGTAGCTTGGTTAATACCTTAATCCACTTAATTTCAGAGGAACCTTACAGGAACTGGAGTTGAGACTTTTCAGGTCCTAACGACTTTATTCTTTGAGTCTACAAGACTATGTTCACATGTCATCTTGATTGGTCTAAGTAGAACACTTATCAACACATACATGATTCTTCTAAACAGTGGCTTAACTTGGACAAGCACTCTACACGCAGCTCTTCATGGATGAGGTGGTGAGGGGGCAGAATCCTTTGGATTGGGGTAGCACACAGGTGTGCAACAACTAGTGGGAACATCTGTCTTCTTCTAGGGAGGGTAGTGCATCTCAACCTGATCTAGTAGCATTGAGATCTAATGACATGAAGAGGGACAGTATACTGGCTCAAGAAGAAAATTCCTTATGTACAAGCTGCACATGTTGTATATATGTCAAAAAAATGCAAAACTGCAAAAAGGGGACATGCTTGATTGAACATAAAATGCTTGCCGGAGTGCATATAGGTTAATAAGCAAAGCTTATGTGATACATTATCTCATCTCATGGAAGCTTACAGCTGGAGACTTGGATACACTGGTCAATCTCTAAGGGATATGTGGCTACATTGCCCATGATCCATTCTCTTCTTTCCTTCTCTTCTTGAGTTGGTTGCACTTGAACTTAGAAGGGAATACCCCTCTCCTCGAGGAAAGAGTTTCTAGATCAGGGGACTAGAGTTACCTTGTTAAAGGAGGTTGTTTCTTTGCCATTTCTGAGGTGGAGAGCTATATATCACTTACACAGTACAAGTAAAGATTCATAGTCATAAGAGTTTGCGTATGTAGACTTGTTCTGACCTGACTATTGAGGCGACCTGAATAGGAGTCTTGTGGAACTTAGAGTTTGTTAGGTCTTAAATCCAATTCCCAAAAAGGTTCTGCCAAACTAATAATCCAAAGGTCTGACCGAGCTCCATACTACAATTTTACGAAGATAAGTACAATAATCAATATTGGTCTAAGTTCTTTGCTTTTTCTTTTCTTTATTTCTTTTTCACTTCTTCTTTGGATAAGTGTTTGCTAGGGGAATAACAAAGGTAAAGTATAGGAGAATGATAAATCCATGATTCACATCCTTTGTTTTTTTATTTTAGCTAAATTCCCTATGCAAAATACCTGTAGATATATATATCAATTACAATAAATTAGTATTGTGCAAGCTTTTGTTAATATTGTATATTTAACATTTTTTAATCAAAATTAAACAATAAAGAAGAAAAGAAAAAGAAAGAAAATAAAATAAGGATGTATTTATGCAATAAATGTAGACTAACCCGAACCCCAAGAGAAGGTCAAGTATTGACCTGATCAACAAGGAATAAAGTAGGGAGAGATAGGGTCCTTATTTATTCTGTACATATATCATTCACTTATTTTGTTTCTCAATAAAAAGATTTCATAAATAATTTATTCCCATAATAGTACTTGAAAAATAAAATGAGTTTATATAATAAAAACTAAATTGTGTTGTACAATACCTATACTTGTATATATGTATTTTTTATTTATCTATTTCTTTTGTATATAAATTGTATATATAAACACTTGTATATATTTCTAATAATTAAATAAACTTAAAATAAAATTCATAATATACAAAATTAAACTAAAAATATAATCAAGTGTTCATTGTATCATAGAACCAAGTGTATACATTGTACATAATTCTAATTTAACTAACACTTGTAATTAGCCTATAAAAATCAAACAAAACGGTTTTGACACAGATTAAATTATTTTGTAAATAAACAAAACATAAAATTTAATAAAATAAAAATACATGTATATAATACATAGGTATATGATACCTATACATATTAAGGCATACTGTATATAATATCGTATATACATTATTAAAACTATTAAAAATCACAGAAAAGTTATTTGTAAAATAACAAACATTTTTTATTTTATTCATTTTAAGGCGATTGACTATTTTTTTATTAATTATTCTTCGATTTTTGTAAATTCTATTTTTTAATTGGTCAATCCGGGTATGTTGACCTGGGTCAAACTTTCCACCTTCCAGGTCCGACCTGCCATTCCCTTCACCGGACTCATTTTCTTCCTATTTTTCTGCCTGGATACGACCACCTCTTCCCTCGGATTGCGGACCCCTACGCTCCCTGATGATCCGCATTCCTCATGGATCCCTAGGAGGGTCCGAATCCACCTCGGATTGCGTGAACTTTCCTGATCCTTTTAGACATCCGAGGTACCCTATAAATTTCATCTTCCGCCTCCTCCATGCCATGGCACGCTCCTCGCCTCTTTTTGATCCGCCGACTACCTCTGGGATAGTGATAAGATTCCGGAGAGCATCTTTGTGGTATATTTGATGGCCGGTAGACACGCAGATCACTTCGTGGCCGGAGACTTCCGTTGTGAGTAGCCTCCTCGACCTTCCACAGTTGGGTTGAGGCAATCACCCCACCATTCACTCCGCCTTATTTTTTGTCCGCCAGCCACCGTACATCATTTCTGCTCCGACCATCGGTATTGGAGCTCCATTCCCACATCCATCCATTCAGATCGATCCGCTACTTCACCGTCCACCTTCCTACGCACCCTGATACACCTGAATCTCGCTCATCAGAGCTAGATTGGGACTGGGCTTCCTTCCTCCATGCATGGCAGAAGTCACCTTCACTCACTGTCGCTTCTCTGCTTTTCATTTTCAATTAACCTCGATTGGAGTATCATCTCCGATCCCCGCTCCCTTTTCGAGGTTCAGGTACGTGTGAGAGGATCATTTCGACCCCCCTCTGTCCAGACGGAGCACCTCTAAGTAGTATACCTCCCAGATCGGCATCTAGCATTCTTCGACTCATCGGAGCCATTCTACCTGATGCAGACACTCTTCAGGAGGGTGCTAGACCTCTCAGCTAGTTGATCTGAGCTCTGCAGCACGAGATATCCACGATTGAAACTCGACAGCCGCTACCTTCTTCATGTTCTTCCAGCATCGTTGCCATCCGTCCTATGAGGATCCAATGCCCCAAATTTGATCTGAGCTGCCCACCCACACCCAAATTTCAGCGCTCAGATCAGACCTAGGGCAGATCCATGCCACACGTCAGCGTTCACTTTCCAAACCGTTGGATCTGTACCTGCTCGCCAGATATGAGCCGCACGTCCCTGACATTCCTCTGAGCTGTCAGATCCTTTTCAGATCCATGTGTCGAACGCACCTTCTATGGGTATATTTCCCTTTTACCCCTGACTTTTATGTTATTTTGTTTCAGTACAATAAATGCAATAATTAGTTAAGAACAATTGCAGTTAGGGTGTGTTTTCTTTATTTGCATTTTAGTCCAGCCGACCTGCACTCACATGCACATTCACGTGTTTTGTGGGATATTTGCATATTTTCCCTGTGTTTTTTCACATGTTATCTGAAGAAGAAATATTTTTGAGTATTTGCATTTATACCCATGTTTGCCTGAATCATGTGAAACACATGTGTAAGCTGGAACAATTACATCGTTGGCCCTGAGATTTTATTGCTTATTAATATTTGGCCCTAGAACTTGAAATATTTGCATCGATGTCCTTTGTTCGCTGTTTAATTTTTGTTCTCTTTTATTAATTGCAATAAATAGCAAAACAACTCTAAAAATTGCATAAAATTAGGGTTAGCTCCTGCTAGTGTGTTTTATTTATGGTGGTTTTGTTTGGTATTTTTCTTTATTTACTATTATTAAAAATTCAAAAATAGTATAAAAGTCCATGTTGCAGTAAAAAATCATAAAATTTTGAAAAAGTCTTCAAAAATTCTAAAAAATTAGAGTAGCTTCATTTCTGTGTGTTTGAATCTATGTCCAATTTTCATCTCATTTGCTTTTATAAAACTCTAAAAATTTACAAAACCCTAAAAACACCAAAAAAATCATATAAAAACTTTTAAAAAATCGAAAACTGTGATTTCAGTTTCTGCTTCTAGATATTTTCATATAGTTTTTAATAAAATTTATTTCCAGGAGTTTTGAGCATATTTGATATTTTTAATTTGAAAAATACTTCTGGCTGTGCACTGTTTGTGTTTTTCTTAGTTTTTTATTTTTATTAAATCCATAAAATATTCAAAAATTACACAAAAACTAGCAAAAACAATATAAAATCCATAAAAAAATTTATTTGGGATTTTGAGTGTTTATACCATATTTGAAAAATCTAAAAAGATTACTTGTGTTCCTTCTTTCATTGTTTTTATTTATCCTTTGTGTGAAAATTAAAAAAATATAAAAATTTGCAAAATTAAAAAGCATTGAAAATTTGAAAACTAGAAAACATAAAAAAATATAAAAATAAAAAATTATAAAACTTTAAAAAGATAAACAAACACATAAAAACCAAGAGTAGTTGTGCCTTGATTGCTTCTTTCTTGTCTTTGATTTCTCATTGGCTTACCTCCGTGTGTTCGACCCTAGTCACTATACCATTTTAATAAAAAGTAGCGCATACCATTTGTTTTAATTGTTTGATTCCTATTGTGGTTAACTAAAATATTTTCTCGATTTCGGCTTGGTTGATTTAGGTGACAACCATAACTTAATTAATCAACTTAATGCTAGTCAGACATTTCGAAAGTCAGCTAGGGTGGAGGCAATTGTGATTGACCTCCCTGTAACTAGCACTGTGTAACCTCCCAATTCATCGCCTTCGATGTAACCTCCATGATGGAGGTGAGATCCAAGGTGGAAAGTCTGTTATGAACCTCCTCACACATCCCTTGAATGAACTTCTACAATTCTCATGTTGGTAAGATGTCATAGCTGGGGAATGTTGAGACAACTCTGTATAATAGATCATATACTCTTGGACCGTCATCAATCCCTGTGTCAGCTCAGTGAACTCTCTCCTTTGATTCTCTACCCAATGATTCGGGTAGAACTCTATGCGAAACTCATCGAAGAAGACCTCCCATTTATGGGCTCGGTCAGGTGCTCCTTGGTGGCATTCCACCACCGCTCTACATGCTCCGCCAACAAGTATTCCGCAAAAGATACCCAAGTGTCCTCGAGTACATGTATCATCTTCAGGACCTTGCTTACCTTCCATCCACAACTCTGAATCGTCAGGGGTGGTGTTACCGAAGAACTGTGGTACCATCTCTCACTGGTATGTTGTATAGGTCCGTTAATGCTTCTACAAAGCATCAACATCCTTCATAACCTCATGTTATATAGAGAACGACAGGTCAACACTCTCCTCCCCGTCGTGAGAAATATGGTAGGAGTAATCATCCTGTTGCTAGAAGCACTACTCGATCGCCTCTTGGTGCTGCTAGATGCTCTTTACAACCTGTATAAGGAAAGTCAGCTGTTGCGCCACATCTGGGTTCACACGAGGCGGCATGGTTCTGCATAAAGAACGAGCGCATTAACACTTGCTTTACTTAAGATAGACATGGATAAGGGATCTAAAATAAGCTATTCTCCTTTGGATTCATGTTGGGTCAAAAGACTATCAACAATATCATGTATTTTGAACACCAATAAGGAATAATATGTGTGGAATGGAATTGAGTACCACTGTTATAATACCAAATTATGATGATCGTCCCTCTAGGATCTGGGTACCCAGCAAACCGATTCCACGCACATACATTCCACATTTAAAATACACCAATGATTATAAAGCATGAGAAAATAACACAAAGAATAGAATAAAATTTTTTCCTTTCCATTCACTTCATAACCAACATTCTTTTCACTATCATACATGTCCACAAAAATATACATGTATGCAACAAAAAATATCCATACATACATTATATATCTCATGTCTCTCAACAAATTTACAAGTAGAGTAAAACAGTAAAAGCCACAACCAGTATTGCACCGCAAAAAGGAAGCCATGTAGCTGCACAAAAAGAACTAGTTCCAAGTAAACAAGTGTTGCTCACTGTTGCGACTTCTAGTGAGATCCTGTGGATCCATATATAGGTACGTTATAAATGAAGTTGCTCAGTACGATATGGAAATTATAACAAGCAAGATATAATTAAATAGTGTGTAAAAGAAACAACTGGGTAAACCGTCCTCACAATTAATTGATTTCTAGTAATTATTATTTGATATGGATTACCCAAGCTTCGTGGATAGTCTGTGGTCTTGGTCCGGGTCAGATCTCAAAATATGAAGCTAAGGCAAGAAAAATGCCTTAGGGTTGGTGTGCCTCCGAAGCATGCGGTGGGGTAAAATGCATTCTAACTAAGTTCCCAACACGTCCACTTGGCTTCACTTAAAAGATTGTAACTCTGATTCTCAAAGCAGATTCCAACCCCTGAATCATTGCGAACTGTCCAAGTCCGCTACCTATTGCAAGAGTCCACCGCGGCATAGGGCACAAGTAAGGCATAGATTACCAAGATCATTCTTACCATAATCCGAATCATCACGAATAACCCAATCATCCTTATGCACAAGAGACTTGTATCTCATTCCCAACTTCATTTATCACATTTTCCGAAACTCTCCTCTTAACGCTCCCACTCAGAATACTAACCAATGTGGCCTACGCCATCCAGTACATGAGTATTAACTCTAAGTGATCAAGCAAAATACTAGACCACAAATGACTACTTGACCCACACTCGAAGCACCGAACTAAAGGCATGCAAGTGCTGAGGTTGAAACCGCGTGAAACTCCTTGGTGTGCCAAGTAACATGTCTTCCAACCATCATAGTTACATAGTAGCGGTTGAGATAACGACCATCTAGACTTCTATCTGAGGTCCAAGGGTGCATGCCCCTTCCTTGGTGGCAACTACTCCACTACCCGATCATCATGAAAATCATGTATAACAAGTATGACCAAGCTCTTTCCCATCATAAAGGTGCTCGCTACATGTATTCTTCACCTTCAAGTACATCTGTTTTGGGGCATGTTCGTATGAACATAATAAATCAAACAACAACCACTTTTCTCTTGAATTCCCAGTGAGAAAGATTTCCATATCTGTAAAAAGGTTTTTATCAGCTCTTCGACAGAGACATATGAGTCTAGATGTCTTACTAATTTTCCCATTATGTCACAGGAAAATGGATCGGGTATCCAGTGGTCTTTCCTGAATTCTTTTCCAATGCCATTTGTACCGGTGCTACTCTCAAAGGAAATTGATGTTTGGCTCACTTGCAAGAACCTATCAAATACATATTTTTGTTTTCATTTTGGGAATCACTGTGCACGATCCTGAAAATTTGTTTTTTATTTCAGGAGTTCATTGGTATTTTAGTTAACAAGATTGTAGGCTATTTGGCATTTCTAAAAGGAAGTGTTCCATATACAGTGTCATATTATATATGGGAGTGACAATTGTGGGCATTCACTGAACGTGGATTGATAAAATATCTAAGGATACAACAAGGCAAGATCACATAAATCGCAACACATACTTCCATTTTATATATAGAACTATGAATAGCCAACATCTTTGCATTTTATATTATTTAAGACATAAGTCAAACCACAATTGCATAACTGAGATTGCTCACAACTACATTTCCTACCAAACTTAGAATCAAAACTAAACATTATCCCATGTTAATGGTATAGTCTGCAACATGGACACTTCCCTATATGCCAGCCACTTCCCTACAGAAGTGTTTTGCCCTAATAATAATTATAGAAAACAATAGTATCTTTCTTTCTTGGAGAAGAGGAGCTGAGTCGTCTACAAGTTGTTCCATGGAACACTAATATTTTGCATCTCATTCTATACTACCTTCGATAATAAAATGTGCATTCACAATTAAGAATTAATAACATACTTATATGTATGATTATTTGGGTAGTTCAATCTTCACCAAGTGTAATTAAATAACATAGCATCTAGCTTAACCTGAATTTGATCTAATTGAAGAGTTGTATAAGTCAAAGAATTCCACATTGAGTGCAAATTAAAACACCATAATATAATGTGCCCTGCACCGATTAAAAAAACTAATGAAAGAGGCACTTTATGGAAATCTAAACAGCATTTTTTTGTTTCAACACATTTCGTCAAGGAAGTTCAATTCAAACAAGACCAACAATCCCCAAATTTCATTTTAGGTGATAGTTAATATCGATGAACTGGAGCTTTATATTTGTTTAGACAAGTACAAATAAGGTTATGGATTTGGATGCCAGATATTCACTTTCAGGCAACATATACCGGATACTAAAGACTTGTCTCAATTTCAGTGGGGCATCTAGATTTGGATGACCAATTTCCAAAATATAAATCCACCCAATTTAAATGTATTGTCATTCGTTGCTTACGTTTCCACAATGCAACTGAACTGGTCAAGGAACTAGAGAGAGAGGGCATTCTATCTAGGATCCACATGGAACAAGAACCATCCAATACCGGCTTATATACGGGCGCGGATCCTCTGTCGTAAGTGGATTGCAGCAGAGTTTGCTGCAATCCACGGATGGCTGACACGTGGCCATCCCTTGATCCGACGGTGCGCCTCCGCTCCTCCTCTCTCCCGAATCCCTCTCGCCCCCGCCCCTCCCGAATCCCTCTCGCCCACCTCTTCCCCGAGCCGTCCCTCTCGCTGCCTCTCGCCACCTCTTCCCCGAGCCGCCCCTCGCCGCCCACCTGCTGCCCTCTCTCGCCCCCGATCATCTCTCCCTCGCCGCCCTCGCCGCCCTCGCCGCCTACCCCAGACCTCGAGCCCTCTCTCGCCCCCCACCCTCTCGCCGCCTCCCCGACTCTCTCTCGCCCACCCGCCGCCTCTTCCCCTCGCCGCCCCTCGCCGCCCACCTGCTGCCAAGCCCTCTCTCGCCCCCGACCATCTCTCCCTCGCCGCCTACCTTGAGGTCGGGGGTAGGCGGCGAGGGCGGCGAGGGAGAGATGATCGGGGGCGAGAGAGGGCAGCAGGTGGGCGGCGAGGGGTGGCTCGGGGAAGAGGCGGCGAGAGGCGGCAAGATGGACGGCTCGGGGAAGAGGTGGGCGAGAGGGATTCGGGAGGGGCGGGGGCGAGAGGGATTCGGGAGAGAGGAGGAGCGGGGGCGCACCGTCGGATCAAGGGATGGCCACGTGTCAGCCATCCGTGGATTGCAGCAGACTCTACTGCAATCCACTTACGGCAGAGGATCCGCGCCCCTTATATACAGCTTGCAACTAACGACCTCAGGGCATTTAAAGACAAATACGACCACATAGGGCTATGAATAGTGTGGAACCACAACAAGAAGGGAAGGAATATTGTATCTTAAAAAAATCTCACTTCCTCGGTTTTTCCTTCTGAGGAGAACAACAATCTCGGCGCTCCATTCACGGCATGAAATTGTATAGGAGGATAGCCTCTACCTCATATATGCGGTGGCAGCTTCGGATCGTCGATCCGACACGTTCCGACGAGCTCCAACAACGGTCCGGAGAGAGAGAGAGAGAGAGGGAGGGAGGAGGGAATGGGGTTGATATGAATTTTGAGCATTTTGGGAGAAGGTTTGGTTTTTTTATGGAAGCATATCCGGATTCAGATATAGGTTCGGATCTGAATATGACCCGGTCTTGCTAAAATGCTCGTAACATTAGTACGTTATGGAGTGCTCATTAAAATTTTTGAATGCTGGATAAGAGTAGTTTTTACAAATATTATCGAGTCCTATTATGAGGGATCTCACACTTGCACTGGTTGTCGCTACGTAAGCATCGTAATGCCTTTTTATAAGAATAAAAAAGACGTTCAAACTTGTTCGAATTATAGAGGTATCAAGTTGATGAGTCATACTATGAAAATTTGGGAATATGTGATCGAAATAAGGTTAAGGAAAGTTTCCAAAATAAAAAGAAAATCAATTTGGATCATGTTAGGTCGTCCAACTATTGAAGCCATCCACTTGCCGAGGAGAACAATGGAGATTTATAGAGCAAAAAGAAGAACCTCCATATGATTTTATTGATTTGGGAAAGGCTTGTGATTCTGTCCCACGGGAGATATTGTGGAGAGTTTTGGAGAAAAGTCCGGTACTTGTCCTATACATTAACCTCATAAAGCATATGCATGACAGTGCTTCATCTTGTGTAAGGATCCAGTCTGAAAAGACTAACTATTTTGACATCAACATTGGTCTGCATTAATGTTCGAATTTGAGTCCATTCTTTTTTACTTTGATTATGGATGAGTTGACTAGTCACATTCAGGATGAGATACCTTGGTGTATGTTATTCATTAATTATATTGTATTGATTGATGAGGCTAGAGATGGAGTAAATGAGAAACTTGGGGTCTGAGACATGCATTAGAAACTAATGATTTTTGTATAAGTAGGGCTAAGACTGAATATATGGAGTGCACTTTTGATGGAAGCAATGATGAAGGAATCATGATGAAGATTGGTGATGATAACATTGAGAAAGATTATTTTAGACACTTGTGATCTATTTTGCAACATTATGGAGAAATTGATGGAGATGTTATTCATATAATAAATGTAGTTGGCTAAAGTGGAGAGGAGCCTCTAATGTTCTATGTGATAAGAAAATTCCTTTAAAAATCAAAGGAAAGTTTTACAAAATAGTCACAAGACCTGCTATACTCTATGGATCTGAATATTGGCCTATGAACCATCGACATGTGCAGAGAATGACAGTAGCAGAAATGAAAATGCTAAGGTGGATGTGTGTACATACACGTAAAGAGCTGATTAAGAATGATGCAATAAGAATGAAAGTTGTTGTATCTCCGATCGAGGATAAGATGCGAGAAAATTGCTTAAGGTAGTTTGACCATTTGCAAAGGAGGTCAGCTGATGCAACAGTTAGGAGATGCGAGTTTTGAGATGTTGAGCCAGTAAAGAGAGGGCGAGGAATGCCCAAAAAGTGTTGGAATGAGATTATCCAAAGGGATCTCAGTTTTTTGGATCCAGGCCTCAGAATGCCCCAAGATAGATCTGAACGGAAGCAAACAATCTATGTAGCCGACCCTACTTGATGTGGGAAAAGGTTTTGTTGTTGTTGTTTCTATTCTGAAGTCCTTGAAACATCAATGAAATGAAGAAGCCATTTCCTTTTTTTCCACATCTATTTAAATAATGATTTTCTCTATTTCAAAGTAATAAAAATGTATTGACTCACGGACACATAATAATCCAAGTGAAATCAAAATCACCTCATTCGCCTCAAATGAGAAGTAACTAATCAAGGAGTTTTGAACTTTTGACATAATATTATATTTTTAACATCAAATATGAACAACGTTCCATTGTTGTCCAGTCCGGTTAGCATATCTAGCTTTCACCCATGTTGTTCAAATCTCGGCAATGTAAAGTTTTTTCTTTATAATCCGTTCTCTTTAAGTACGTTTTTGTTTGATCAGATTTATATAGATAATCCTTCAAAATTGAATCAGCCATGCTGTCACTTCCAGGTATACTAGAGATTTCAGTAATTTTTTCAACTAAAGATTTATCGGAAGAAAAGGGAGGAATACAAAGAGTCAAAATCTCAAAGAGTAAATAAGAAGCTTGAGCCTAGTAGTGCTGATGTTGCAATATTAAAGTTTTTGGAAAAAAATATCCGGGAATATAGGTTTTTGGTATTTGGAAAAATACCTCACTGAGTAACAGAGGTCGACTGATGCACCAGTAAAAAGTAGCAATTTTTGATATATTTAGCCAACTAAGAGAGTGTCAAGGATGGAGGTACACCGCTCTTTGTTACTTGAGAGAGAACGAGAGAGAGAGATATGTTGGGAGAGGTCTCCCTAATGCGATAGATCGCATTGTGTGCTTCCCTTCCCAGAGGAAGTCGATATATATAGGGCATGTATGCCCCTTGTATAGTCCACCCTCATTCCTCCATGCCCGAAAGATCTGGTCTACGCAATCGCCGGCGCGCGCCAGCTTCCGACGGTGGTTTTAAGCGTGAGGTCATCTTTGATATATTCAAACATCTCCCACTTGGCCGAAACGATCACATATTCTACACTCACACTGCTCATGTAGTGGACACATGAAGATGTCTTTAATGAGGCTCATTGTTCATGAAATACTTCTTCCCTAACTGATGTATTCTTGAGTCCTATCAAACCAACATGTTTAATGTAGTTGTTAGCTACTATTCCCTTGGTAAGAGAATCGACTAATATATCACTTGTAGGTATATAGGTTACAATGATTTCCTATTTAGCTATCATATCTTGTATATAGTAATATTGGATTTCAATATGCTTTCCTTTAAAACTATTAGCCGTACTATTGGTCAAGCTTATTGCAGCTTGATTGTCACAATACATTTCTATTGGCCCTTTGACTAATTGGAGTTTAGATTCTCTTAGAAAATGCACGATCCACACAACATGAGTGGTGGTTATACTACATGCAATGTACTCAGCCTCCTGTGTATGTCGAGATACACATCCTTTCTTCTTGCTATCCCAAGAAATGACTGCACCATCAAACATTAACAGGTAACCCGATGTGGATTTTCTTTCATCCATATCTCCTCCGAAATCAGCATCAGAGTATCCTACCATTTCAAGCGATTATGCTTTATCCACAAGTTTCGGATGCACAGTCCCTTTTAGATATCGAAGAATCCGCTTTACAGCTTCCCATTGTGTTGGTCCTGGATTACTTTGATATCTACTGACTAGGCTAACTGGATAAGCCAAGTCAGGTCGAGTGCACATCATTGCATACATCAGACTATAACCGCTCGTGCATATGGAATTTCTAAAGATTTTGGTCCCTTTCCAGAACACTGACTCTTACTAAGTCTCTTTCCAAAAATAATCGATGTAAGAGCTGGAGTGCTATTCTGCATTTCAAATCTCCTTAATATAATATGCAAATATCTTTCCTGATTAAGACTCAATGTCTTTGAATCTCTGTCTTTTGTAATTTGAATTCCAAGAACATAGGATGCTTCGCCCATGTCCTTCATCTCAAATTCATTTCTCAATTTCGATTTTATTTCATTGAGCATTTGTATATCATTACCTTCGAGTAGAATGTCATTCACATACAATGAAATGATTGCAAACCTACTCTCACTCTTCATGACATACATACAGTTATCTAATTTATTTGCAACAAATCCAAATGGGATAGCTTTCTCATGAAATTTGAGATACCATTGTTGTGAAGACTGCTTCAAGCCATATAATAACTTTCTTACTTGTAAACCCTTTTCTCCTGACCTTCAACCTGAAAACCATTAGGTTGCTATATATAAATCACTTCCTTTAATTCTCCATTATGGAAGGTTGTCTTCACATCCATTTAGAATAATTTTAAATCTATATATGCAACTATGGCTAAAATCATCCGAATAGATGCAAACTTAGCCACTGGAGAGTAGGTTTCCTGGAAATCTATTCCAACTGGATGAATATAACCCTTGACAACTAATCTGGCTTAGTATTTGTCAACAAACCATCGACTTGGTAGTTTTTTCTTGAATACCCACTTACAACTTATGGGTTGCCTACCTTCTGACAAATCACAAAGCTCCCATACACCATTTCGCTCGATTGAGTCCAACTCATCCCTCATGGTGGTCGTCCATGATTTTGACTCAAACGAAACCATAGCTTCATCAAAGAATATGAGATCTGTACAATCTGTGACATCCACATCTACAGTGTAACAAGATGCCTCGCATCCATAGAAATGATAATCTTCCATCCATGCGAGCTATGTTCTGGGTCTCTTATTATTGATTATACTTGTAGGTTGTGTGGATCCACCCACTTCCTCTAAAGGATCATCATGTTCCATAGGTTCATTCTATATATTTGGATGATCGAAATCATTCCCAAGTTCTTGTCTAATGCTCAACTCATTTCATTGTCTTGTAGGACAATCAAATGACTTGATTCCTCTGTTTCATGCTCTTTTTCTTGATGATTTTCAATAAAAGTTACATCACGGTTAGACCTTTGGATTCATGGAAGAACTTATATCCTTTAGAATTCTCACTATAGCCAATAAATTTATACTCTAATGTCCTGAAGTCTAGTCCCTAAGCTGACTCGGTACCAGAACATGTGCAACACATTCTCATTTCCGGAGATGGCCCAACTTGAGCTTTCTGTCATTCCATATTTCATATGACATAAATTCTACGGATTTGGTGGGAGTCCTGCTCTGTATGTCGTCCCCATTCAATGCTGCCTCTCTCCAGAATTTCTTGGAGAGTCCTGAGTGTGAAAGCATATACCTTACTGCATCCATCAAGGTTCGATTCTTTCTTTCTGCTACACTATTTTGTTGTGGTGTATAGGCCATTATAGTCTGCCTACAAATGCTTGTTTGAATACAGTAATCCTTAAACTCTGTTGAGGTAAATTTCCCACCTTTATCTGTCCTAAGGGTCTTGATTGGTTTTTCGAATCTTGTCTCCTCTTTCATCTTATATCTCTTAAATGTTTCAAGTGCTTCTGAATTTCTTCCTAAGAGATAGACATACAAGAACTTTGAGTAATCATCAAGTGCTTCCGACTTCCTAAGAGATAGACACACGAGAACTTTGAGTAATCATCTATGAATGTTATAAAGTATTCCTTATTTCTATATGTGCTGATGCTCAATGGTCCACATATATCCAAATGGATCAAATCTAGTAGCTCTGGTGACCGAATTCCGCTTGAGAAGGGTCTTCTTATCATTTTACCGGTTAGACAGTGTTCGCAGGACAATGTCCTTACATTCGTGATCTTAGGCAACATATTTTCCTTCATCATTTGATCCATCTTAAAATTTCCTGGATGACCTATTCTCATGTGCCACAAGTCATATTCAGATAAACAACACAAGGAACACTCAGAAGAGACAATCATTAATTCACTAGAGTTTATTACATGAAGGCGGAACAGGTCATGCTCTGGCACAAACTTTCTCATCGCATAGACCTTCTTATTCTTTCCTATAGATACATGCTTATTATAAAACCAGACTTTGAAATCCCCAGGGCATATAGTACATCATTCAATACCATAACAATATCCTCCAGGTCAAGTCTGTATGTCCCACACCTTCCACATCCAGGTAGGTGTTGTTCCCATCGAAGATCCTCTGTTCGCTTTTGCCCAGCTCCTTGATGTCCACTAAACCCTTCTTCATCTTCACGATGTGTCTGGTTGCTCCAAAATCGATCCACCATCCGTCACTGTCCGTGACAACGGAGTTGCATTCCACGACAATTGTGAACTCAATATTTTTCTTGAACTTTCGTTCAGGGGCATTTGAAGTTTCCGACTTCTTCGTTTTGAGGCTATTGGTCTTGAAATGACAATATTTACCACAACCGTATCAAGAGCTACGTAGGTATTTCCCACTCTTTTCCTTGAAATTCTCCTTGGAGGTGCCTAACCTTTTCTTCGCATGTACGACATTTGCTTCTTCTTCCTCGACCTCAAAGATTCCAATCTTCGATCTTTGATTCGTGAGGTCTTGCTCAAATACCAACTGAGCAGGTAGGTATGCCACAGTCTTAGTGGTCCCATTCATCCTCAGAGATGTGGCGACCATATTGAATAATGGAAGGAGGCTTCCGAGTATCGTTGCGATATGCATTCTCTCCAGAATGACACACTCCACAACCTCCAGATCTTTCTCCATCACAATCATCTTGTTCACATGCTCTAGAATGCTCTCCGATTCTTTCATCCTACATGAGTTATACTTATGTAGAAGGAGTTGAACACTCACTTCCTACTTGATGTAATATTTGTCCTTGACTGCGTTCCAGAGATCGTAAGATGATTTACAGGTCTCAAAGAACTAAATCAAGTTCAACTCCATACGCGTGAGCATGAAACTCCTAGCCCTATAATCAGTCTTCTCTTATTGTTCGTGGGATCATATTTCTTCTACTGTCAAGTTTTCTGATAGTGTGGGAGTGGGTTTATCAATGTGGCATGGATGTTGTCATGCATCAATCCATAGTATATCTTCCTACTCCATAACTCGTAATTGGTATCATTCAGGTACTCGATTTTTCCAACTTTAGTGGCTATAGTTTTACTTATCATTTTGGATCTAGTGAAATAAATTTTTAATGAGATTATACTATTCAATAAGAGTAAACAAAGATAAAAGGATTTATGCGAGAACTAAAAAAAGAAAAGATAAACGAACACGATTCAAAAAAATTAGTTGAGGATTAGAGGACTAACTTACAATATTACAATATATTGTTATATGATATGATGGTATAGTATATTGTTTTTTTATAGAGTTGATGATGGAAAATTTATTTATTTATTTTTTTAAAAAGATAAAAAGTGGGGTCCACGTAGTAGTGAGAAAATATGGGGTAAGGGGAGTAAACCCCTCTAGCCGAACGAGACCTAAGAGTTTGATTTTAAGCAATAAGCAGATAAAAAAACGGATTGATGAGATTAATCTGAGCTGCTTATAAGATTTTAGGAGTTTTAGATATTGACAATAAAGGATAAAAAAACACAATTGATGGATTAAAAAAATATTTAATAAAGGCAACATTTTTGATATAATAAACTAGCACATACTTTTTTAAAGACGTAAGATATTAAGCGAAGTCCCTTAGATTTATATCTCCTTTATAAAGCAATCAAATAAAAAACTAATATGCAAAAAAATACGACTAGTTAATTCTCATTAACTTTTCAATGAATTAAAAAATAGATTGAATTAAAAATGCTATGATTAAAAAAACATCGTGAATAACTTTTCAATTCTATTTAACTTGTCAGAAAAAAATGCCTGAAGTGGGGAGGAGGGTTCACGTGATTTAAATGTTAAAAGGGGGTTCACAACATAAAAAATTAGACAAGGGGAGGGAGGGAGTTCACGTGACTAAATGGAAAAGGGGGCTTCACATGACTAAAGGGTAAAAGGGGTTCACGTGATTAAGGTTTCCAAGAATTGTCTTTTTGGTAAAAAAAAAGAAAGGGTTTTTATCACTTGTGCCCCTCCGAGATATCGCAATTTCAGGTATGCCCCTATCTTTTAGTAATATCAGTTGTGCCCCTCACTTCTTTCTCCGTTATCACTTGTGCCCTTCCGTTAGATTGACTGTCAATGAGTTGACTTAACCATGGTTTTTTCAAACCTTGGTGCAGTTAAGAGGGGTGTTATTGTCCAGACTTCTTCTTCATCTTCTTCCTCCTCCATTTGTTCTTCTTCCTTTCTCTTCATAATTTCTCTCTCTTAGTTACACCTCAATGCATCCATCGAATCTTTAAATTTTTTGCATTTTCACGGATATATCACTCATTACAGATCAAATGGTGAATTTTATTGAATTTTTCGGTGAATTTTCATGAATCAATTAATAAAAAATTTATCTAAATACTGAAAGCCCTGGGGGCTGACCTGGGGGCGATGGGCTATGGCCGACCTGGGGGCACGAGGGCGACGAGGCTAGGAGGGTGCGG
Organism: Ottelia alismoides; assembly: GCA_037367405.1. Lineage (NCBI taxonomy): Eukaryota > Viridiplantae > Streptophyta > Magnoliopsida > Alismatales > Hydrocharitaceae > Ottelia > Ottelia alismoides. The sequence goes on from JAZKJV010004771.1 coordinate 277,306, forward strand.
GGGGAGGCCGAGCAGGGGGCGCATGGGGAAGGCAAGCAGGGGGCGACAGGGCTAGGGGGCACAGGGGGAGGCCGGGCAAGGGGCACAGGGTTCGCGGGGAGGGGGGGGGGCAAGCAGGGGGCGACCTACGGGCGGCGGGGCTAGGGGGTGCGAGGGGAGGTCGGGCAGGGGGCGCAGGGGTTGCGGGGGGGGGGGGGGGGGTGGGGGGGAGGCATGCAGGGGGAGACCTAGGGGCGACGGGGCTAGGGGGTGTGGGGGGAGGCTGACCAAGGGGCGCGGGGGTTCAAGATCGACAACGACGCGGTGCAAGTGATCGTGGCAGGGACGGGCGAGGTGATGAGCATACTGGGATTGCTCTACGACGATTTATGGAGGATCCGGATGAGGAGGAAGTTCAGGCTGCCGGAGAGCAAGAGGTGTTGCGGCCATGCGGGAACGACGGACTGCGCGAAGTGGTTGTTCTGCTGGCCGTGCATGCTCGCGCAGGAGGCGAGGACGAGCAACTTCTACGATGTGGAGGATTACAACTTCTACGTCAAGGGGTCGTCAGAGGAGAGCGAGAGTGGGAGTGGTAGCCAGGTGATCATGTACCCTCTACCGAGGGAGGGCGTGGAGGGCGGCATCGCGATGGTAGCACCTGCAGTGGGAGGTGCGGTGGAGGAGGGAGGTGCGGTGGGTGGAGGGAGGTGCTAGGAGTGGAAGGGAGGTGCGGGGGGCAGATGAGGAGGAGGAGGATGAGGAGGATGGGGACGGAGGCAAGGCACGTGGGCGGAGCTGGAGGCTCGCGGGCGGCTGCAGGGGAGCTCAAGGAGGAGGAGGGAGGAGCTGTGGAGGAGGAAGAGAATGGGGGAAGAGGAGGAAGAGGAAGAGGATAGGGGAGGAGGAAGAGAAGGGAGGAAGAAGACGGGAGTGGAGGAGGACTCAATCCTTTTTTTTCAATTTAATTCCATTTGTGTCCTTGAAGTTAACGTCCGTTTGTATTGGTTATGGACGGTTACTAACCCGAGGGGCACAAGTGATAGATTAGCAAGAAGTGAGAGGCACAACTAATATTACCAAAAAGATAGGGGCATAACTGAAATTGCGATATCTCGAAGGGGTACAGGTGATAAAAACCCAAAAAGAAAATGATAGGGGGACGATGCCTCGGGTTCCAGCATTCCAGTAGTATCCCCTTCGTGAATACAATAGGTTTCTCAAAAAATAAAAAAAGAATACCACGAGAAAAACCCTAGCATGGGTTTGTTGTTGGGCGGCGGCGGCGACGATCGAAGAAGATGGATGAGCAACATCAGCGTTGAAGGAGTCGATGATCGGGATCGGATCACGAACACCGAGCTCTGATACCATTCAAGGATGGAGGTACGCTTCTCTTTGATACTTGAGAGAGAACGAGAAAGAGATTTGTTGGGAGAGGGTTCCCTAATACGAGAGATCGCATTGCATGCTTCCCCTCCTGGAGGAGGTCGATATATATAGGACGTGTATGCCCCTCACACAGTCCGTCCTCATCCCTCCATGCCCGAAAGACCTGATCCGCGCAACCGTCGGCGTGAGCAACTTCCGGTTGTGGTTTTGAGCGTGAGGTCATCTTTGATATATTTTAATAAAGTGGGCTAAGAATAGGGATATGAATGTAGGTATAACCATGTCCTTATACATTGTAAATGATAGATATGAATGTGGATAGAATATTGACGGATAAGAAAAATGGGGTATCATATTCTTAAAATGAATACCGAATGTAAAATAGATAAGAATAAGATATGAATAATAACAAAAATATTTAATATATTAACTAAATTATATATGTTTACAATGGTTTACACATAAAATAGATATATTAGATGTATTCATTTCATAACAATTATATCAATAATGGCGAATGCAATCATAAAATTTTGTTATAGACAGTTATAAATAAATCTATTACTATACTTATGTACAAAAACGAATATACGAATACGAACGTGAATATTAGCGAATGTCAAAGTTTTTCCATATCCGCATCCATTATAAAATGAATACTTATACGAGTATCAAAATTTTTATAAAAAGAATATGATAGTTTATCAGATATAGATTTATTCACATTGGTTTTATCCCTAGCGAAAAATGTCCAAGAAGTGTTGGAATAAGACTATCCGAATAGATAGTAGTTTTTTGGATCTAACCTCGAGAATGACCCAAGATAAAACTGAATAGAGGTAAAGATCCATGTAGTCGACCTACTTAATGTGGGAAAAGGGTTGGTTGTTGTAGGTTCCAAATATTTGGTACATATATCAACACCATTGTTGAACTCCTTGATGCTACCTTTTTGAGGATGTCTTCCTTAGGAAGGCTCGAATTCCTCAAAATATGAAGAAAGATGTAGCTTCCACTTTGATATCGAGCTCACTAATCTAGTGGAAAATATATCAAGTGTGAAGGTTGAATCCTACTATGAACAATGAACCTTTAAAAGAGGTTGAGTTAGTCGTAAAGAACGATCAAGGATTTTCAAGGATAGAAGTTGCAACTATGTTGTCTAATATATTGAGGGACATTCCGCAAGTTGCAAGTAATTTATGCCTTCCTTAGAAGCTTAACAATGGAAGGAAGCCACCAAATTTTAGATAGATTCCATCATTACTAATTGAATTTGAGAGTTATTTGATTTTTCCAAAAAGGTGTTATATCTTTGGATGCAAATAAGTGTTTAAGAGAAAGCTTAGGTTAGATTAACATTTGAAAAGTGTAAAGTTATATTACTTGTCAAGGACTTTAGGTAAATGGAATAATCGGTTATCTTGATGCATATTCTCGTGTGATCAAATGAGCATAATCTGAATGCTTATTGTGTTGGCATCCATATATGATCTATCTATCCATCATATGTCTCTATATATCATATGGATATTAAGATTGCATTCCTTCACACTGACTTGAGAAAGAGATCTATATGTTACAATGTGGCGGTCTTAAAACACCTTATAGTGACAGAAATTTTGCAAGTTGTTAAATATCTTTAGAGATTTAAAGAAGCATCAAAGAAGTGGCATGAAAAAATGTAAGATTATTTTCTCACGTGACTTTAGAGTTTACGAATCCAACAAGGTTTTTTTATTTCCAAGTGAATTGGTGATAGCTATATTATCCTATCCATTCTATGTTGATGAGATATTATTATTATTTAATTCATATATGAGGATTATAAATAAAACCAAGTTGTCCTTAAGTAGTAGGTTTGAGATGAAAGATACGGTGGTTGAGGTATTTCATTTTGGGTTTCAACTTAACTTGATTTGTCGATGGCGATATATTTCTCAGATTCACTATGTTGAGAAGGTTTTGAGATATTGGCCATCAAGTTAGCAAAGTTGTAAGTGCTCATATTGATTCATCTAAAATGCTTTGATAGGAACACAAGTAGATATATAATATCACAACTCTCGTACTCGGTGATTACTTGAATCTTAATGTATATTGTAGAAAAAACCTGACATTTCATTCTCATTTGCAAAATTGAGCAAACACCACAAGCCATCCCCGCCTGTAGTCACTGGGAGGCTTTTTATCTAGTATTGAGGTATAGTTTGCATTATGGTGGGCATCCTTCCATTTGGAAAGATACATTTTATGTAAGATAGAGGAAATAGAGGAGTTTGGGAGTATTAGTACTACCGGGTACGTGTTTACCCTTAGAGGTTGTGCATTCTCATGGCGGTCTATACAACAAACCATCCTATCTTGGTGTATTTTGAGCGTTGAGCTATGCATTTTAGACATTATTAAAATTGAAGCTAAACGAATAAGGAAATTCTTTGAGGAATTCCCATAGTTAGTAAGAAGTTTATACATCAGAGCATTGTTATGACATAATTGAAATATTAGAAGTTCAAAGTTCAAATAGAAAAAAACAAATCACATTCAAATATAATTTAATATCTTAAGGGGTTAGTATCTTGAGAAGTAATGACTATGTATTTTATTGGATCCAAATACAATACCATTGATTTAGTGATTAAAAGACTCAACAGCTTAGTCCTAAAGTCAAAGCTTGAGATAGAATCGATACCTATCCTAAGTTCATCCACAATAGTAACCCAACCAATCTGAATGTCGTTCCTCAAAGTAGGGTCTACGCTTCTTTACATGATTATGCACTATTATCCAATCCCTAAAAGTCTAAGTGCCTCGAAATTGTAAGAAAAAAGAAAAGAATAGGCTATGAATGCATTCACGTTGTAGGACAGGTGATGAATATATGATTCTCATTCTTTATTATTTTATTTTATCTCTTTCTTTTAGCAAAAATACCTGTAAATACTTGTAAATAGAATAACTTAGCATTGTGCATGACATTGTTAATAGTGCATAATTAACACCTATTTTTGCAAAAATAAAAGAATATAGAGAAAAGAAAAAAGAAGGATGTATTTAGAATAAATACAGAGTGACCTAAACCCCAAGAGAAGGACAAATTTTGACTTGATCGCAAAGAAAATAAGTAGAGAGAGATAAGAGTGCACTATGTATTATACATATCACATATACTTATACAAAATATTTATTTATTTATTTTTAATAAAATAAAACTATTTTATTCTTTGCACACACTTGTATATATCCCTACAAATAATATAAAAATAAAATAAGAATCATAAAAACAAAATAAAATTAAAATTAAAATTCAACAACTCCTTGTACAAAAAGATACATGTATATCATACATTAACTATTTATTTTGAACCCTTGACTTAATTCATAAAAATAAAATAAAAATCTTTTTGTATCCCTTAAATTACTTTTTAAATAAATAAAATATAAAATAAAAAGTTTTTTGTGAACAAAATAAAATAAAAATACTTGTACAAAATACATAGGTATATTATACATGTATATAATATTATATACTATATATACCCTATTTTTACTTTCATAAAAATAATTAAAAATCACAGAAAAATAGCTTATAAAATAATAAGCATTTTTTATTTATATACTTTTTAATTTAAAATCATTTTCTATTTTTATTCAACTTTCTTTTATTTTGTAAATCATGAATTCTCATTGGTCTATGTCTGTTCGTTGACCTCGGTCAATGCCCTCTCCTCAGCCAGGTCGACCCGACTTCACCTCATCGGAGCTAGTTCTCAAATTTCTCCTGGTCGGATCCTACAACCTTTTGCCTTGATTCCTGCATCCGATTGAAGCCCCAAGATCCATGATCCTCGTAGATCCCTAGGCGAATCGGATCTGCCTAGGGTTCCGCATTGCGCTCCGATCTTCTTGGACCATGGAGCATCCTATAAAGTCTCTTCTCCGCCTCCTGTGCTCTCCAGCTCGCCCCTCATGTACCATTCTTCCCTAGCCACCTTCAGTGAACTAAAAGTAACCTGGAGTGCATCTTAGGATCCTTCGGAGATGCCTGGAGGCTTGTAGCTCGCAATGCGGCCGGAGCTCCATCGTGTGAAGCCTCCCAGCCAGCCGCAACTCAGTTAAGGTCGAGACCCAGCCATCCACCTTCTCATGGAGTTCGTGCTTCTGCTAGTCGCTTCAGGTATCACTCGTATCCTCCTTTCCATCCATTTCAATTCTATCTTTCCCATTTCCGCCGCCGCCAGTTTCTCTACTCCGACCAGCCGGTTAAAGTTCCACATCACCCCTTCATCCTCTCAGATCGAACCCCTCTTCATCCCGCACCTTCTTACACAACTTGAACCCCTTAGAATCTACAATCAGGTCAAGATTAAGGTCGAGACCTCCTTCCCCCGCCTTCACCGGAGGTCGACTCCAGCTCCCCATCGCTTCTCTTACTTTCTTATGCAATAAACCGGACCGGAGCGTCACACCTGAGTCCCTCTTTCCCTTGTAGGAACTGGTGCGCGGTAGGAGACCCATTTGGTCCCTCTAGTGCTCCGGTTGAGCTGCTCCAGGAGGACTAGCATCGCCACACCCATCCGACCATCTTCCCGATCATCAGAACTGGCCATTCGACACGGAGTGCTTCCCCGAGAGTGCTGGACTTCTACGCAACATCATTGAGAGCCTCGGATCTTCTTCGAGGCTCAGGCGAAGTTCGCAGCGCACGAGTTATTCCAGCAGCCTTTGTAGCTGTTCGATCCGGGGTCCAATTCCAGACTTGAACTGAGCCCTTGGTTTGCGTCTTATCCTGATGCTCGGATCGGGTCTGGACCCCCCATCTACGCTGCCCGACACGCATCCCCTACAGATCATTAGATCAGGTCTGGTGCAACAATCTGACATGCACGTCCTTGACCATTTCTGAGCCATCAGATCGATTTGCAGAGGACCATCAGAGCCGTCAGAGCCCCTACGCGTGCCATGTGCCTCGGGGTATATTTCCCTTTTGCCCTTGCATGTTTCTGTATTTAACTTTAGTCTAGTAAATAAAATCTGTAGTTAAAAACATTTACAGTTCGAACCCTAAACCTTTTATATTTGCAATTCCGTCCCTCCGAGTCTGAGACACGTGTGTCGCCACGTGCTCTGTGGATTATTTGCATTTCGTGTCCTATGTTTTTATGATGTTATGGTATGAATGATAAGTTTTGATTATTGCATTTAAGTCCCTGTGAGCCTGGATCACATGTGACGCATGTGTTGGTAGGATTAATTGCAGATTCAGCCCTATGTTTTCTTAGTTTGTTGTCTATTTGGTCTGCAAACTTAAAATAATTACTTTTAGATCTTTATGAACTGTATTTAATTCCTTAACTTTTATAGGACTTAATAAATATTAAATTAACTCTAAAAATTGCCTAAAAATTAGTGTTAGCTTCTGCTAGGGTGTAATATTTGTGGTGATTTTCGTGGGTTAATTTGCTTGCATTTTATATTTTTAAAAATTCAAAGATACCTAAAAATGACCATGTTTGTATTACAAAAATTATAAAAAAATTGAAAAAATGTCTTAAAAATAACAAACATTTCCATGTTCGCCTTTTATTGTGTTTCAACTCCAGTATTAATTTTGTTTGAAAAATCTTTATAAAACCCTAAAAATCACAAAACAACCAAAAACGTATAAAAATCATATAAAATCAAAGGAAAATCTAAAAATTATGTTTTCAATTCCTTTTTGTAGCTCTTTAATTTTATTTTATGACAAAATTATCATCCAGGACCTTTGGGCACTTAAAGTATTTTTAATTTGCAAATTGGTCCTGGTTGTGCATTGTTTTACACTTTTAGCACTGTTTGCTTTTAAAAATTCACAAAAACATTTGAAAAGTCTCTAAAAATTACTAAAAATAATTCAAAAACCTTAAAACTAAAAAATATTTTAACTTTAATTTTTTGAGCACTTTTTACTATTTTGAAAAAAAAACTGTTGTGTGTGCCGTGTTTTGTACTTGTTTACCTCTTATAGAAAACTAAAAATTTGAAAAATTAAAAACCACTAAAAATATTTTATTTTTGAAATTGGACTACTTAATTTTTAAATCGTGCTCTTTGTGTTCGACCTTGGTTGTTATACCTGGTAAATAAAATAGTGAGACCACTTACATTGATTGCTTGATCTGCTTTAGTGGTTATTTATCTCGTTGACAGAGCTGAGTGATTTGGGTCACAACGACCATTGTTTTATTTTGATACTTAACCCTAGTCGCCTAGTCGCTCATCAGAATGGCACCGTTGTTGGGGAGCACGACTTTGTAGTTAGATTTCATTTTTAATTTATTTTTATTTATCTGTTGTAACTGTTTTCTGACCTCTTTCCGTTTTACTTTTTATGCGAGGAACCGCCCGAGGACGAGTCGGATCGCTTTGTAGGAGACCACATATGAGGGGGAGCAGAGGAGGAGAGGAGGCAGTTACATTATATAGATATTTTATTTTTGCCAACCTCAGCCCGAGATTCGTCGTGATCATCCAGCTTTCGATGGTCCACTGAAGGCACCTCTTCCCAGCAGTAGCCTTCAGCTCAAGCAGGGTAGAGTAGCCAACAGCAGCAGCCCCAGCACTCCCACCAGTACCAGCAGCAACAACAGGGTCCTCGTCCCCACTATCAGGGACAACAATGGAGGCAACAGCCTCAACAATATTCTTAGCCCCTCCTCCTCACTACCACAACCAACAGCAACAGACTCGGCCTCATCTACAACGAGGCAACCCGTCCGGTTCTCATGCACTAGTCTATGAGAACCCAGCCCTTGATGACCTTACCCGCTTACTCTCTGATCAGCAGGCATCCTTTCGGTGAGAGATGGACGAGTTCCAGCCCGAAATGAGGGAGATTATAAAGGGCAAGGCTACCATACCCGCTCAGATTGAACCCAACCTGAACAATCTATAGAGAAAATTTGAGTAGGTACAGTTTTCAGAGACTACCACTCCTAGTGATGTTTTGGATGATATTTTCTTCTTCTATACTTGATGTTGATTTTGTGACACTTAGGAGCGATAGGATGCTAGCCAGCGGTGACTCGTCTGAGTGATGACCCGATGCAGACTCTAGAGCACCAGTCGAGGATGGAAGTTGTGTTGATGCTGCTTGTGATGATGATGATGATGATGACGGTGGTGCTGATGCCACCAAGGATGTAGATCCAGACGACGGTACTGAGGCTGTCATAGTCCCAGATGCAGACGGTGGTGCTGATGCCACCATGACTCCAGATGCTTGGCCAGAGTGCGATGCTGATGCCACAAGCTCAGATGTTGTGGGTGGCACTGATGCCACCAAATTTCCTTCTGTTGTGTTGTCCAATTTTATACCTGAGGACACTCATAGAAAATCACAGAAAATGGAAAAGTGACAAGATCAAAAATATGAATAAAGGAAAGGTTTATGTATCTCCTATGAGTCCATCTACTTTATATGATGATCTTTGCATGGATTCTAGCTTGTTACATGCACAGGAACCTACTCCTGACCCTCATCTCTCTGGAGTGGGTCCATCCATTCCCTTCCCTCAAGCACTCCACTTAGGAAAGGGGATCCAAAAGACAATCCCAAAAAGAAGCACCAGATAGAGTTCAACGAGTAGATGATAGACATAATCCATATACATCTGACTCTACAGGAGGAACTAGAGCACATTTCTCTCTTTCCAGAAGAATTTGAGAGAGAAGAATATCCACAGGAAGAAGAGGAACCGTGATACAGAAATCCATGTGCTTACCTGTGTGACTTGCTTTGCTATTCAGAACCGGTTGCCATCCAAGAGACCTGATGCAGGAGCTCCTTATGTCAGATTCCACATTCATGAGCAGCGGTTCGATCGTAACCTATTAGACAATTGTTCTTCGATTAACCTTCTTCCGACTATCTTACTCGACTGATTTGAGTTTGGCCCTCTTAGACAGAGTAGGATAGTCCTTCAGTTTGCTGATAGATCTGTCAAGAGGCCGAAAGGGTTACTCAAGGATGTTGTCGTCACAATTCAGGGCCTGAAATTTCCTTTGGACTTTGTTGTATTGGACATGGAGATCCCTGAATCTGTGACCGATACCCCCATCATTTTAGGATGACCTTTCTTAATCACAACAAGGCAGTGCCCGATCATGATAGCGGGAAGATATACTTTCGCATCGAGGGTGAAAGTGTACAAATAGAGATGATCGAGGAGACCAGAGCTAGAGATTCATCTTGCTCAAAGAAAACGAGTGATTCAGAGCAGATGACAGACACTGAGCTAGACATCTACTAGGAGTGTGATTTTGTGAGGGCATATCCAACAGTACGAGCTCTTGTCAAACCTTCAGATACTGCATGTTTACATATTCTAGCTGATAAGAGTTCATAGAGCACACTCATGGCGCAGGACACCTAAAGGCCGATGATCGTGGTTAGGATAGCGAGACAGATTTTGTTTCATGTTCTTCATATTCAGATCCCTCAGACACATACACTGATTTGATTGGCAGGAGTTCGACGATTATTTACCATGTCTTGTGTCCACAGAGCCTACATCGAGGGTGGAGAGCGAGCCAGGATAGTTAGCAGATATACCAGCAGTGTCGTCTTCATAAGATTCACTCATTCAACTAGAGTTCTCTCATACAGATCTGGTAGCCTTCACGTAGACATTACAGAGGCTAGATTTGCCAGCTCCCACTTGTCTAGAATTGAAGACCTTGCCGCAGAGCATGAAGTACCAATTCCTTGCGGGTGTGCCTGATGTGTTCCCAGTCATTATCTCAGCAGATTTGACTGAAGACCAAGAATCTCATTTGATGGAGGTTCTTGAAAGAAACCGCAAGGCGGTAGGATGGAGTGTAGCTGATCTCTAGGGGATAAGTCCAGTACAATGCTCTCACCACATCTACCTTGAAGAGGACGCCAAGCCATCACGTGAGTTCCAGCGACGACTGAACTTGAATCTTCGAGATGTCATGAAGGAAATATCGAAGTGGTGAAGCGCTGATTTTATCTATCCCATCTCCGACTCCAAGTGGGTTAGTCCATTGCATGTGGTACCCAAGAAGACGGAAATCACCACAGTTTTGAGTGAGTCTGGAGAGGCGATAGCTACTCGAGTACCCACTTCTTGGAGGGTCTGTGTGGACTACAAGATGATTGAATCAAGCCACCAAGAACGATCATTTCCATTGCTATTTATTGATCAGATTATTGAGAGGCTAGCTAGGAAGAGTCACTACTGCTTTCTTAATGGGTACTCGGGATACAGTCAGGTGGTAATTATGCCCAAAGACCAGGAGAAAATGGCGTTCACCTGTCCGTTTGGCACGTATGCTTTTAGACGGATGCCCTTTGGTTTATGTAATGCCCCAGCTACATTCCAAAGGTGCATGCCTTTCCATTTTCCTTGGACATGGTGGTGAATGTTTAGAGGTCTTCATGGATGACTTTTCGATCTATGGTGATAGGTTTGATGCTTGTCTTGACTGCCTAGACCGAGTACTTAGGCGTTGCATAGAGGTCAACCTTATCTTATCTTGGGAGAAGAGTCATTTCATGATGACTAAGGGGCCGGTCCTTGGCCCATATCATCTCCAACATGGGCATGGAGGTCGATCCGGTCAAGGTGGATATCATCAAGAAACTCAATCAACTGTCTAATTTGCACCAGTTATGGTCTTTTCTAGGGCATGTCGGTTTCTACCGATGATTCATTCAGGATTCCAGTCGTATTGCCCAACTGCTTACTGATCTGTTGATAAAAGACACTGAGTTCATTATAGATGATAAGTGTCTTGCATCATTTGAGATGCTCAAGGGACTAGTTGTTCAGGCTCCTGTCCTTCAGCCACCTGATTGGTTTCTTCCATTCGAGATCATGATGAATGCTTTTGATTTTTCCATAGGGGTTGTTCTTGACAGAGGAGGATGGATTACCATTTGCCATTCACTACGCTAGTCGAACTTTGGATGTGCTCAACGGAACTACACCATGAATGAGAAGGAGATGTTAGCTGTAGTCGTTGCTTTGGATAAGTTTTGATCGTACATTCTTGGATCTAGAGTGACTATCTATACAGATTACACCGCCATCCGATGCCCCATGGCAAAGAAGAATGCCAAGTCTAGATTGACCAGATGGATCCTTCTACTCCAAAAGTTTGATATTGAGATTAAGGATAAACCTGGAGTCAAGAATGTGGTGGCGGATCACCTCTCTCTTTTAGAAAACCTTGAGTATTCGGATCAGATCACACATATTACAGAGACATTCCCAGACGAGGTGATTCTTGCTATCACCTCGCTTCCATGGTACGCTGACATTGTGAACTATCTTGTTGCCAATAAAGTTCCATAAGGTTGGCCTAGACAATGACTTGAGACATTCCTTGTGAAGGCCAAGTCGTACCATTAAGAAGATCCCACCCTTTATCATGAAGGGGGGATAGTGTCTGGCGTCGGTGCATTCCTCAAGAGGAGCACCATAGCATCCTCATTTACTGCCACAATCTTGAGGTAGGAGGACATCATTCTGGGATATGGACAACGCAGAAAGTTCTCTAATCCGGCTTTTGATTGCCTACCCTCTTCAAGGATTCAGATGAGTTCATGAAGTAGTGCACTGACTATCAGAGGATGAGCACTTGTGGACAACGTGATATGATGCCGATACAGTCCATTCACTTCTGTGAGGTTTTAGACGCATGGGGCATCGATTTCATGGGTCCATTGCTTAAGAGTCATGGGTTTGAGTACATTCTGCTTGCTGTAGATTATGTGAGTCATTGGGTTGAGGCCATCCCCGCCCGAGTTGCAGATGCTAAGACTGCGTGCAGATTCTTGAGGAAAAATATCATTTCACAGTTCGGGGTACCTAGAGTTTTGATATCAGACGGAGGGACTCATTTTATCAACGATAAGGTAAGGGCCCTTGCTAACGTGTTCAGCATTGACCATCGAGTTGCCACTCCATATCACCCTCAGACCAATGGTCTTGCTGAAATATCGAATAAGGAGATCAAGACTATATTGTAAAAGGTCGTCCGCCTAGGACAAAAGGATTGGTCACAGCTTTTGGACTCAGTCTTGTGGGCCTATAGGACTTCCTTCAAGACACCTTTGGGTGAAGGATATGGTTTAATCCTCAAGCGCATCACAGAAGCGTGTGCGTCGTATCGAATACGACGAAATACGACGAAGAATGACTAGTCGTACTAGTTGTTCTATGTAGCGGAATTTAAAATTTTTTATGCAATGAAACCACATGATCCAAGAATGATTCTCGGATTGTTTCATCTATAACCACAATAAGTATAAAGGAATACCTCTTGAAGCGTGGTTGATCGAGTCTCTACGAAAAGAGACCTCCTGTCTCAAGTCTGATCGTCAGAGAAGAAGCTTGTGAGCGCGGGATGAGTCGCGCGATCCTTGCAATCCAACGAGTTGATCCAAGCATGTGGAACTCTTGATATCGTCGTACGAGATCAAATGTCTTTTTTGCGAGCGTAGCACTCCAAGAAGTCGGAGAACCGAAGAACGTCGAAGCGGCGACACTGTGGCGAGGGCGTCGACAGCTATCCCTCTCTAGGGTTTGGTTGACGGCCACCAAGTAGAGGGGAGAGAGGTTGGCGTGTAAAAGAGAGAGAGAGAGAGAGAGAGAGAGAGAGAGAGATGTGCCTCAAAAGCATAGCCCTAGAGAGCATGGTATGCCTCTCTATTTATAAGGTTTTAGGATCCATAAATCTCAATCCATGGGACATATAAAATTAATGGATGAGATTGATTTATGTCTAATCCAATTCAAGATTGTTGTTGGTAAAAACCAACAACTTATGATGTAATTTAGATCAAATATATTTGACAAATCAAATATACATCAATCCTAAAATTAAACCAATCAAATAAGGAGACAAGCAACATGGAGATTACATCTCCCATGTTAACATGGTGGACGACCACCAATTCCACATAGGACTTGGTAGCCGTCCACATGTTTCCATGTGGAGGCAATCTCATGAGATTTCATGAGATTGCATATCTCCATGGAAATCTCCATTATTTAATCCAACAACTTTTGTTGTGATTTATTCTTCAAAAATAATTCATAATTAATATTGAGAATATTGCAATCCTACCATTGAAAATTTGTGAATCACATTCACAACCCAAAACAAAATATAATTTACATTTTCAATTAATTACACAATGTGTATCCAATACACAATAATAATTAACTAACAAATATAAATTATAATTAGCTCTCTCTAATACATTATAAATCACATTTATAATATATTATGAATAATTGGATATTGCTATCCACATTATTCTTATCCACAATAATTAAATCACATTTAATTATATTGGATAATTTCCACACACATCAAGATAATTAAATCACATTTAATTATCAATTTCTTAATGCTTAGATCTTATGTAATTATTCTTGAACCCTTTCATGAATAATGCGATTTCTCCTCAGATACTTGGAGATAAGGAGAGGGCGATTGTTTTGTTCCACGTATAGTGACTTGGATATTAAGATCACATCTCAAATCCAGATCTCATCTTCCTCCCATAGATGCTTGATTAAATCAAGGTCGTAAACCTAATCTTCTCACTACATCTGAATCTCATTCAGATCAATGTCCAATACATGGACTAAGATTAGGTCACTTCTCTACTGGGAGGAGTCACTAAAATCCAGACCTGTTTCATCACTCCCTCAGAATGGAAGCGTCATGGTTATACAATCGTTTATGATCACATCACCCTCAGGCATTCCCAACACCTGTGCATCCTGCATACTGGAAGACCTATGATCATCATGAAGATATAGATCACTTTTACACTGTCATCTTCAGGGTTTGATCACTAAGTTTCTCAATATTGGTCATTGGGATTTGGTACAGATCATATGCTTTCACAAAACATATATCTTACCTTCGAATTCATGTCATGCTTCCAAAGCACGACGACCATGCATGGAATTTGATCAGTCCCAATATCTCATGAGTGAGCTCATGTCTCCGGTTCACAAGTAAACCTGTATGATCCCTTTGGGAGATCGTATTACTCATATGTCCTTACATGCACACCAGCTCGCCGGTGTATAGACTTTGGTTAGGTCATCAACCTATTGGTCTGCCAAATGTACACACTTAGACATATAGCAACACATCTGTCTCTGGTCAGAGGATGTGTGCCTATGCTGTGACAGTATTCAACATAGGTCTTTGGTTATCTTGATCTCGTTAAGTCAACCCATTGAGTTAACTAATCTGATATCTCCGAATCGCTATTCCTATGTAGAGGACCTGCATCAAGAGGTCGATCAGATATTAGCCTAATGAGAAAGGATTACCATCTCGTACTCAGGCTGGAGATCATCACTTGACAATCATTTGATGATGCTTGATGAGTCCTCTATCTAACTCCTTAGATATTCATCAATCATCAACCTCTATGATTCAATGAATCAACAACTGTATGATTATCAAGTTGGCCATGGTACATAACCCTTATTATACAGAGGGACCTTATACTGCATTCATTCATTCAATCTCAGAAAGAGAGTGAAGCATAATCAATAACTTTTATTGATAAATCATTTATTACAATAACATTTATTATAGGAATGGCTCGCCTTGGGCTCACATTGCTAACATTGGGCACATCTCCTTTTCGTCTCATTTATGGCAAGCCATGCCACTTACCTGTGGAAACCAAGCATAAGTCATTTTGGGTAGTTACAGAGTTATTTTTGGATCCCAAGAGTGTAGGAGATCAAAGGAAAGCAGAGTTGGCAGCCCTGGAGGTGTTGAGAGATACCGCCTTCTCGAGTAGCCTACAATATAAGGACAGAGTGAAGATATGGCATGATTCTCATACCAGCCATAAAAAGTTTGATCTGAACCGGAGAGTATGGATATTTAATGCTAGGTTGAGATTATTTTCAGGGAAATTATAAAGCAAATGGAAGGGACCATACTTGGTCAGAAAGGTGCATGACAACGGAAGCATTGATATATCTGAGTTGTCATCTAATTCCGCCTTTCGAGTTAATGGTCAGCGCCTGAAGCCATATCTTGATCATGATCCATTGATTATTGACGTTGCCCCTATTCATTTTGCATGAGATGCGTTCTTTAACTCACATCATTTGCATTTCATGCATGATTTTCACTTCTCCTTCGCAGTTATATAGATCCAGATTGTCCATATCATTCATTCTTTTTGTCTGATATCCAGTCTTCATCTTATGATTATGCTATACTTAGGGTGTGCTTTACCCTAAGTATAGGGGGTATCAGATCTGTGATTATCCATTTGATTTCATTACCTCTATTTTGCTGCCTATACTTAGGGATATTTTACCCTAAGTATGAGGGAGGTAATACATGTACATCATATCCCATGGTCTTCCCCTTGTGTACAGTCTTCTATACTTTGGATTATTTGATCCTAAGTATACGGGGATCACCGACCTCTATTCATTAAATTCTTTCATTCGTCGTTGTATCATAGCATTCTTTTCACTGCCTAATACTCAACACGAGTTATGTCCTCTTTTCATCGCTCTTTGATCTCTCCGAGGACATCGTTTGAGCTAAGTATAGATGGTGTCCTATATATTGTATATATACTTTAGTCATAACTCGTACTTTGTGTATGTGCTAATAAAATGGCTAAATATCATAAAAGTTTTAAAAATTTCTCACATAAATGTTTGTAAATGATTGTAAATACCCTTTGTAAAAATTATTTTTGTACAAAATTTTGTAAAATGATTTTGATTGTAGAATATTTGTAAATATTTTTGGTATCAAAATTATGTATATAGTACAATTTTTTTGAAAAATATTTGAAAAATAAAGGTTTGTAAAAATTTATTTGTAAATATTTGTAAAAATATTTTGCAAAACTTCTCCTTCCTTCTTGTATTCAAAATTTTCCATAAAAATTTGCATATTTTGAAAAATAATTCCAAAAAGAGTTTTGTATATATTTGCAAGCATATTCTTCTGAATCATGATTGACATTTAAACTAATCTGGAATTAAATTGAACAATGAAGCTTGGTTATGATCTTAATCCACTTAACTTCAGAGGAATCTTATAGGATTTGGGGTTAAGACTTTTCCGGTCCATAGTAACTTAATTCTTTGAGTCCACTAGGCTATGTTCACATGTCATCTTAATAAGCCTAAGTAGAACACTTAACAATGCACGCATGACTCTCAGAGACAATGGCTTGACTTGGACAAACACATTACACGTAACTCAACACGGATGAGGTGGTGAGGAGGCAGAATTCTTTGACTTGGGGTAGCATACGAGGGTAGTACTTCTAGCAGGAACCTCTCGTCTTCCTCAAGGGAAGGATGTGCGCCTCAACCTGGTCTAGTGGCATTGAGGTCTAAAGACAAGAGTCTGTGGGTTGCAATAAAGCTTCAAAAGAGGGATAGTCTACTGGCTCAAGAGGAAAAACTCCCTATGTACATGTTGCACCATGTTAATATGTTGTATATATGTACATCAAAAAATGTGGAAAAATATGAAAAACTCCAAAAAAGGAAACATGCCTTATTGAAAATAAAATGCTTGCCGGAGTGTATATAGTGAATAAGAAAAGCTTATGTATTTTACCTTCTCATCTCATGGAAGCTTGCAGCTGGAGACTTAGCTACATTGGCTTTGCTCCAAGGGATACGTGGCTACACTGGGCAGGGTCCATTCTCTTCTTTCCCCCTCTTCTTGAGCTGGTTGTACTTGAACTTAGAAGGGAATACCTCGCTCCTCGAGGAAAGAGTTGCTAGACTGGGGGATTAGAGTTAACTTGTTGAGGGAGGTTGTTTCTTTGCCATTTCTGAGGTGGGGAGCTACATATCACTTACACAGTACAAGGAAAGATGCATAGTCATTAGAGTTTGCATATGTAGACTTGTTCTGGCCAGATTATTAAGGAGTCCTGACCATAAAACTGTGGAACTTGGAGGCTGTTGAGTCTTAAACCTATTTTCCAATAAGGTTCCGTCAAATTAATAATCCCAAGGTCTGAATGAGCTTCGTACTTCAATTTAATGGAGATAAGTTTAATAATCAACTTTAGTTCTTTTTCTTTTCTAATTTTCTTTTCACTTATTTTTCGAATAAGTGTTTGCTAAGGGACTAGAAAAGGTAAAGTATATGAGGATGATAAATCTACGATTCTCATTCTTTATTCTTTTATTTCAACTCTTTCTTTTAACAAAAAGACACATGTAAATACTTGTAAATACAATAACATAGCATTGTGCATGACATTGTTAATAGTGCATAATTAATACCTATTTTTGTAAAATAAAAGAATAAAGAGAAAAGTAAAAAAGAAGGATATATTTAGAATAAATACAGATTGACCTAAACCCCAAGAGAAGGTCAAATTTTGACATGATCGCAAAGAAAATAAGTAGAGAGAGATAAGGGTGCACTATGTATTACACATATCACATTTACTTATACAAAATATTTATTTATTTATTTATTTTTGACAAAATAAAATTACTTTATTCTTTGCACATACTTGTATATATCCCTAGAAATAATATAAAAATAAAATAAGAATCATAAAAACAAAGTACAAATAAAAATAAAATTCAACAACTCCTTGTACAAAAGACACATGTATATCATACATTAACTATTTATTTTACACCCTTAACTAATTCATAAAAATAACATAAAAATCTTTTTGTAACCATTAAATTAGTTTTGGAAATAATTAAAATATAAATAAAAATAATTTTTGTAAAAAAGAATAAAATAAAAATACTTGTACAAAATACATAGGAATGTTACACCTGTATATAATATTATATACTGTATATACCTTATTTTTATTTTCATAAAAGTAATTAAAAATCAAAGAAAAATAACTTATAAAATAATAAACATTTTTATTTTATATACTTATTAATGTAAAATCATTTAGTATTTTTTATTCAATTTTCTTTTGTTTTGTAAATGCTGAATTCTCATTGGTCAACGTCCGTTCGTTACCTCGGTCAACGTCCTCTCCTCAGTCGTGTCCACCCGACTTCACCTCGCCGAAGCTATTTATCATATTTCTCCTGGTCAGACCCGGCCATTTTTTGCCTTGATTCCTACGCCCGATTAAAGCCCTAAGATCCATGATCCTCACAGATCCCTAGGCACAGCTGGATCTGCTTAGGATTCCACATTGTGCTTTGATCTTCTTAGACCCTGGAGCATCCTATAAAATCTCTTCTTCACCTCTTGTGCTCTCCAACTCATCCCTCGCGCCACCATTATTCCCTAGACACCTTCAATGAAGTGACACTGACCTGGAGTGCAGCTTAGGATCCTTCGGAGATGCCTCGAGGCTTGTAGCTCGCAACACAGTCGGAGATCTGCAGCGTGAAGCCTCCCGGTCAGCCACAGCTCGATTGAGGCCAAGACCCAATCATCCACCTTCACCTGGAGTTCATGCTTCCACTAGTCGCTTTAGGTATCACTCCTACTCTCCTTTCCTTCCATTTCAATTCCATCTTTCCTATTTCCGCTGCCGCCATTTTCTCTGCTCCGACCAGCCGATCAGAGTTCCGTAGCACCCCTTCATCCGCACAGATCGAATCCCTCTTCGCCCCACACCTTCTTACACAACCTGATACTCTTAGAATCAACCACCAGGTTGAGATTAAGGTCGAGACCTCCTCCCCTCCCTTCGTCAGAGGTCGAATCCAGCTCCATATCGCTTCTCTTACTTTCCTATGCAATAAACTGGACCGGAGCGTAGCCCCAAAGTCCCTCTTTCACTTGAAAGCACTGGTATGCATCAGGAGACCCATTTGGTTCCTCTACTGCTCCGGCTGAGCAGCTCCAGGAGGACCAGCAGTGCCATGCCCATCCGACCATCCTCTCGATCATCAGAGTCAGCCATTCAATGCGTAGTGCTTCCCCGACAATGCTGGACATCTCCACTACTTCATCGAAGCCTCGGATCTTCTTCCAAGCTCAGGTGAAGTTCGTTGTGCATGAATTCTTCCAGCAACCTTTGTAGCCATTCGATCCGGAGTCCAGCTCCAGACTTGATCTAAGCTTTTGGTTTGCATCTTATCCTGACGCTCGGATCGGGTCCGGACCCCCCATCTGCGATGCCCGTCACGCAACCCTTGCAGACCGTTAGATCAGGTCTGGCGCAACAGATTTGACACGCTCGTCCTTGACCATTTCTGAGCCGTCAAATGGCTTTGTAGAGGACCATCAGAGCCGTCAGAGCCCCAATGTGTGCCTCACGGTAATTTCCCTTTTTCCCTTGCATGTTTTTGTATTTAGCTTTAGTCCAATAAATAAAATCTATAGTTAAAAACATTTACAATTGGAACCCTAAACTTTTTATATTTGCATTTCCGTCACTCCGAGTCTGAGTCACGTGTGTCCCCACATGCTATATGGGCTATTTGCACTTTGTGTCCTGTGTTTTTATGTTGTTATGGTATGAATGATAAGTTTTGATTATTGCATTTAAGCGCCTATGAGCCTAGATCACGTGTGACACATGTGTTGGTTGGATTAATTGCAGATTCAGACCTATGTTTTCTTAGTTTGTTATCTATTTGGTCTGTAAACTTAAAATAATTACTTTTAGGTCCCTGTGAACTGTATTTAATTCCTTAAATTTATTGGACTTAATAAATATTAAATTAACTCTAAAAATTGCCTAAAAATTACTGTTAGCTTCTACTAGGATGTAATATTTGTGGGATTTTTGTGGTTTAATTTGATTGCATTTTATATTTTAAAAAATTTAAAAATACCTACAAACGTCCCTGTTTGTGTTACGAAAATTATAAAAATTCGAAAAATACTTTAAAATCCCACAAAAATTCCCATATTCATCTTTTATTGTGTTTTAACTCTTGTATTAATTTTGTTTGAAAATTCTTTATAAAAACCCTAAAAATCACAAAACAACAAAAATTATAAAAATCATATAAAATCAAAGAAAAATCTAAAAATTGTGCTCTTAGTTCTTGTTTGTAGCTCTTTATTTTTATTTTATATAAAATTATCATCCAGGGCCTTTGGGAACTTTAAGTATTTTTAATTTACAAATTGGTCATGGATGTACACTGTTTTACATTTTTAGCACTGTTTGTTTTTTAAAAATTCACAAAAATTTTGAAAAGTCTTTAAAAATTGCCAAAAACAATTCAAATCCCTTAAAATCCAAAAAAAAATTACTTTAGTTTTTTGAGCATTTTTTACTCCTTTGAAAAATACAAAAAGAGTGTTGTGTGTCCCTTGTGTGTTTTGTGCTTGTTTACCTCTTATTGAAAAATTAAAATTTTGAAAAATAAAAAAACACTAAAAAATATTTTATTTTCGAAATTGGACTACTTAGTTTTAAATTGTGCTCCTTGTGTTTGACCCTGGTTGCTATACTAGATAAATAAAATAGCGAGACCGCTTACATTGATTGCTTGATCTGCTTTAGTGGTTATTTTTCTCATTGACTGAGCCGAGTGATTTGGGTCACAATGACCATTGTTTTATTTTGATACTAAACCCTAGTCACATGGTCGTTCATTAGCAGGATGCCGACAATGCATGATTGTAGAATGCCACCTCTACGAGTGTCACGGTGGGCTGCAGTTAAAGGAAGAGAGTTTTTCCTATATATACTAGTGAGAAAAGATAAGAGTGCATGGTATTTAAGAGCACCAGTCCTTAATATTGTCACCAAGAACAACATTTTGTTGTTGCTATTGTATACTTGCACAATAAGATATGAAGTTCGAGACATAGTTCACTTTTTTTATGTTGCGATAAAAGTACTAAAGTTATGCAAATGTTCACATTAAAAGTTTCTTTACTGAAAACAAAATGTGACAACCTTACAAACATTTTTTTTCAAACAATGCATTTGTGTATTGTTGAATGAAGAGTTATTAACAACAACTTAGAATATTGTTTTTATAGTAATTCTCAATCTGAAGCATGAGTGAGTAATAGAAGAAATATAGTACATCATTGCACGATTTTAATCTTTTGATGGGCTCACATATAAGACCATCATTAATCTCTTTATCAAAAAGCCAAAGGAGGATGGAGGGCCACACGTGTGCACATGTGTGTTCTTGCTCTCGCTTTGTCTATCTCTTCATCTTTATCTATGGCTCAGGCATGAGACATTGAATTTGTATCGTTGATAATTTTATCACATTTACTTTAGATGTTCTTGGATAAATTAACTTATACAATTATTTTGAAATCCAAAACATCTTAATCTTGATGAGCATTTTGAATTTTTAACTGTCCTTGGAAACTCAATGGGGACTCCCTTAATGTGACAACTACAGATCTAAGGAGACACACTCTCTGATCGTTCCCTCCATGATGATCCTTTCTTATGTTTTGCGACTGAAATACCGTCGAGATAACCCTCGGGTACTGTCTTGTAGTCCACACATGGCGAGACCACTAAATCACTACAATGACAACCCAAAGAAAATCTCTGGCTAATTCAACAAATAACCCACACAATAATGTAAAGCAATCAAGTCAAGATGTGAATCAAAATTTATTATAAGCCTACTATAAATGTGTATATACTGATAAGCAGAGTAGGGTGTTAAACATAGGGAGATAAGTCGGTGTAGTAGATATATTATATATAAATAAATAATGAATAAATAATATAGGTAAATTTGTACATTATTCATTTAATTAATTAATGTTTTTGTGGGCTTTTATTTTTAAATATATTTATTATATATATATATATTATTTTTTTAAGTTTTATACTTTTTATACTTTTATGATTTTTTATTTTTTAAAATATAATATATATATATATCAATATATGTATGTATATAATATAATATATATAATATAGGAGATATCTAGCATAGAATATATAATAAATATACAAAAAGCAGAAAAGTACCTAAAGAACGACCCTTTTTTAAAACGATTTAAAATATTTATAAGGTAATTATAATAATTAATAGTAATATTAATTATATAGAACTATATATAGGTATATTATATAATATAGGGTATTAAAATTATAATTATAACCATAAAAATTAAAATTTACAAAATAAAATATTTTGTGTTTTTTATGGTTTCTTCTATTTTTATGATTTTATGGGTATTTTTGCTAATTTTAGGTATTTTTAGAGTCTAAATTACATAAAATCAAGAATTTAATAAATAGACCGAATTGATTTGAGACTTAAAAGTAGCTAAAAGTTCAAAATTTCTCCAAATCACTTTTATTTAAAGATAATATATATAATAAAAACAAATATTTTGGGGTTTTCAAAAATATTTTGCATTTTTTTAGGATTAGGAAGGGTTTGCTAATTTTTAGTGTTCCTTTTAATATTTTTATTATTTTTGGTTAGTAATAACAATAAGTAATTTTTTGGATTTTTTATTATGGTTTTATGATTTTTTATTTTCTAAGGAAAACATGGAATAAACATGCTATTTTTTAATTTTAATAAATATTAAATGCTGATGAAATGCAAAATAAATTACATCATGAGAAAAAACATGTCATCAGGCATTTATCTCTATTTTTCATGATTTTTGGAGCACGTGAAGTATTTTTAAAAAATAGACTAATACAAACAAAAATAATTAGGTTGGCAAGGGTATTTTTGGAATAATAATTAAATACAAGGGTCCTTGTATAAAATATCCAAAACTTTGAACGAGAAGTTGATTTTAAAAGATTAAATCATAAATACAGAACCCGAAAAGGTTTACATGCAAAATACCCACGTACGTGGGCTGCCACGTAAGGTGGCGTGGCATGGGACTAAACTGCAATATTAAAAAGGTTCGAAGGCATGCATGAAATTTGTCCACAAACTTTTAAACATGATACAATAGTTACAAGACTTATTGCAAATAATGAAAAGGTGAACAAGGGTGTGCGAAGTTACCCATTAAATGCCTGCTGATCGGGTCGTCGCATGGCTGCCACATGGAGGATCGGTTGGCTATGGTCTCACACTGATTCGACTTGATTGAATGGCTGCAGTTAGATCTTGCACCCTCGCCAGATCCAATGGCAACTAGGTGGCTTGCAAAAGCCACCAAGAACAGTAGTGAAGGGTGGCTTCAATCTTGATTATCTCCGTCCTCCGACGCACTTTCCTTGTTCTGGTGACTGCTATAGGTCGATGGCATGCCTCCACATATGTAGATGAGCCCATATGGGCTCAAAGAAGCTCATGATGCTCTGATGGCTCCAGGCAACCTAGAGCTCATCCAACTACTATCTTTGGCTCCAGAAGGGTCCGCAAGCCCCAGGACCTGCACAAAAAGAACCACCAACTCTAGGGCATCGTCCCCAACCGGGTATTGAAGCTGGGAGAAAATGGGAGAGAGAGGGCGGAAGAGCTTCGGTGTAGCGGAGGAGGAGGAGCTCGCTTCACTGGATCTAAGCGAGACCCATGTTGGAAATGCGGGGGTTTTGTGATAAAATGAAGAGGAACGATATGGGATGGAAGTAGAGCAGGGATACGGTCGAGACGCAGCAGATTTGGCATGGAGCTCAAGCTCCAGGTCAAATTGGGGATCCTCATTGCACTAATACTGAACTGGAATTAGAACATAAAGGTTACCAAATAAAGTAGGAAAAGGACATCGATCTAGTCTTAGAACCAGAGAGGCAGAACCTTCGGCGAAGGTGACCGAAGATGGTCGGATCGACCCAGGAGATGTCCCTCCTCACTGCTGACGGCTGCTATCGACCCCTGTCACGGGTCTACAGCTCCAAAGCCAGGTCCAGGGGGTTAAGGCTGCTCCAAGAGATATCAAACTCCAAAATGGTGGAGAAGGTAGAAGTTTATAGGGTTGGTGATGCAGCAACTTCGAGGGGGAGTGGCGTGAGATGGAGTGAGGGTAGGTGGAAGGAGATGGGTAGGTGAGGGTGGCAGAAGTACAAGTCATGGAAGGGTGAATGACTCGAGATGCAGAAGGCGTAGGGGATGGAATGAAAAAATGGAGAAGGAGGGCGTCCTGTGAGTTTTTAACAATTCGGATGGAGATCAGAGTAGTTGACCAGAGGTCAACGAAGGAACGACCATGGTTGGTGCACGTGGACCAACTAGGAAATTTCAAGGAAAAATGCTTTCAAAATGAATATAAAATAAAAATGAAATAAATAATTTTATGTCATAAAATAAAAAAGTCTATAATTTTATGTAGTATTTAATACATATTTTTATTTGTTTTTTCGAGGTGTTTTATTACAAGTTAATATTTACATTTATATTAATAGGTAAATATACCTGTATTTTGAATATTTAATTTTTATTGTGCATTATATATTCTTTTAATTTATACATATATTTTATATAATTTTGACTTATTTAATTACATATTTAGATATTTTCATTGTATTTTTATGAGATATGTATACTTAAATAATTACGTGTAGATTCTTTATTGGTATATATAGGTATATTTCATCTATGTATTGAAATATATGATTTATTTTTAATTTATTCTGATGGTTTTAATTTATTTTAATTATGTATATGTATTTTAAATAATATCTACAATTATATAAAAATAAAAGATTTTAAAATAGAAAGAATAAATATATTGAATAAAATATACATATATATTGTACAATATGCAAAAACCTAAATTTTGCATCTTAGCTCCAAATTAAATGATAACACCTTCATTAAATAGCTTATTAAAAGTTATATACATATATATATTACATCTTAGTGATTTTGGTCCATTTTGATGCAGTAAGGAGAAGATATAGGCCTGTGAAGTTTTTATTTTGATTTTTTTATTTTTTGTGTCTTGGGCACACTGTGCATTATTTTTATGTGAAATCAATTTTGTATTTTCCTTTGTATTTTTATCTACAATATTCTTATAGAGGGTTTTGTTATTTGGGGTGTAAAAATAATTAAATAAAATATGTGCCAAAAATCAATTATAGATGAATTAAAATTAGGGTTTTGTGCATGGTTTTCTGTGTATATTTGTACAATTTCTCTGCCATATCCCCCTACTTTATTCCTTGTCGACCAAGTCATCATGACGACTGGATCTCAGGGTTTAGGGTCACTCAACACCTAGGGTGTTTCATTTCTTTTTCTTTTCTTCCTTTATTCTTTATTTTGAAATTAAATACAATAAATATACACTATTTTATACAGTATTCTGTACAATTTATACAATGTTTATTTTAGAAAATTAATGATATATACATGCATTTAGCAGAGATTTAAGGTCTAAATGAAAGAATAAAGGTGATCAAATGGATATTCATCACTCACTATACTTGCCTTTGCTAGTCCCTAGCGACACTTGTGCTTATAACTGTATAAAACGAAAAATAAAGAAAATAAAAAGAAATAACTTGGATTGATTTTATCTTTTGAACTTGTCTTCATAATATCAAAGCTTGGAGCTCGATCGGTCCTTTGGATTTTTAGTTCAGTCAGAACATTGTTCGCGAATCGGACTTGTAGCACAATAGCCTTTAAGAACCACGAAACGCTGCCCAAGTCTCCTCAAAAGCTAGGTCAGAACGATTCGATGTCATACACAATCCCTTATGACTATGATTCTATTTTGTACAGTGTGTTTGTGATATATGGCTCCTCTCAGCCGAAGCGGTAGAAGTCAGTCTTCTCTAACATGGTGGCCCTAATTCCTCAATCTAATAACACTTTCCTCTAGAAGCAAGGTATTCCCTTCTAAGTTCAAGTAGAAGAGGATATGGAGAAGAGAATGGATAATAGCCAATGTAGCTACATATCTTAGGATGCTTGACTAGTGTAGCCAAGTCATCTGGCTACATGCTCACATATGTCTTTGATGGGAATTGATTTTTCTTGATTTTTGCTCGTATATTTTTTGGTAGTTTTGATTTTTACATTTTTTTGAATAGTATACACAATGGCATTTACATAAGAACTTTTCCTCTTGAGCCAGTAGACTATCCCTATTTTGAAGCATTATTGCATCCCACAACATTCGATCATTAGACCTCATGGCTACTAGATCAGGTTGGAGTACAATGATTACATAATTGTGACTTCCGATGTTTCCATTGGCTTGTGTCTCATGTCGGTAAATCCAGCCCTCTACCACCTCAACTGAGTTGATCAAAGTGTAAGGAGCAGATGCACAAGCTAGGCCACTGTCAACAAGAGTCGTGTGTGTATTCTGAAGTGTTCTACTTAGGTAGTCAAAATGAAACTATACCAAGTCTCATGGTCTCAAAGAGTTAAGAATAGTAGACCCGAAGTGCGTCAATTCTGGTTCCTATAAGATTCTTGTGATTAAGTGGATTAAGATCTTACCGAGCTCCAATCTTCGGATTTTATTTAGACTTGTTTAATTGTCATTATCAATCCTAAAAATGCAAATGCTATGCAAAAAGCAGGAGACTATTTTTGTGATGCAATTTTTAAATTTTGAACTTTTATGGTATTTTTGAAAAAGTTTGTAATTTTTATGTAATTTTTAAAACATTTTGCATGTTTTTATAGATTTTTGAATTTTGTAAATTTTTAGTGATTTTTCAAAAACACAAGAGTTAGCAAAAGAATTATGTGCAGATAAATACAAGGGGGTGTGTCTTATTATTTACAAGAATTAAGGTTCAAGAATTTACACACGTTAGTTATTTACAAGTTTATGTAGTGAGTTTGTAAAGACTTTTATTTGCTTGAATATTGTATATGGTTCTCAAAATAGTTTGAAAATATTTTCACAAATATTTCGAGAACTTTATTTTGAAAAATAATTTGACGAATAGTTTTTGAAACATTTACAAATTTTGAAAACTATTTTGCAAAGATTTTTCAAATATTATGTATAAGTTTTTCAAAGTGCTTTTTGCAACCATTTTTCAAACCATTTGCGAATAGATTTTCAGAAAGTTTTATTCAAACAAAGAAGAGAAATTTTCACAAAGAAGATATTTTTACAAAGGTAGAATAGATTTTACAAAATATTTTTCAAATAGTTTTCAAGATGTTTTTCAAAGAGATTTTCCAACCAATTTCAAATATTTTGCTAAACATTTTTTTACCGATTTATTAGTTAGTATATACAATAAATTGAATGTGTGTTTTAGTTTCATTAATTTATCCATATTATTGAAAATAAAAAAATACGAGTTATAGATAAAATATATACGACGTATATATGACCCCTATATACTGAGTTTGAGCCACGTCCTCATAGAGCGAGTAGAAAAGGAAGACTTAACTTGCACTAAGTATAGGAAATTCTTACTACAATGACATAATAAAGAATGAGAAGTCGACCATCCCCATATACTTAGCATTAAATAATCCTAAGCATAGAAAACTGTATTGAACATACAAGAAGGGTCGAGGGTGGAAACGAATAAATAAATCATCTGCTCGGCATGACCTCCTATACTTAGGGTAAAATATCCCTAAATATAAACAGAAAATCAAAAGTTGAGGAGACATGAGAGGGGTCAAAGAATGAATACCCGAGTACACTCATCCTCCATACATAGGATGAAACATACCCTAAATAAATCAATGATGAATGGGATGAGTGCCAATTTTCAAAGAGTGAAAAAAATTAAAAATGAAAAGGAGAAATGAAGAAAAGAAGAAAAGATTAATTAATAAAAAATGTTTTTGAATGCCTTGTTTGATTGCATAGATATTACGGATTTCAGATCATCATGCCTGAATTGAATCAACCACGGACAGAAATGTATCATGTTCAAGGTAAGGCTCCAGTAGCTATTCGTCAATCACAAATGGTTGTGCGTCAGCTGATAAACCGGATATGACGATACTTCCATTGTTACGCACATGTTTTATTATAAAAGGCCCATTCCAATTACTCTTCAACATCCTTAGGAATAATTTAAGCTTTGCATCAAACAACCAGACCTTCTGACCAGGTTTGAAAGTCTTACGATAGATATGCTTGTCGTGCTACTTCTTGATCTTCTCTTGTACATTATGTTATTGTCGTATGCATAGTTGCAGAATTCGAGAAGTCAATTCAGATCTGGCTTTCTGTTCTTTCCGACCTTCTTGGAATCTAAATCACATACATTAATTTCCCACAAAGATTTGTGAATGAGTTCTATGAGCAAATGGCATGGCTTATCGTTTACCAGGTGGTAGGGAGACATTCCTAACAATGATTTGTACGTGGTTTGATAGGCCCAAAGAATGGAGTCAAGTAGTTGAGACAAGTTCTTCCTATCAGAATGTATACGTTTTTGCAATATTGTCTTAATCTCCCTATTCGGTTAGGCCATTGGATTGTGGGTGGTACGAAGAGGTGGCATGATGTTCAATACAAAATTCCTACGTCAGCTTCTTCATCTCTCTATTGATGAAATGGCTACCTCCATGGGATATCAGAATTTCAGGGATCCCAAGCCTTGTAATTGTATTTTCCTTTAGAAATCGACAGATTGTACGACAACAACTCAGGTTGGGATAGCCTCCGCCTAACGACTCACGTAGTCGACAGCAAGCCGAATGTACCCATACCTCTGACTGTTTGGAAGTGGACCCATGAAGTCAAGGCCCCATGCATCAAAAAGGTCTGAGATCTGAATGCACTTTAGGGGTATTGTATCTCTCATTCCTATGGTATCACCCATCTTATGACAGTCAGTTAAATGCTTTACAAAATCTTCTGTATCTTTGAATAGAGTCGGCCATCAAAGGCAGCATTGGAGCAATTTTTCTTCCGTTCGCTTTCCAGCGTGGTGTCCTCCTGATTCTCTGGCATGACAATGTTCGAGTACACTTTGGACTTCCTTATAAGGAACACACCTCCTCTAGATGCAATGTACCCCCTCACAAAAGAGATAAGGATCCTCCCACTGATATAAAAGAATATCTGACGAAAATTTGTTGACTTTCAGCTTCGGCCAATCTTGTGGAGTTCCCTCGGACACAAGATAGTTCACAATATCAGTGAACCAGGAGAGTGAGGTTACTGACAAAATAGCTTCATCTGGGAAAGTCTCTGTAATTGCCAACAAGTTTTGCCTAGGAGTGTCGATCTTTGGCAATCTTGACAAATGGTCTACCGCCACATTTTGACTCCAGGTTCATCATGGATTTCAAGATTGAATTCCTGAAGCAGAAGGATCCATCTGATAAATCTTGGTTTTGGCATCCTTCTTGGCTTACAAGTGTTTGATGACAGAGTGGTCTGTATACACAATCACTTTGGATCCAAGGAGATGGGATCTAAATTTCTCTAGGGTGAAGACAACTGCTAGCATCTCTTTTTCAGTGACAGCGTACTTTTTCCAAGCTTCATCTAGAGTTTTGCTAGAATAGTGAACTGTGAATAGTAGATTGTCTCTTTGTTATCCCAGAACCACTCCAATGGCTTAGTCTGAGGCATTTTTCATGATCTCAAATGGCAGAGACCAATCTGGAGATTGTAGGACATGGGCCTCGACGATCAGTTCTTTCAGCTAATTGAAGGCTTGGAGGACTCCAAATTCTACAATAAAATCGACCTCCTTGCCTAGAAACTTAGTCAATGATTGACAAATTTTGCTGAAATCTTTGATGAATCGTCTGGATAAACCTGCATACTCAAGGAATGGCTAGACTTGCTTCAGATTTGTTGGTGGCTCGAGTTTTGAAATGGCATCCACCTTCACAGGAACTACCTCCATGCCATGTTTAGATATGACGTGTTCTAACACAATCCCCTCAGTCACCATGAAATGGATATTCTCCCACAAGAGCATCAGGTTCACTTCACAACATCTTTTTAGCATTCGGTCCGGGTAAGATAGACATCGATCAAAACTGTCTCTGTAGACCGATAATTCATCCATGAAAACCTCGAGAAAACTACCAACCATGTCTGTGAACACGACCAACATACAACGTTGAAATACCGCTGGAGCATTATGATGAATACTCATTCATCACTCTTTATTCTTATATTTTAGCTACAAAAACCTTTGCAAATGCATGTAGATATGTGTAAATACAAATAATTACCAAAAGCATGCATTGTGTAAAAACCTATAATTAGCATGTTTTTGTGTAAAAATAAAAGAATAAAGATTAAAAAGAAAAAGAGGGAAATATTTAGAATAAATATTGAGCAACCTAACCCAAGGGAGGGCTCAGCATGGGCCTGACCGCATAAAAGCCAAAGTAGAGGGAGATAGGGGCTCATGTGTGTAAATATTTATGTAAATAAAATAAAATTATTTTCCTCACAAAAATAGGCTTGTAAATATTTGTATATAATTATAAATATAAAATCAAAACAAAAATTTAAAAATTAAAAAGAAAACAAAAAAACACAACTTGTACATGATCACATTATACATAGAACCACCTTTATCTTTATTTAACCTTATAAATAAATAAAATTAATTTCAAAATTTTTTGTAAATATTCTATATTATATAGTGTAAATAAATAAAATAAAAACAATTAAAACAAAAACAAAATAAAAATAACAAAATTAAAAACACAAAATATATTGTAAATATACCATGTATATAAATGTATATATGTATTTATATTACCTATGTATATAAATAATTAAAATAAAAT
Organism: Ottelia alismoides; assembly: GCA_037367405.1. Taxonomy (NCBI): domain Eukaryota; kingdom Viridiplantae; phylum Streptophyta; class Magnoliopsida; order Alismatales; family Hydrocharitaceae; genus Ottelia; species Ottelia alismoides. Next base: position 308,283 of record JAZKJV010004771.1, read on the forward strand.
AAAAATATCTTTTTATTCCTTATTTTATAATGAAAATAAATAAAATATAAAAGGGGAATAAAATTGTACAAAAATAACAATTAAAAATCAAAAATCAAAATCCTACATATTGTATATATACCTATATATAACATATTATGTATATACCTTATTTTTATTTTGAAAAATTAATTAAAAATCACTAAAAAATAGAAAAAAATAAAATAAAAATATTTCATGTTTTAAGTTTTCACTAATTCGGCCGTTTGCCACATGTTATTTCACTTCCAAATATTGTCCACGTGGTCGACCCCTATTGGTCCTGGGATTGTTGACCGCCCGGTCAACTACACCCCCCCCAGGACCACTTCCCACGGGTCCTTAGCGTGCGACCCGTTTCTCGGATTTTCCCCATCTAAACCCGATCGCCTACCACCTAAACCCCGGGTCCGACTCCTTAATGCTGCATCCGAGACCCTCGCCGGAGCCTCCCCCTCGGGATCCGCGCGCTTCCACGCCCTACCCGCGCCTTTCTTCCCGGACTCTCCAGCATATAAAGCTCCAGCTCCGCCTCCTCATTTCTCATCTTTGGGTATTCGATTCCACCCCCTGTGAGCTCCGGTGTGTGCGTGAGAGTGACAGCTCACTGCTCGTGCTGTTGAAGCGAGGAGAGGGACCGGATTCCATCGATCCAGCGAGCTTCGCCGCTGTTGCTCCGCCACCAGCTGGAGCCCGAGCCTCGGAGGGAGACGCTCCTCGAGGCGAAGACCCAGAGCTTCCTTAGCTCTTCCCCAGTCTCCTCGTCCACCCAGGTAATCCCTTAGACCCTTCTTTTCCTTTGATTTTCATTTACGCCCAAATCGTCGCTCCGCCGTGTTACTCTGATTCCGACCATTCCATAGCTAGATTCGATCATCGGAATCCACAGACATCTGCGCCTTCCTCCGACGCGCCTTCTCCATCCCTCCATCCAACCCAGCTCGCACAGGAGCTGGGATTCGAGCTCCACCGTCCCCCCTTCGCCGGAGCTCGTCCATATCGCCCCATCGTCCACCGTCACCCCGCCTAACCGGGTCGAGGCAGTTTGCCCTCGACCCGCGAGTCTTCTGGACTGTTTTGCAGGTTCAAAGAAGGACGTCTGAGGTCCTTCGACATCAAACCAGGAGGTGCAGCTCTGCCGACCTCGCCGGAGCTCCTCGGAGCTCGGCCGGGTCATCGGAGACCCCCATCCGATGCGGAGGCCCACGCCAGACCTTTCCCGATCATCAGCGCCCCGCGAGGAGGTCAGGAGCGCACGCACTGGGACGACGAAGTTCGTCGGCCACCTGTTCTTCCTCGACCTTCAGACGCCGTCCGATCATCCCTCTCGCTCCAGGTTCATCTGGGTCGTCCGTTCAGGAGCAACAGTCATCGTTCGATCTGAGGTGGATGGATCTGGACCGCCCGATGCTCAAGGGTTATCCGCAGAGAGCCACACCCGTCCGATGCACCACGTGGCTTGACCCTCACCGTCGGATTCGCCAGAGGAGCCCAGCTGTGGAGCGCCCGTTATTCCCAACCGTCAGATGATCCACGTGCCCTCCATCCAGCCGCTCTATTAATAAAGGGTAAACTACCCTTAGGCCCTTCTGTTTATTTCATTTCGCATTTAGTCCTGTAATTAGTTAATCTAGTTGTTTAGTTTTTGGGTTATTTGCGTAGAGGACCTCGTACTATATTTAGTTTGCATGTATGCCCCTGTGTATGGTCTGACACGTGCATCGACACGTGAGTTTTTGGCGTATTTGCATAACATGCCCCTGTAGTTCTGACTGTTAATGGATGAATGAAAGTTTTTGTTTATTTGCATGTATACCCCTGTGCGTATTTTAATTGAGCATGTGCGTTATATATTGGGTTATTTGCAGATAAGCCCTTGGGCTTTTGGTACCTGTTACCAAAAGGCCCTCGGAACTTATTTTTCTCACATTTGGGTCCCTGAGTGCCCCAGACACGCGCGTAGCACGTGTTTCGCTGGGTTAATTGCACCAGAGCCCTCAGACTTTCGGGTATTTGCACTTTGGTCCCTGTGCACTGTGCCCCCTCTTTATTTTTGGTTAAAATAGCAAAACCCCTCCAAATCCAACGAAAATTGGACACATGGCTCCTGCCATAGTGTAAAATTTTCGAGGATTTTTTAGGACATTTTTGTTTTCATTTGATATTTTTAAAAAATTCAAAAACATCTATTTTCTTCACTGTCTAACTTTAAAAATCACAAAAAAATATTAAATAGTGTTTAAAAATTACAAAAAAAAATTGTCTACTGTTTATTTTGTTGTGTTTGATTTTCTAGCCAATTTTGGCTATTTTTCATTACTGAAAACCACTAAAAATCGAAAAACACTCAAAACCTTATAAAAATTCTAGTAAATCAATTAAAAATCCAAAAACAATAAAATAGGTGCCTAAATTTTCCTTGTTTTATTCTCTTTACAGGAAAATTACCTCCCAGCTAATTTGGGCCTTAGATATTTTATCTAGGCCCTTTTAGCTCGGCTGGACAGTACCTACTGTTTTAGCTACTTTTTGATTTTTAGAAAATTAAATAAACATCAGAAAATTCTCAAAAATTCACCAAAAATACTAAAAATTATAAAACACATAAAAATATTTTTGTTTGAATTTTTGGTTGATTTAGTGCTTTTAATAAATTATTGAAGTGTGTGTTTATTTACTTTTCTTATTTTCTTAATACATTAAAAATCCAAAAAAAATATAAAATATTCAAAAACCACCAAAAACATTTCTTTTATTTCTTTTATCTCCTTCTTGACTACTTCGTAGGCTAAGAGGCCAAACCGTGCTCCTTGAGTTCGACCCTGGTCGCTATACCAGGTTAAATAAAATAGCGAGACCGCTAGCTCATTTTTGATCGATCTTATCTATCTTGGTGGTCTAATCTTTTTGATCGACACGATCGAGTGACCGAGGTCGCGATGACCATTGTAGAGATACCTGATTGCCTTAGTCGCTCGGTTTTTCGTGTCATCAGAATGGCGTCGTTGCCGGGGAGCACGGCTTAGTAGTTTTTATTTTTCGTTTTTGTTTTCGCGCTTTTCGCGGCTCTTTCAGAGCTCGCGGCTTTTTCGCGGCTTTTGTCTATATTTTATTTTTGTTTTATTTTGCTTTATTTTCTTTTCTTTTGTTTTATTTTGTTTTATTTTGAGTGTTTGTCTTATTTTGCATTTTTGCATATATACCCTCATTTTCATTTGCATTTATTTTCCTTATTATTATTATTTGATTATTTCGGTCTGACCACTTGTCTCTATTTCTTGCGAGGGCCCGAGGACCGCAGAGGCGACTTTCGAGGAGCCGACGTAACCGCGGGACTTGGAGGCGGCTCCCTTCTTTACGGAGCCGCAGGAGAGAGCGAGAGAGAGAGTTGAGTGGGAGAGGTTTAGTTAGATTTTTTATTTTTATTTTGATTATTATTGTAATAATACAGGGACTCAGAAACTGGACCTTTGCACTGTGGTTGACTTAGCGTGTCTGTTTCGCCGAGCACCGGTGTGCTCGGGGGACCCTTAGGAGTTTTTCGCGGCTTTTCTCGCGGTTTTGTTTTCTTTTCTTTTTAGCTGCCTTTTCTGGTGTTTACACGGTTTTTGATCGAGCCCCTAGACTTAGGATTTTATACTTGCTTGTGCCGTAATTAGTAGGGTCCCCACACTTAATTATCTGCATGTTCCTATAGTGCGCTTAATTGGACCTACTAATAATCAATTAATAAAAATAACTGACTCATTTCCTTCGTGGCTTATGTGTCGTAGTCTACCCCACAAAGCGCTTTCTCCTACCCCTGATTTGTCGGGCAGAGGAGGGGTAGACCAAGACCGGACCTTTGGCCTGTAGGACGGTGACCAGTTAGACGGTTCTGCGAGTAGAATTGCTGATCTAGGACTCGGTTTTCATCACTGCATCATTTAGGTAGTTTATTTTCTGACTTTACATTTATGCGCGGATCATATTGCATGTAGAGTGCTGGAGACAGGTACGCCTTTTCTGACTTTGCATGCATCATTGATTTATCGTGCATCGGCTTTTTCATCTTCTCCCCCTGTTTTTGACTTAATAATCAGGAGAACCGAAAAATTCGTTAGGCGTTTGTTTTCATTTGAAAAATATTAAAAAAGAAAAACCATAAAATTGGGACTGGCTAAAACTATTGACCCTAAAAGACGCTCACCTTAAAAATTTGTCTTGGGGAGAGCAACCCCCTCCTTGTTTGGTTTGATTGCGCGAGAGAGTGACCCGCACCCTAGGTAGAGCCCTCCGGTGCTATTTCCAGCTGACTACCGACTCTTCCGTGCGGGCCAGTCGGTTGGAGTAGCATCGGGTATCCCAACAGGTCACGTAAGTGCTCTGATATCTTGTGTGTTCACCTAATAAAAATTAGCAAGATAATTTGACCGAGCTTTTACAGTCTTCAGCTCGCATTGCGTTGGTGAACCGGGGGTTTGCATTCTGATCATAGTTTTTCCAGATCTCATCCGCACTACTCGACCAGATCACGATGATGGGTAGACGCTCTCTTAGCAGCCTCTGGCTGCATCGCTTTCGGGCACATCTACCCAATCATCTAGGTTGGCCCGCGAGAGCCGAGACCAGTTCTCCGAGCCTGAGTACGATTCCGCCCTGTTCCCCCTCGACCCCTTTCTTTCGGTTCTGAGAGATATGAGCCAGAGGAGAGAATAGCAGATTTGACAGCACCTGAGTATGGTTCATTTGATTTTGCAGACATCATGGCCGGTAGTTCAGAGGACCGCTCCAGGACAGAGCACATCGTGATGGACCAGGGAGCGATCAACTCCACCCTGATCGCCTCGTTAGAGACAGTGCAGCAGCAGCTGAGGGATCAGGGAGCTTTCATGATTGAGATGAGGAGAGAGTTGGAGAGACTCAGAGCAGAGAGAGATCAGAGCGAGCCTGAGGACGGACCAGATGCAAAGGCACGAGCCGCAGCTGCCGCAGCAGCAGCTGCAGCCGCCGCGGCAGGAGGACCACCGAGACCGATGCGGGAGTTGCACAACCCCGGATCTACACTGATGCATCATTGGGTGGTGGTACCTGCTATCGTGGGGGACTTTAAGTTCCCCCCGAACACCCTGTAGATGCTTCCCCGTTTTCATGGACTTGCCACCGAGGAGCCCCATCTCCACCTCCAGGAGTTCTTGATGATCTGCAGTACTGTCCACGACCGCCATGTGGACCAGGATACGATTCGGATGATCGCCATCCCCTTCTCCCTAGCGGACAGAGCAGCCACCTGGCTGAAGCATTTGGGGAAGTTTGTTTACACCTGGGAGCAGCTCCGCACCGAGTACTTGAACAAGTACTATCCACTCGGGCGGACCAATGCAGCGAGGGCCCTGATCAACAACTTCTCCATGCTCCCCAACGAGCAATTCCATGAGGAATGGGAGAGGTTCCGTGAGCTCACAAACCGATGCCCGCACCATGATATCTCGAAGCCGAACCTTGTGTAGAGCTTCTTCAGCGGGCTGACACCAGAGCTCCAGGGCTTGGTGAACGCTTCTTGTGGCGGGTCCTATTTCGCCAAGGATCACGACCAGGTCTGGGCCATCTTCGAGGAGATGGACGAGAACTATATGGTGATGTCCCAGACCCGGTTGTACACTCAGGGGAGACCCCAGCAGCAGCCTGGACCCGTGCAGTACCAGAGGATAGCACGGGTCGATGCCGGTCCATCCAGTTCATCCGCAGTTGCAGCAGCACAGGCAGAGTCGTCCGCTGCGGATATGGGTATCATCAGCGAGAAGTTGGACCGCATGAAGCTGATCGAGAAGAAGCAGTGCCAGGGCATCACGCAGATGGAGCAGATGGCACAGACTCTGAGCGACATGAAGACCCAGCTCATGTGTCTCCAGGAGGCACAAACGGCTTCCCAGCCCCGTCTTCAGTCGCGAGGCGATACCGGCGGCAGCAGCAGCTCGTCCCAGCACTCCAGCTCCTTTCAGCAGCCTAGACAGGTTCACCTTGTACAGGTGGAGCCGTACCAGCAGCAGCAGCCCTCTTACCAGTCACCACCATCTCCAGACTTGCAGATGGTGGTATACCAGCCGGATCAGCCTCTAGCAGTACTCCCGCCAGTCCAGTTCGATGCATAGCCGTTGATGGATGTCAACGGGATTTGGTAAGACCGCCCTCAGCCTGGGATCCGACGAGACCATCCCGGATTCAGGTGGGGGAGTGGAGGTACCCAGCCCCAGCAGAAGTCATCCGGTTAGGGAGGGCAGTATAGCCAGCAGAGGGATCACCAGCAGCAGCAGCCCCCAGCCTACCAGCCACACCAGCAGTCATCCTTCGTTCCTCGTCCCTATCAGCAACAGGGATAGTCTTGGAGACGTGAGCAGCAGGCTCACCAGCCACACCAGCAGCAGCATCCTAACCCCTACCCCTCTCAGCACCAGCAGCACCAGTTCCAGCAGCCTCAGCACCAGAGAGGCTACCCGTCGGGCTCCCAGGAGAGCCCCGCCTTGGATGACATAGCCCGCCTCCTCACGGATCAGCAGGCTACTTTTCGACGGGAGATGGACGAGTTCCGCCAGGAGATGCGGGACCTGATGAGAGGGAAGGCCGCCATCCCTGCACAGATAGAGCCGAATCCGAACAGCCTGAAGAGGAAATCTGAGCAGGTAGTTTCCACTGAGCATGCCACCCCTAGTGATCCATTTGATGATATGTCTTCGGATCTATTTGATGCTGATTTTGTTACACTTAGGAGCGGTAGAGCACCAGGCAGGCGGCGCCTCATCTGAGCGACGACTCAAGGATCCACCCAGGGCGCCAGATGAGGAGGAGGAGAGCGGTACTGAGGCCGCAGACGATGATGATGGTGGTACTGATGCCACCAAGGATGCTGATTCCACCGGCAGTACTGAGGCCGCCGCTTCACCAGTTCGAGGAGGTGGTGCTGATGCCACCAGAGTAGTCGAGCCAGCCCGCGGTACTGAGGCCGCGAGACGTCCAGCAGCAGAGCCAGCCCGTGGTGGTACTGAGACCACCGGTGTTTTTGTAGAGAGAGATGTTGTTTTTCCTCATGCTGATGTATCTCAGAACACTGTTTTGAATAAAGGAAAAGGTTTAGTTTCTTCTGGTCACACTGTGGGGATTGATGTATGTGCGGATCCGGCCGTCGAGCCGTCTAGGCCTTTTCCTAGTCCTTCATCTGCGAAGGACCCTGTGATCCCCTTCCCTAGAGCCCTTCAGATGGGAAGGGGAAGAAAAAAGAAAAAGACCCAAAAAAGAGAGAGCAGGAGGAGTTCAGGCAGAGCATGATCGACAGATTTTACATACAGCTGACCCTTCAGGAGGCTTTGCAGCACATCCCCCTTCTTCAACGATCTTTGAGAGATAGGACCACAGTTAGGAGGAGGAGGAGGAACCATCATTCAGAGATACATGTGCTGACGAAAGCCACGTGCTTCACGATCCAGAACCGTCTGCCCGCCAAGAGGCCAGATTTAGGAGCCCCGTATGTCAGATGTCAGATTAGTGAGCAGAGGTTCGACCGTACTCTATTGGATAGCGGATCGTCTATCAACCTCCTTCCGGCAGCCCTTCTCGACCGCTTCGAGTTGGGCACTCTTCGACAGAGCAGGACAGTCCTTCAGTTTGCTGATCGATCTGTCAAGAGGCCGAAGGGGTTGTTGCGAGACGTTATCGTCACTATTCAGGGCCTGCAATTCCCGTGGACTTCGTAGTGTTGGACATGGAGATCCCTGATTCAGTGGCCGATACCCCCATCATCCTCGGTCGTCCGTTCATGGCCACAACCAAGGCGATGACTGATTATGATAGCGGGAAGGTATACTTTCGCGTCAAGGGCGAAAGTGTACATATAGAGACGGTAGAGGACTGCAGAGCCAGAGAGAGAGCATGCTCAGAGACCATCACAGACACAGAGCAGCTGACAGATGCCGGGTTAGACATCCACCAGGACTGTGATTTTGTGATCACAGATGATGAGGCAGCATGGGCAGACCCTTCAGCACAGGCCATCCTCTCATTTCCAGACACCACTGATGCAGAGATGACAGCAGAGGAGAGCTTGGAGAGCACAGCCCTGGTCCAGGATACTACAGAGGCAGCAGAGCCGGTTCTTGACCGCGACACGGCTTTTAGTGATGGTGGTGCTGAGGCCACCTTGTGTGATGGTGGTACTGATGCCACCTTATTTGATGCAGATCCCTCGGATTCAGAGTCTGATTGGGCAGATTGTGATGACCAGATGCCAGACCTGAGTCCACCTGAGCCTACAGATGAGGAGGAGGTAGAGGCAGAGCAGATCAGAGACAGTACAGTTGAGCAGCCTCCTCCAGATCCAGTTTGCGAGAGTTCGTATTCTTTCTCCCAGGCAGATTTGGCAGATTTAGCAGCATTCACGCACCTTCTTCTGAGGCCAGATTTGCCAGCACCCAGCTGTCCAGAGCTGAAGCCGCTCCCTACTTCACTGAAGTATCGGTTCCTTGCGGGCGAACCCGAGATGTACCCAGTCATCATCTCCGCCGATTTGACTGGAGAGCAAGAATCCCGTTTGATGGGGGTTCTTGAAAAGAACCGCAAGGCAATCGGATGGAGCGTAGCAGATCTCCATGGGATTAGTGCATCAGTGTGCTCCCACCATATTTATCTCGAGGAGGGGGCGAAGCCATCGCGTGAGTTCCAGCGGCGACTGAACCCCAACCTGAGAGAGGTCGTGATGAAGGAAATATCAAAATGGTGGAGTGCAGATTTTATTTATCCCATTTCCAACTCCAGGTGGGTCAGCCCCTTGCATGTGGTGCCCAAGAAGACGGGCATCACGACTGTGATCAGTGAGTCGGGAGAGGAGATTGCTACACGAGTACCCACCTCTTGGAGGGTCTGTGTTGACTACAGGAGACTCAACCAGGCCACCAAGAAGGACCATTTCCCCCTGCCTTTTATTGACCAGATCATTGAGAGACTGGCAGGGAAGAGCCATTATTGCTTCCTGGATGGGTACTCGGGCTACAACCAGGTGGCCATCGCTCCTGAGGATCAGGAGAAGACCACCTTTACCCGTCCCTTTGGTACATCGCCTTTCGACGCATGCCATTTGGGCTATGCAATGCCCCTGCGACTTTTCAGAGGTGCATGCTGTCGATCTTTTCGGACATGGTAGGGGAGTGTTTGGAGGTCTTCATGGATGATTTCTCGGTCTACGGCGACGGATTCGACTCCTGTCTTGACTGCCTAGACCGAGTACTCCAGCGATGTATTGAGTACCATTTGGTTCTATCTTGGGAGAAGAGTCACTTCATGGTGACTCAAGGGACGGTGCTTGGCCACATCATCTCCAACAGGGGCATGGAGGTTGATCCGACCAAGGTGGATGTCATTAGAAAACTCGCACCGCCGTCCAATTTGAGGCAGCTATGGTCAATCCTGGGGCACGTTGGATTTTATAGGAGATTTATTCAGGATTTCAGCAGGATTGCCCGGCCGTTGACTGACCTCTTGACGAAAGACACCGAGTTCCTTGTCGATGACAAGTGTCTTTCGTCCTTTGCGACTCTCCAGCAGTGTGTTATTGAGGCTCCTGTCCTCCAGCCGCCTGATTGGTCTCTCCCATTCGAGATCATGACGGATGCCTCCGATTTTGCCGTAGGGGCAGTGCTGGGACAGAGGAGGGATGGAGTCCCGTTTGTTATCCACTACGCTAGCTGCACATTGGATTCCGCCCAGCGGAATTACACGGTCACAGAGAAGGAGATGCTAGCCGTAGTGTTTGCCCTAGATAAGTTTCGATCTTATATCATTGGATCTAGAGTGACTTTGTACACAGATCACACCGCCATCAGGTACCTCATGGCAAAGAAGGATGCCAAGGCCAGACTCACTAGATGGATCCTTCTACTCCAGGAATTTGACATTGAGATCAAGGACAAGCCTGGAGTCAAGAATGTGGTGGCGGATCATCTCTCCCGTTTAGAGCAGCCTGAGGAGTCTGAGCAGATTGATCCCATTCGAGATACCTTCCCAGATGAGGCGATCCTTGCTATCGCCTCGCTCCCGTGGTATGCCGACATTGTGAACTTTCTCGTTGCTGGGAAAGTCCCACAAGATTGGCCCAGGCAGAGGATTGAGACCTTCCTTGCGAAGGCCAAGTCCTACTACTGGGAGGATCCCATCCTTTACCATGAAGGAGGGGATAGCGTCTGGCGTTGGTGTATTCCTCAGGAGGAACACCATAGCGTCCTCACTTATTGCCACAAGCTTGAGGCAGGAGGACACCATTCTGGGAGGAGAACGGCACAGAAAGTGCTCCAATCCGGCTTGTGGTGGCCTACCCTCTTCAAGGACTCAGATGAGTTCGTGAAGAGGTGTACTGACTGTCATAGGATGGGCACTTGTGGACAGCGTGATATGATGCCGATGAAGCCCATTCACTTCTGTGAGGTTTTTGACGCATGGGGCATCGATTTCATGGGTCCATTCCCTAAGAGTCGGGGATTTGAGTACATTCTGTTGGCCGTGGATTATGTTAGCCGTTGGGTTGAGGCTATCCCCGCCCGAGCCGCTGATGCGAGGACAGTTTGCAGATTTTTGAGGAAGCACATCATCACGCGGTTCGGGGTTCCACGAGTTCTGATTTCTGATGGGGGTCTCATTTCATCAACGACCAGGTAAAGGCCCTTGCTAGCGAGTTCGGTATAGACCATCGTGTTGCTACACCTTACCATCCACAGACGAATGGTCTAGCCGAGGTGTCGAATAGGGAGATCAAGACTATATTGCAGAAAGTCGTCCGCCCTGACCGAAAGGATTGGTCACAGCTTCTGGACTCGGTCTTATGGGCATATAGGATGTCTTTCAAGACTCCATTGGGCACATCTCCCTTTCGCCTCGTATATGGCAAGCCGTGCCATTTACCTGTTGAGCTGAGGCACAAGTCACTTTGGGCAGTTACTGATATACTCATGGATCCAGATGGTGTAGGAAACCAGAGGAGGGCAGAGTTAGCAGCCCTGGAGGAGTTGAGAGATACAGCTTTCTCAAACAGCCTACAGTATAAGGAGAGAGTGAAGGAGTGGCATGATTCTCATATCAGCCACAAGCATTTTGAGATTGGACAGAGAGTATGGCTGTTTGATGCAGGGCTTCGTTTGTTTCCAGGGAAGCTACAGAGCAAGTGGAAGGGACCCTACTTGGTTAGAAAGGTACATGACAACGGTAGCATTGATATATCCGAGTTGTCTTCTGAGAGTACCTTTCGAGTGAACGGCCAGCGGCTCAAGCCATTTCTAGATCATGAGCCGCAGGTCGTTGATCTTGCCCCGATTCATTTTGCGTGAGATGTGGTCTTTTGACTCACATCTAATGCATCTCACGCCTGAGTTTCACTGTTCTTCCGCCTTGTATAGATCCAGATGTTTATATCTCTACATTCTTTAGTCCCACATCCCTTTCTTCATCTTGTGATTATGCTATACTTAGGGTGTACTTTACCCTAAGTATAGGGGGGATGTGAGACCTTCGGGTATTTCTTTTGTTGCTGTCTAACCCTGTTTTACTGCCTATACTTAGGGACATTTCACCCTAAGTATGGGGGGGTAGACCCTGTACATTCTCCACTCGGTTTTTCCCTTAGTATACAGCCTGCTATACTTAGGATTACTTGATCCTAAGTATAGGGGGAAGACCCGAGACCCTCTTGACTTTTCTATTTCATTCATTCTTCCTTGTATATAGCCTTTCTTTTCACTTCCCTATACATAGCACGAGTTATGTCTTCTTAATCGCTCTTGACTCTGAGGACATCGTTCGAGCTAAGTATAGGGGGGTGTGTATATATTTCATATATACTTTAGCCATAACTCGTACTTTGTGTGAGTGTGTTAATAAATAAAATGGCTAAAAGCCTCAAAAATTAAAAATTTTCATGTACATAAACTTCTTTTATTTGCACATAAATAGCTAGTGTACAAATTATTTTTGTAAAAAGGATTTCAAAAATCTTTTGTGTAAAGTTTGTGTAAATATTTTCTTATCAAAATTATGTATATAGTACAAAATTTTTCCAAAATGTTTTGAAAATCAAAAGTTTGCAAAAATCTTGTGTAAATTTGTGTAAATATCTTTTTGCAAAACTTGCACTTCATGCATCATCCATACATGATTTCAAAATATTTTTCAAAAATTTTGCATGTTTGTAAAAATTTGTGTAAATAGCATCTTTTGTACATATGTATATAGTTTTTATGGATGATAGTTGACATTTAAACTAGCCTGGAATCAAATTGAGAAATGGAGCTTGATTAAGATCTTAATCCACCTAACTTCTAAGAGGAACCTTATAGGGCTTAGGTTTAAGGCTTTTCAGGTCCATGGTGACTTAATTCTTTGAGTCCACTAGGCTATGATCACATGTCGTCTCAATGAGCCTAAGTAGAGCACTTAACAACAACACATGACTCATATAGATTATGGCTTTACTTGAACACCAGCACTATGCACCGAGCTCTCTACGGATGAGGTGGTGAGGAGGCAGTCTTCCTTGACTTGGGGTAGCATATGAGGGTAATACTTCTAGGCGGAACCTCTCTTCTTCTTTTAGTGAAGGAAGTGCGTCTCAACTTGGTCTGGTTGCCATGAGGTCTAACGACGGGAGTTGTGGGTTGCAATAAAGCTTCAAAAGAGGGATAGTCTACTGGCTCAAGAGGAAAAACTCCTTGTATATATGATGCACATGTATATGTTGTATAGATGCACTTAACTAAAAAAATGTGCAAAAAGAAAATAACTCCAAAAAAGTGGTGGGTCTGAGAGAAAATGATAATCCCACCGGAGTATGTATATAGAGTGCAATAAGCAAAGCTTGAGTATCATGATCCACCTGATGTAGCTTGCAGCAGGGAGACTTGGCTACACTGGTCAAGCTCCCAAGGGTACTTGGCTACACTGGCCTTGACCCATTCTCTTCTTCCTCCTCTTCTTGAGCCAGTTGAACTTGAACTTAGAAGGGAATACCCCGCTCCTCGAGGAAAGAGTGGCCAGATTGAGGTCATAGAGTTACCTTGTTGGGGAGGGTTGTCAAGTTGCCATTTCTGAGGTGGAGAGCTTAGACCTCACATTCACAGGACAAGAAAAGATTCATGGTCTTCAAGGTTTGTGATTGATGACTTGTTCTGATCTGGAGCATTGAGGAGTCTTGGTTATAGAATAGTGGAACTTAGAGGCTGTTGAGTTTTAAACTTAAGTCCAAATAAGGTTCCGACACATTAATAATCCAAAGATCTGATCGAGCTCCATACATTAATTTAATGAAGGCAAGTTTAATAATCAGCCTTGATCCATGTACATTCTCTTTTTCTTTTTCTTTATTTCTTTTTCACTTCTTTTTCAAATAAGTGTTTGCTAAGGGACTAGCAAAGTTAAGTATAGGGGGGTGATGAATACTCGTTCATCACTCTTTATTATTATATTTTAACTACAAAAACCTTTGCAAATGCATGTAGATATGTGTAAATACAAATAATTACCAAAAGCATGCATTGTGTACAAACCTATAATTAGCATGTTTTTGTGCAAAAATAAAAGAATAAAGATTAAAAAGAAAAAGAGGGAAATATTTAGAATAAATATTGAGCAACCTAACCCAAGGGAGGGCTCAGCATGGGCCTGACCGCATAAAAGCCAAAGTAGAGGGAGATAGGGGCTCATGTGTGTAAATATTTATGTAAATAAAATAAAAGTATTTTCCTCACAAAAATAGGCTTGTAAATATTTGTATATAATTATAAATATAAAATCAAAACAAAAATTTAAAAATTAAAAAGAAAACAAAAAAACACAACTTGTACATGATCACATTATACATAGAACCACCTTTATCTTTATTTAACCTTATAAATAAATAAAATTAATTTCTAAAATTTTTGTAAATATTCTATATTATATAGTGTAAATAAATAAAATAAAAACAATTAAAAAAAACAAAATAGAAATAACAAAATTAAAAACACAAAAATATATTGTAAATATACCATGTATATAAATGTATATATGTATTTATTTCACCTATGTATATAAATAATTAAAATAAAATAAAAATCTCTTTTTATTCCTTATTTTATAATGAAAATAAATAAAATATAAAAGGGGAATAAAATTGTACAAAAATAACAATTAAAAATCAAAAATCAAAAATCAAAATCCTACATATTGTATATATACCTATATATAACATATTATGTATATACCTTATTTTTATTTTGAAAAATTAATTAAAAATCACTAAAAAATAGAAAAAAAATAAAATAAAAATATTTCATGTTTTAAGTTTTCACTAATTCGGCCGTTTGCCACCTGTTATTTCACTTCCAAATATTGTCCACGTGGCCGACCCCTATTGGTCCTGGGATTGTTGACCGCCCGGTCAACTACCCCCCCCCCCAGGACCACTTCCCACGGGTCCTTAGCGGGCGACCCGTTTCTCGGATTTTCCCCGTCTAAACCCGATCGCCTACCACCTAAACCCCGGGTCCGACTCCTTAATGCTGCATCCGAGACCCTCGCCGGAGCCTCCCCCTCGGGATCCGCGCGCTTCCACGCCCTACCCGCGCCTTTTTTCCCGGACTCTCCAGCTCCGCCTCCTCATTTCTAATCTTTGGGTATTCGATTCCACCCCCTGTGAGCTCCGGTGTGTGCGTGAGAGTGACAGCTCACTGCTCGTGCTGTTGAAGCGAGGAGAGGGACCGGATTCCATCGATCCGGCGAGCTTCGCCGCCGTTGCTCCGCCACCAGCTGGAGCCCGAGCCTCGGAGGGAGACGCTCCTCGAGGCGAAGACCCAGAGCTTCCTTAGCTCTTCCCCAGTCTCCTCGTCCACCCAGGTAATCCCTTAGACCCTTCTTTTCCTTTGATTTTCATTTACGCCCAAATCGTCGCTCCGCCGTATTACTCCGATTCCAACCATTCCATAGCTAGATTCGATCATCGGAATCCACAGACATCTGCGCCTTCCTCCGACGCGCCTTCTCCATCCCTCCATCCAACCCAGCTCGCACAGGAGCTGGGATTCGAGCTCCACCGTCCCCCCTTCGCCGGAGCTCGTCCATATCGCCCCATCGTCCACCGTCACCCCGCCTAACCGAGTCGAGGCAGTTTGCCCTCGACCCGCGAGTCTTATGGACTGTTTTGCAGGTTCAAAGAAGGACGTCTGAGGTCCTTCGACATCAAACCAGGAGGCGCAGCTCCGCCGACCTCGCCGTAGCTCCTCGGAGCTCGGCCGGGTCATCGGAGACCCCCATCCGACGCGGAGGCCCACGCCAGACCTTTCCCGATCATCAACGCCCCGCGAGGAGGTCAGGAGCGCACGAACTGGGCCGGCGAAGTTCGCCGGCCACCTGTTCTTCCTCGACCTTCAGACGTCGTCCGATCATCCCTCTCGCTCCAGGTTCATCTGGGCCGTCCGTTCAGGAGCAGCAGTCATCGTTCGATCTGAGGTGGATGGATCTGGACCGCCCGATGCTCGAGGGTTAGCCGCAGAGAGCCACACCCGTCTGATGCACCACGTGGCTTGACCCTCACCGTCGGATTCGCCAGAGGAGCCCAGCTGTGGAGCGCCCGTTATTCCCAACCGTCAGATGATCCACGTGCCCTCCATCCAACCGCTCTATTAATAAAGGATAAACTACCCTTAGGCCCTTCTGTTTATTTCATTTCGCATTTAGTCCTGTAATTAGTTAATCCAGTTGTTTAGTTTTTGGGTTATTTGCGTAGAGGACCTCGTACTATATTTAGTTTGCATGTATGCCCCTGTGTATGGTCTGACACGTGCATCGACACGTGAGTTTTTGGCGTATTTGCATAACATGCCCCTATAGTTCTGACTGTTAATGGATGAATGAAAGTTTTTGTTTATTTGCATTTATACCCCTGTGCGTATTTTAATTGAGCATGTACGTTATATATTGGGTTATTTGCAGACAAGCCCTTGGGCTTTTGGTACCTGTTACCAAAAGGCCCTCAGAACTTATTTTTCTCACATTTGGGTCCTTGAGTGCCCCAGACACGTGCGTAGCACGTGTTTCGCTGGGTTAATTGCACCAGACCCCCCAGACTTTCGGGTATTTGCACTTTGGTCCCTGTGCACTGTGCCCCCTCTTTATTTTTGGTTAAAATAGCAAAACCCCTCCAAATCCAACGAAAATTGGACATATGGCTCCTGCCATAGTGTAAAATTTTCGAGGATTTTTGAGGACATTTTTGTTTTCATTTGATATTTTTAAAAAATTCAAAAACATCTATTTTCTTCACTGTCTAACTTTAAAAATCACAAAAAAATATTAAATAGTGTCTAAAAATTACAAAAAAATTGTCTACTGTCTATTTTGTTGTGTTTGATTTTCTAGCCAATTTTGGCTATTTTTCATTACTGAAAACCACTAAAAATTGAAAAACACTCAAAACCTTATAAAAATTCTAGTAAATCAATTAAAAATCCAAAAACAATAAAATAGGTGCCTAAAATTTCCTTGTTTTATTCTCTTTAAAGGAAAATTACCTCCCTGCTAATTTGGGGCCTTTAGATATTTTATCTATGCCCTTTTCGCTCGGCTGGACAGTACCTACTAATTTAGCTACTTTTTGATTTTTAGAAAATTTAATAAACATCAGAAAATTCTCAAAAATTCACCAAAAACACTAAAAATTATAAAACACATAAAAATATTTTTGTTTGAATTTTTGGTTGATTTTTAATTTTTAATAAATTGTTGAAGTGTGTGTTTATTTACTTTTCTTATTTTCTTAATACATTAAAAATCCAAAAAAATATAAAATATTCAAAAACCACCAAAAACATTTCTTTTATTTTCTTTTATCTCCTTTTTGACTACTTCGTAGGCTGAGAGGCCAAACCGTGCTCCTTGAGTTCAACCCTGGTCGCTATACCAGGTTAAATAAATAGCGAGACCGCTAGCTCATTTTTGATCGATCTTATCTATCTTGGTGGTCTAATCTTTTTGATCGACACGATCGAGTGACCGAGGTCGCGACGACCATTGTAGAGATACCTGATTGCCTTAGTCGCTCGGTTTTTCGTGTCATCACATTACACAAACCAAATGACATTCTGTGGAAGGCATAGGTCCCAAATGAACATGTGAAGGTCGTTTTCTCTTTATCCTAAGGGGCAATTGCAACATGACTGCAACCAGAGTATCCGTCTAAGAAACAAAAGTGCTCCTTCATGATCAGTATTTCGACTATTAGATCGATGAGGGGGTCGGGAAATGGTCCTTCTTGATTGCTAGATTCAATCATCTGTTATCCACAAAGATGTACCAAGATGTTGGAACTCTGGTTGCGATCTTCTCTCCTTTGTCATTCTTGACCATGGTGATCCCTGATTTCTTTGGCACAACATGTAAGGGACTCACTCATTTCTAATCAAAGATGGGATATATGAATCCAACATCACACCATTTTGTGATTTCATTCTTCACAACCTCCTAGAGATTTGGATTTAATTTACGCTGGAACTCTCGGGATGGCTTGCTATCCTATTCAAGGTATATGTGACGTGAGCACAATGACAGATTGATTACATGGAAATCTGAAATTTTCCAACGTATGGCCTTACAGTTTCTTTCGAGAACCTCGAGTAGACGAGATTCTTGTTCCTGTGTCAACTGGGAATTGATGAACAGGGAACATATTTTGCACAACTGCAAGGAAAGCGTATTTCATGTTTGCTGGAAGTGGTTTGAGCTCAAGCGGGGTCTGATTCAGCTTAGTGGTGACCTCATCGACTGTGTAGGGTAATGGTGCCAGATCTTTCAATTGTAATGTGTCCATGATTGGCACTGTAAGCTCTGAATCTAGTGGTGCATAGAATTATTCGATGATATATTGTTGCTCACAAAAATTTGCAATGATTTCCTCCTGCTCTGCCAGGGACAGGTGGCCAAAGATGTATTATTCAGGCAACTCAGCAAAAATATCATCGTCAAAGACGTCTAGGTACTCGACCGTGCTATCCTCTTGTTCCTTTGTGGAGAGGAATTCGTGGGTCTCGATATCGTCCATAAAAAGGTTGGTATCTCTGATTTCTGCAAGAAAGCCATAGTATTTTGTTCTCTATTATGTCGGCTCGCTCTTGTCTGATGCAGACTCTGAAGGTTTTAGCACTTGGATTGTCTTAATAGGCACCTTGTCGCTGCTAGAACGAAATTTGATCTGCCCAGTTCCATAGCCCACCATTGCTTCGATTGTTCGAAGGAACGACTATCCAAGGATTATAGAGATATGTAGAAGAGGAGTTGAGCTGTCCATGTCGAGCACAATGAAGTCCATAGGGATCTGCATTCCTTGAATGGTGATGATGACATCCTCCAAGATTCCTCGAGTTGCTTGATTGAAGTGTCTGCGAATTAAAGAATCATTCTTGTGGACTTAAGCGATCCCAACCCAAATTCTTGGAGCAGGAAAGTAAACATAAGATTGATTGATGATCCGTTGTTAAGGAGTGTTCAATCAAACTTCTGGTCGAACATCTGACATCTGATTAGAGGAGCTCCCATGTCCTTCTTTTTGGTCAGGAGATTACTAATTGCATTCACACTGGTCATGGTCAGAATATGCTTTACATTTCTTTCTCTAGCTCTGCGCGACAATCCCTTTTAAGTACATGCTTCTTTCAGACCTTTCTTGACATATGATATGTACTTGATGGCCTTCGACAGGGGCATTTCAAGAACAAGATTCTGAATGATTTTGGCCACTTCATGGTCGGACAAGGTAATTTTAAAATTTATATTTTTTTTGGATTTTGTCAAAGCATCTGGAAATGGAATATTTATAGAACCAAAAGTAGAAATAATGTTCATATTTACATCAAAATTTGTGCCCTCATCAGGTTGTATAAATGGATGACTGAAATGAGCATGGTGATCCAATAGAGGTGGACACGCAAAATCTGCAGGCATGGCTCCATTGGCTGGTATCAGGATGGTTGTAGGTGCGGTCTGCTCAGTGGCTTACGCGGTGGTGCTTTGGCTGCTACTGTTGTTCGTGCTATATTTTTGTTGGTTTTGATTTTGCAGATTTTTTGGTGTTTTCTTTCTGGTGATTCTCCTCCATCTTCTTCTTCCTCACCCAACCCAGCTGCTGGATCGACTGATGCATAAGAGGATGATTCGCCGGGTGAAGCTTTATTATTCTCCTTCATTGTGGTAGTTGGTCGCAAGGTACTACCATTCTTAAGAGTGACAACATTAGATAAAAATAAATCATGCATACCTGACTTTGTTAGATCGGAGAGAACATCACAGACCACCTACTCTTTCTTGCTAAAATTATTGGGGTTGGCCTCTACCTGTGTCAGAATTGGAGTTTAGGAAGCGGTGAGGTCATCGAGCTTCTGGCTCATTTCAGCAAGGCTCTTTACCAACTGAGCCAAGCAATCTAAGGTGGTGTTCGCAGGAGTAGCTTCGGATGGTTCAACGCGCTGGCCATGTTGAGACTGGGAATGGTGTGGAGGCTGCGAGTAGGAATATTGATTATGTCATTGAGGAGAAGGGTGGTGCTGCTAGTAGTGCTGAGGAGGCTAGTTATGATATGGAACAACCGAGTACTATTGATTCACTAGTATGGATGGTACTGCGGCTGTTGATACTGGTTCTGCCTCCAATTGCCATGGTATTGTGGAGACTATTGTTGCTGCTGAGGCTGGCTACTCTGGATAAACCTCCATCCTTACTGTTGAGGGAATGGGTGGTTGTTTGTATTCTAGCCCTACTGTTGTCCTCCAGAACTGGCTAGTTGTGCATCATTACTCCACACGCCATTTACCTCTTGAATGAGAGGTGGTAGAGAAGAGCATGTATCTGGAATGTGCTAGAGCTAAGGCTGGTAGACAACCAGTTGCTGTTGCGGCTGCTGAGGCGATGTGGGGTTGGGAGCCTACATGTAGTAAACATGTTGGATTGCTGGTTGTGCTGGACTCTATTGAGGAGGCTGAGGCGGATAGTTCCTTTATCTCAGAAGGAGTCAAAGCCGATGCAGATACAGATTGGCAGGCGCTAACGATACTCACCAACAGCTCCAACCGCCTGAGGATCTGAACCAATTTATCCAGATGTTGGGTCCTCTATTCGATAACAGAAAGATTCTTGAGGTCCTATAATCATTTCTCAACGATGTCCACCTTGGACAGCTGGCACCCTATGATGATCAAGTTGGAGGTTTCATCCCTGTCCAGATCGGGGGAAGTCGCCATATGAACTTGCTTCTGGAGATTGTGTGGTGGCATTGATACGCGCAGGACGACGATAAAGCGACCTCTCCTTTGGCCATTTCTTCGAAGATCTGGCATACGATGTCCTCATCCTTGTTAAAGTGTGACATGCCACACACGGCATCCACGAGCTTCTAACTTTCAATTGTTAGTCCCTCAAAGAAATTTTAGACCAGACTAATCCTAGGAATGTCATGATGGGGACATTTCTCCTGTAAATATGTAAACCTTTCCCAAGACTAATGAATGGATTCACGACTGGCTTGGGTGAAGTTGGCTATGCGGGCACACATCTGATTCAACCACCTGAGAAGGCAAACTTCAACTCCTCCCAAGTAGTGACAACTTTCCCCAGATGGTTGATCCAATAAAGCATCTTATCCTAAAGGCTGAATGGAAAGGCCATCATTTTGACTACGCCTAATAGTATGTTAGGGCAGTGAGTTGTACCATAGATGCATGCAAACTGTTGTATATGGATATAAGATTCCTCATTCGCATTCCCATGGAAGGTGGGAAGAAGCGCCAAGAGTTGAGGCTTCAACTCGAAGTGTGCATGAACCACATGGATTTGGATCCACTTTGTCATTTGGCCTGCTCTGGGGTTGTAAGTCTCCTTGAGCATGGGCTTGGGTCTCTCTACTCGGGCTTCATCTGCTGGGCATCCACGACCTCCATCTGCTCTCTCTTCCTTTTCTCCTCTTTCTCCTCCTGGGTTGTCTCTCCTTCTCGTCAGATCATTAAGCATATCTTGGAAGGTGGCGTGGGCCAATGCCCGGTCGATGAGATTTTGTTGAATCACCTGAATGGAGTCAAGCAGTTGGGCATTCACTGCATTCTAGTCTGGCTGGCCTTGATCTAGTTGTAGTGGTCCCTTCCCTTTTCCCATGGGAGCCATCTCTGTATCTGTCTCTGAGTCTGAGAGAATCTCTGGCCCCAGATCAGGCTCGTGATCTGCACATGGAATAATGCCCCTATCAATCTGAATAGATGCACCAGATGTAGAGAATCATTATGTGTTAAGGGCAACCCATAATTTCTATTGGACTTGCGAGCCCACGGTGGCCATTATGCAATAAATGTTATTGCAAATATCATTCCTTGGTCTGAAATGAAGAATAACTAATTTGTACAATAGGTCCCTTAGTACAATTAGCGTAATATACCATGGCCATCTTAATGATCATACAGTTATTGATTCAATAATTGAATCATAAGGCTGGTGCTTGGATGAATATCTAAGGAGTTAGATTGAGGACTTATCAAGCACTGTCAAATGATTGTTAAGAGATGATCCCCAACCAGAGTAAGAGATGGCAATCCCTCCTTATTAGGCTGATATCTGACCAACCTCTTGATCTGTATGGGAATAGAGATCCAGAGGTATCAGATTAGTTAGGTCAAAGAGTCGACTTAACGAGATCGAGATAACCAAAGGCCTATGTTGTATGCTATCACAATATAGGCATGCATCCTCTGACTGGAGACAGATGTGTTACTATATGTCTGAGTATGTACATTTGGCAGACCAATAGGTTGATGACCTAATCAAGGTTTATATACCGGCGCGTTGGTATGCATGCAAGGGCATATGAGTAATACGATCTCTCAAAGGGATCATATAGGTTCATTGCTGAACCGGAAGGCATGAGCTCACTCATGAGATATTGGGAAGAATCAAATTCTGTGGACGGTCGTCTTGCTTTGGAAGCTTGACTGAATTTGTAGTTTTGATATATGCTTTTGGAAAGTATACGATCAATAACTTGTTATAATATATGCTTATGGAAAGTATATGATCGATACCAACTCCCAATGATCGAATGAGAACCTTAATGATAAAACCCTGAAGGAGACAGTCTAAAACTTCGGGTTTATTCTGGGTCTTCCAGTATGTAGGATGTACAGGTGTTAGGAATACCTGAGGGTGATGTGATCATAAATGATTGTATAACCATGACGCTTCCATTCCGAGTGAGTAATGAAACAAGTTTGGATTTTAGTGACTCCTCTCAATAGAGAAGTGATCTAATCTTGGTCCAAGTGTTAGGCCTTGATCTGAATGTGATTCAGATGCAATGAGAATATTAAATCTACGGCCTTGATTTAGTCAAGCATCTTTGGTAGGTCCGCAAGATCTGGATTTGAGATTTGATCTCAAAATCAAAGTCACTACAAATTGAACAATTCAATCGTCATGTCCTTATCTCCAAGCATCTGCGGAGAAAGCGCATTATCCTTGAAAGAGTTCATGGATAATTTCACTGTTGATATATGTATCCGAGCATTGAGAAAAATGGAGAATTAAATGTGATTTAATTATCATGAATAATATGAATTTGATTCATATTATACGGAGAGTTATCTGAGATAATTAAATATGATTTAATTATCAAAGATATGAATAATGTGAATGTGATTCATGTTATTTGGGCACATGAGAATAGAGATCCAAGATGATTAGATGTGATTTAATTATCATGGATATGAATAGTGTTGATAGCACAATCCATATTAATCAGGTATATTATAAATGTGATTTATAATATATTAGAGAGAGCATATTGTGATTTATATTTGTTGATTAATTATTGATGTGACTTGGATTCACATTGGATAATTAATTGAAAAATATAATTTACATTTTATTTTGGATTGTGAATGTGATTCACAATTTTTCAGTGGCATGATTGAAATATTCACAAATTAATTTAGAATTTATTTTGTGAATAAATTTGCAATAAAAGTTGTTGTAAATATTTAAGAGGATTATATGAGATATTATATCTCACATAAAATAGAGAAAAAAGGAGTCACCTCAATGGGTGGTGGACGGTCACCCTTGAATTGCTCAAAAGTGGTCGTCCCCCTATTTTAGGGGTTGACTCTCTCTCTATCCTCTTATCTAAATTGATTAAATTAAATTATATTGATGATAATTTAATGTATATTTAATTTAATTTATTTATTGTTGTGTTTTCACAACAAGATCATGGCCATAGAAAGAAACAAAAATCAATCTCATCCATTGATTTTGTGTTGTCCATGGATTGAGATCCATAGATCTCAAAATACTATATAAGAAGAAGCACCCTCTGCTCTTCAAGTTACATCGACGATGAACATATGCTCTCTCCCTCTCTCTCTCTCTCTACACGTCATGTGTCTCTCTCTTGTTGTGGCCATCCATCATGGAGCCATTGAGAGAGTCTCCATCGCCGCAGCATCATCGTTATGCTGCAGAATATTTGCTCGTGGATCTCCATCTCCTTTGGTGTACCTCGCTCGTGAAGAAGATGTTGGATCTCGTGTAAAGAGATCAAGAGATTCACCGCTTGGATCATCAACATGGATTGCAAGGAGCACGCGTCTCATCAACGCGCTCGCAAGCATCTCCTCTGTCGGATCAGACTTGAGATATGAGGTCTCTTCGTTTAGAGACCCGATCTCAACCAATCTTCAAGAGGTTGAGATGTGTTCTTGGATCATGTGGTTTCATTGTTTAAAAATTTTAAAATTCCGTTGCCCGGAGCAACTAGTGCGACTAGTCGCTCCTGATCACATATGATGTGATTCCCACGCTTCCATGATGCGCTTAAGTATCTTTCCATATCCTTCAAGTGGTATCAGAGCCTCAGGTTGGAAGTTTTGTATACGATCCGTAAACTTAGGAAGACTTGGGCTCATTAAGAATTGTGAAAATTTTATCGTATTTCATTTTTGCAGCCTTGTTTTATGAATATTTTCAGCCCCGTTTACTGTGGTTAAACATGAAAATATCACTTGGATAATGTTCCACATTAATTAACAAAATCGTAGGATTTGAGTTTGCATGATGATTTGGAATCCGATAACTCTTGTTATGATCATTTTAATGAACATATATCCACTATTTCAGAGATGGTGAATCATGACGTAATTAAGGAGTTAGTTACTATTTTGAAAAGCCTATAAATGCATGTTAATAAGTTGGGTTTTATTTTCAATCAAATTATAAAACTTTGGAAACTGATTTTGCATGATTTGGATTTAAAATTAATGAGATATGCCAATTTTAGTAAGTAAGGGTCAATGCTGAAAATTACAATCCTAATCAAGAACCTTGTAATTGTCATTTAATACACTAGTGAAATTAATGGTTAATTTTCTGAAATAATTATGGATAAATATTTGATAAATATTTGATGATAATTGTTCCCTTAAATGACATTACCTTAACTAATAGTTGATTAGATATGATCTAGATCACAAATTTGTTACATCATACACTTTCCGACAAACATGTTGCCTGAATAGGTTTGGAAATTTGTTTAGCAAATTTTCTTATAATCAAAATGATTTTTATTATTACTATATGGTATAACTTCGGTTGAAAAACTGATTATTATCTCAAGTACAAAGTGATCTATTTGGCATTATCTTTTCCCGAAGCGGATATGGTGTCTAGTCGGAGAGCGTTGGGATAGCAGATTGCATCGTGTGTGGTCTGTCCCACTTCCTTCGGTATTGACCATGATAGCCGGTAGGAAGGGATAATGCTTGAGAAATCATGATGTATTTTTCTAATTATTAAAATTCGAAATAATATGTATTTGAGATTATACCATCCTTTAAGTAACAATTAAAATTTGTTTGTTAGTTGATTGAATTGGATTAATTACTTATTTAATATGATTAAATAAATTGAATCCAATTAATATTAAAACACTCTATTATGAATATAGTTGTTATTTCCCTTGGAAGAATTAATTATGTGAATATGATTCATAATAATTAATTAGAATTTGAACAGGATATGGAGGATCACATAGGTGACATCCATTGTCTCCCATCAAGGCAAAGGGTTCTGTCGCCATGGATTGTATGTAGGAGACACCTGTCCGAAGTGATATCTCATGCATACAAGCACATCTGGATCGGGCTCTTTGCTTCTCAAAAGAGTAAGGTCGTATGCATAGTGACCCCAATATCGGGTCCTCATATTATTGGGGCGATATTGGATTGCACATAGCGAGTTCTAATCCTGTTGATGATTGGTTCAATTAACGACGGGTCAACATCACCTTAGGGGTGGTGGGCCTGGGTGTTAAAGACCGAATTGGGAATGCAAGTTGGACTTGCAAGGAGGAATGTGTTCCCGCTTCTTTTTATCCGAGTTACAGGTTCTCATATTATTGGTATGTGACAAAGATAAGAAAGGAGATCCCAGATCTTGTTTGAGATATAATGGTAAGTACATCTCTTACATTGAAAGTGATTAAGTGAATGAACTTCCACTGTTGATATGGCAAGACAACTTTGATATAAAAATTCTTAAATCAAAATAATATATATACATATGTATATATATTTATGCAAATTTCTTATTTCAGATTATCCTTCATTAAACCCACTCAATACTATACTCAATGATAACGAGTAAAATATCATGGATCGGACCTATGATCAAGATATTGTACTTGCAGTCGGACACATAATGTATGTGGTTGCAATGTGCAAGTTTTCCTCATAATAATGAGTGGAATGACAATTAAATAGACAATAGGACTACAATCCTAGGGTTTGTATGTCTTTGTAGTCTTGATCTCTCATCAAATGTACTTTGGAAGTGACATGTTGATGATGATCATAATTGTCAAATAATCCTGATAAAATCTAAGAAGATGTTTTGGCATACATATCTTCTCTCAATATTTAATCATGAATGACATGGTTCACTGCATCATGCAGAATGGTGGTTCTATAAGAGATGATGTATTCAAAATGTTTGGGTACCAACCTGAACCTAAATCTTTAAGAGTTAAAATGCATGTAGATACGATGAGTGTCATCATTCTACTATCTGATACCCAAGTCATTCATTAAGCTTCATAATATTCATATTGTATGAATTGAATGAAGCATGCATAAATGTTGAAATACTCTTATATTGAAGTCTTTTGAATTCAACGTAAGAGATCATTTGTCTTAAGCAATGGTTGTTTATAGATGAAGAGAGCGTAGTGGAAGCATGAGACTAACCCAAGCAAGAAGAAAATCAAGGAGTTGACTGTACTTCTGTAATTTCCATATGACATCCAAAGAGTTGGATAAATGCCAATACTACAATAAGCTGATGTGTTGATAGTATGACCATCAAATCTATCTAGAATCCTTAGAAAAGGACTCGGATAGTGCATCAGAATAATCTATATCTACATATAATCATTGAAATTGACTTTCTTATTTGATAATATCAAAGGTTAATAATTGTATCTCCTTCTTCTAATGACATTTGTAGTTGGTTGCATATGATTTAGAAGACTGGAAAATTTGATCTTATGGTTTAATAGTCATCCACATGGATATTGATGCAATGGTTGCAACAATCTCTACTGGATAGATAGACTTCGTATTTTCGTTGGGAAAGACCTTAGTCTTAGAGAATGTCTTTATGACCTAGATATTAGAAAACACTCACAGTTTATTTCTAAATGTTGGAAATAAACATGAATTCTGGAATAGACCTATCATAAAAAGTTGTTATAGATATATTTCAGATAGTATTCTAACATCTAGTGGACTCTACTGAATTAGAATATTAATGAATGGTTCATTAACATTTTGTAATAATGAAAATTAAACCTTAAAAGATTACTAGGAGGATGAAGATCATTTGACAATGATCTGGTATCAAGCCTTGGACATTTGTCTATTGATGAGATCAATAAACTAGTAAGAGATGAAACTTTATATTATCTGAAATTTCAAATCTTACATACTTATGAATATTGTATTGAAAAGTAAAAAACTGTCTAATACACCCTTCTTTGAAATGGTGTAAGATGTCAAGTTATTCAAGATCTCATACATATTGATGTATGTGGATAATCTATATGGTAATAAACATTGATGATATGTGGTATCATTCGATGATTATTTATGATATGAGTTTTCTTCCCTTGACCTTGGAAAGCTTTGAAATGTTCAAAGATTTCACAATTTTGGTTTAGAACCAAAGTTTGAAGGAAGATGAAATGAACTTGATCTAACCTAGGTAGCAAGTACCTATTAGATGAATTCAAGGAATACTTTATAGAGACAGGAATACCATTCCCATCTCACTCCTCCTGATACACCTAAACTCAATAGAGTTGTAGGGACATCCAATTGGATCATGTGTGACATGATTTAATCAATGATGAATATTAGCATAATTATCTCTTAGTTTCCAATGTATATATGTAGTAGAGACTACAATATATATATCCTTAATAAGTTTTTCTGCAAGTAAGCTGGAATCTAGCACAAGAGAGTGCTACTTCATTAGGAAAATAAATAATGGTATTGGATGCCTACTTCATGACCTTGAGACTTAAAAGATCTCATCTCTAAGGATATGATTCTTAGAGGATGACTCTCTTGAGAATCAAGATGAAAATGAAGTGAAGGAACTCATTTAATCTTGAGAGGATAATGAGGCTCCTGAGAAAAAAATTAAAGATGAACCACTCATACCTTTTCAAATGAGTTTGAGGATCGATTACATGTGTTAAAGAAATCTGACAATGATCGAACTTCATATGATGAAGCTTCTGAAGATCATGTCATGGAAATATGGATGTTAGCAATAAAGTCTAAAGTAGACTTCGTATACAAGTGTTGTATATGGACCCTCGAGGATCCACCTATATGGGTAAGACCCGTTAAGGTGTAAATGGATCTTCAAGAGAAAGAGGGAACCTGATGAGAAGGTAGAGACCTTCAAAGCACGGTGTAGCCATGAGTTACACATCAAAGAGAAGACATTGCTTGCAATGAGACTTGCTCTTCAGTGACCTTGCTTAAACACATCAGAATATTGCTAACTATAGTTACACAACTTGACTTTGACATCTTCAAGATATGAGTCAAGATTGCATTCCTCTATGAATACCTCTCTGAGGTTATTCGTATGAAGTAACCCGAGGCTTCATAGTTGAGGAAAGCAAGGTGTGCAAGTTAAGGAATTCCATCTATGGACTCAAATAAGCTTCTTGTAGTTGGAACATTGGATTTGATGAAATCATAAATGTTATGATTTCAGATAGAATCTTGATGAACCGTGTGAAGCTTAGTGGGAGTGCCACTATGTTCATCATGCTAAATGTAGATAATATCCAAATCATTTGGAATGATATAAGTATGATAATATGTGTTTTATAGTCTGACTATTCCATACCTTGAGATATGATCTCAAGGATACCTCTCAGATCTTAGTTCTGAAAGTGTTCAGAAGCAAAGAGAAGAGGGTATTGGGGCCGTCACGTTACTGGTAGACCTTGGACATATTCCATTTTTGGAAAATCCCAAGGAAGGCTTATTTTCCTTAAGATATGGTACATACCTATCTAAAGGTATAATACCTCAAAGAGTTGAGGAAGTGAATTCTAGAACTGCTTGCCCGTGTGCATCAGTTACGAGAAGCCGAGTGTATGCTAAATGTGTACAAAAGTCAGATGTATGCCATGCCGTGGGAGTAGTAAATTATTGCTAATCCTACTGTGGATATAAAACACTTAGTTGCAGTAATAACAATATCTCCAAAGATGACAAGACTATAGAGATAGTGATCTCTAAATCTCATCTTCAAGAAATAACGACTTTATAGATGGAGATATGAAAGTCTTAACTGTGGATACCTTAGGAGATAGAGATCTCCAGGAATAAGTGTATTCTTATAATGATAATAGAAATACTGATTATAATGATTATTGAGATGTAGTGTCAAGTACCCTATGACTGACATGATTGAGTATTGGTTGCATAAGATGCAACATTCGTGGATGTGAGCATTGTTACTAGGAGATGTACAAGTGTCGTTAAAGGACTTGGCCTAGTCTCTTGGGAACATAGTGTCTGATCAGCTTACCTAGCTATTTTTCTAAATAGACTATGATTGTCACATGAGTGTGGGTATAAAGATTAGACCACTAATGACTCTCTGGGCTAGTGGGAGATTATTGGACATGCGAGCCCACAACGAGCCATTATGCAATAAATGTTATTGCAAATATCATTTCCTGATCTGAAATGAAGAATAACTAATTAGCATGATAGGTCCCTTAGTCCAATTAGGATAATGTACCATGGCCATCTTAATGATCATACATCTATTGATTCAATAATTGAATCATAGAGGCTGGTGCTTGGATGAATATCTAAGGAGTTAGATTGAGGACTCATTAAGCACTGTCAAGTGATTGATAAGAGATGATCTACAATCGGAGTAGGAGATGGCAATCCTTCTTCATTAAGCCGATATCTGACCGACCTCTTGATGCAGGTCCTCTACATGGGAATAGAGATTTGGAGGTGTCAGATTAGTTAGGTCAAAGAGTTTACTTAATAAGATCGAGATAACCAAAGACATATGTCGTATGCTGTCACGATATAGGCACGCATCCTCTGACCGGAGACATATGTGTTACTATATGTCTGAGTATGTACATTAGACAGACCAATAGGTTGATGACCTAATCAAGGTCTATATATCGATCTCAAAGAGATCATACAGTTTCATTGCTAAACCAGAATACATGAGCTCACTCATGAGATATTGGGAAGAATCAAATTCCATGCACGGTCGTCTCTCTTGGAAGCTTGACTGAATTTGTAGATTTGATATATGCTTTTGGAAAGTATATGATCAACAACTGGGTATGATATATGCTTTTGGAAAGTATATGATCGATACCGACTCCCAATGATCGAATGAGAACCTTAATGATAAAACCCTGAAGGAGACAGTCTAAAACTTCAGGTTTATTCTAGGCCTTCCAGTATGCAGGATGTACATGTATTCGGAAGACTTGAGGGTAACGTGATCATAAACGATTGTATAACCATGGCACTTCCATTCCAAGGAAGTGATGAAACAGGTCTGAATTTTAGTGACTCCTCTCAATAGAGAAGTGATCTAATCTTGGTCCAAGTGTTGGACCTTGATCTGAATGTGATTCAGATGCAATGAGAAGATTAGATATATGGCCTTGATTTAATCAATCATATTTGGGAGGTCCGTAAGATCTGGATTTGAGATTTGATCTCAATATCAAAGTCACTATACGTGGAACAATACAATCGCCATGTCCTTATCTCCAAGTATCCGTGGAGAAAGCGCATTATCCTTGAAAGAGTTCATGGATAATTTCACTGTTGATATATGTATTCGAGCATTGAGAAAATGGATAATTAAATATAATTTAATTATCATGAATAATATGAATTTGATTCATATTATAAGGAGATCTATATGAGATAACTAAATGTGATTTAATTATCAAAGATGTGAATAATGTGAACGTGATTCATGTTATTTGGGCACATGAGAATAGAGATCCAAGATGATTAAATGTGATTTAATTATCATGATATGAATAGTGTGGATAACACCATCCATATTAATCAGGTATATTATAAATGTGATTTATAATATATTAGAGAGAGCATATTGTGATTTATATTTGTTGATTAATAATTGATGTGAATTGGAATCACATTGAATAATTAATTGGAAATATAATTTATATTTTATTTTGGGCTGTGAATGTGATTAACAATTTTTCAGTGGCATGATTGAATTATTCAGAAATTAATTTGGAATTAATTTTGTGAATATATTTGCAAAAAATTTGTTACAAATATTTAAGAGGGTTATATGAGATGTTATATCTCACATAAAATAGAGAAAAAAGGAGTTACCTTAATGAGTGGTGGACGGTCGCCCATGAATTGTTAAAAAGTGACTGATGAATCCGCGATTCATCATCGCAATATCTTGATCTTAGCAAAATCCCCGAGTAAAATCCCAAATAAATGTCCATAAAATCAATAAATTAACAAAATAACTCTTGTAAATAAAACATACTAATTATTGTATATTAGATTGTACAAAATAAATTACACATAAAAAGCCGCAAAAATAAAGGAGTTATTATAAATGTAAATAGCCGAAAACTTCGTATATTTTTAATAAATTCATTTCAACTACTTTTTGCCTAATTATTTCTCTAACTTGTTTATAAAAATATATATAAAAATACAAAAATACAAAACAATTTTCATCTCAAATAAATGCTCCTAGATTCCAAAGAGAAAAAAAACCGTAAAGTCCAACTTCCAAGCTAAATTCCCGCTCCGTAGGAACTCCAAATTCACCAAACTCACTTTTAAAGTTCAAGTTAGAAAATTATCTATCCAATGGAAGTGGTTTCATTAAAATCGGAGCTCATTTGCAAAAGTTGGATTTTGGGACCTAGATGTACATTGTACATTATGTATATATTCATACTTTCTTCATTTTTTATTGTATCTTTCTTAATTATTTAAAATATAAAAAAAATCATCTTGTATTGTATTTTAATTGTAGTATTTTATTGTATTTTTCTATTGTAAATATCTCTTATTAAAAAGACAAAAAAAAGTTACATATTAAAAAAGTAAAAAAAATGTGTACATGTTGTTTGTCTTCCATTGTAAATTCTCCACTATTTCTCTTCTCTTTTTATTTTATTGTATTTAAAGTAGACAACTTTATTTATTTATTTATTTATTTATTATTTAATTTCCATTCTCTACAATAACCACCAATTCAACTCCATTATTCCACCATTTTTCCCAACTTCCCATTCAACTCCATTAATAATACAACCTCCCATTCAACTCCACCACTTTAATAACCTCTCATTCCATCATCTTTATATACATGCCATTCTTCTCATTTTTGTCTTTGATCCATCTTTATGTGAGGAGATACAAGTTCCTAGAGTTGAATCGGTGACAGCGACGCAACCGCGGTCGAGCGACGACGACCCTCTCTCCGGTGTGATTCGTTGGCTTTTTGGCCAACACCGCGACCGCAACCGCGCGCTGCTCGAGCTCATCGCACGCCGGCGATTTGAGCGAAGACCGTGCTCGCGTGAGCACACCATAGGCGACCGTCCATCTTAGGTAATTTTATTTTCATTTTCTCATCATCATTTGTTTATTTGCAATTTTTTTAGCACATCACATTACCACTCATACACCCTTCATTTGTTTATTCCACCACCACCATCACCATTTTCCCCCATCTATCTAGTTCATTATCACCATCAATCCATCTTGTTTTTTTTAATCATGTTCCTTGTTTAAGGAAATTAAAAAAATTAAAAAAAAACAAAAAAAATTATTGAAAAAAAACCCTTTATTATAGCAGTTAAAAAAAATCAAAAAAAATAAATAAACGGAGGGGAAGCAGCAGCACCGCCGTCGCCCCCCTCCCTTCCTCCTCCTCTCTCCACAGCCACCGCGCCGGTGTCCCTCCGTCGCCACCAGCCGCGCGCCTCACCGACCACCTCAGCAGTCCCGCGCGGCCAGTCTCGCCACCGCCGGCCGCTCCTTCCAGGCCGTGGACCCGCAGCCACCGCCCCGCGGACCCACAGCCCGTCCCGTCCACGCCTCGCCGCCAGCCCTCGCCGCTGGGTCTCCAGCCTCCGCCGACCTCCCAACCGCCGCGTGCCCCCAGCGCACCTCCGCTGACCTCCCAACCGCCGCGCGCCGGCGACGTCCGCCGCGGTACCCTTTTTGGGTTCTCCCCCTGTGCGATAACGAAGAAGGAGGAGGTTTGCTTTTCCTTCTATTTTTTTTAACGTAAATATTGCATTTTGTATATTTCATATTTCTGTTATTGCAAACAAGTCCTTGTACACAAGTTTGAATTTTCTTTTCAATTTCTGTTTTGCACAAAGACCCCTGTGTTTGACTTTACATTTGGACATCGATATTTCATCTTTTTATTCAATGAAAAGTGGCATTGTATTGAGCAACTATATGTCTACATTTTGACTATTTATTTGTATTTTTGTGAGTCTTGGGTAATTAATTAAAAATGGTTAACTGAAATTCTGTGTATTTTACCCAAACAATGATCTTAAAATTATACCTCACACACGGTTGCTCCAAAAACTCCACAAAAATTATGAATGATGCCTTGAAATGTGATGAACTTACTGTCCACATTTCATCTAAAATGGAGATGTCTTGTGCTTGGAATAATTTGTAGAGTGGACTTAGTGTTTGATTTTTAATTAAATCTACATAAATCATTTTTGTGAAATTTCAAATCTCCTGGATTCTACATGAAAATATCTTTTTGACATAATTCTCACTCTTATTAATTTGACAATGTGGATTTAATAGAAATTAATTACTCATTGCCACTCTGTTTTCATTAAAAAAATCCATAAAAAATTCATATCTTGTCAAAAAATTCCAAAAATATTACTATAGCTTCATTGCATGATGTTTTTATTCCAGTAATTTTTTCATAATTTTTGCTTACTGTTTGTGTGATAAATTGTGAAAAAACCCATAAAAAGTGTGCATTTTCATTGTTGCATTTTAATCCCTAAAATTCTAAAAAATGTGTTTTGTATTCATCACTGGATTAGGATTCTAGGAAAAATACGAATTGGCTAAATTGGACTTCTTTTCCATTAAACTTAATTTGGCCTTGTATGTGTTTTCTTAGTGTCTTGATTCACCCGCATTTGCATTTGCTTTGATTTTTGCATTAAAAAAATCTAAAAAAATACCGCATTGGATATCTAGATCTAAGTTTTCGAATTAAAACCCAAGTTGTTCCTTTGCCTCCCTGACTTCGACCCCGGACTTGCCCGGGATATAAATTAAAGCCGAGACACTCTTCACGGAGATCTTCTCTCGGTTCTGACCGAATCGCTAAGTACACATATTACAACGTGCTTGAATTAATTATCGTATTTAGCGACTCATCAGATGGCGCCGTTGCCGGGGAGGCAAACGGCTTAGGGATTAGTTTAAAAATTTGGATTTAGATTTTCATTTACTCGGGTAGTCTGACCCCCGAGCCACTTGTATTTATTTCATTTTTTGCAATTATTTCTCTTCATACTTTTGTATATATCTTGTTGTTTATCTCTCTAATATAAATCTCATTTTCCTTGCGAGGGCCTGGTGGACTTGGAGTGCATCGAGGTCGACAGACGCGAGGAGCACCGACTGCTGAAGTGCGAGGATAATTTATTTATTTTTGAGAGAGCTTTTGCAAATTTTTGTAATTATTTAGCTTGCTCTTTATAGCGGCTCTTGTTTGAGAGCTTGCGTGTGTAAAAAAAACTTGGACATTATTTGTGGTGTGTCGAGCCTGTTTCACTCTCCGGCGAGGGTGGGGCTCGACTTGAGTAGCGAACTTAAGGATTAGGCACACGGTAGTTTAGATTCAAACTTGTTTATGTCCATCGTAAATTAGGCCACACAGATCTTAGAAGATTCACTTATCTGATAAGATTCATAATGAGACGCACATAGACACGTACTACTTAGCTCAAATTCAATCAATTCTTCCCCGCTAATAGTATACTGTTTAGGTGTGGTTTTCTCGATCTGCATGCATTTAGTGTAATATTTATAAATTCTGTTCTGCATAACGCATGAAGAGTGCTGGGATTTACTGTAAGTATACCTTCTTCTGAGCATGCATCATAGTTTCTCGTTTGCATTCTGATTTCCAATTCCCCTCTTGTTTTACAACTTAAGGTCAAAAGGAAATTGGGACTGAACGGTAGACGTGTTTGTGTGATCACATAAATTTCAAGTGATAACCTAACTCTAAAATTGGGACTGAATTGAGCAGGTCGATTTAATTAATTGGAATAAAAAGAACCCTTGTTCTCGGGTGCATAAAGCCCTCATTGTTTGTTTTAATTGCAAGTGAGAGAGAGACGACCCTAGGATAGAGCCAAGTCTGGATTTCTTACTTACTACTGGTTCTTTCTTTTTAGGCGATTAGCTACTTTTCAGTGAGGAATACGGGTAGCCGGTAAACGGTCCGGACTTCCTTAGCAGAGTGGGAGGTTTAGAGGACGCATTAGTCCTCAAGGAACGGGTAGCCGTATTTATACGGTCCGTACTTACTCCTATACTGGCTGAAAGTAGGTCAAACTAGTCGTAAGAACCGGGCCAGTCTGTAGGAAAATACGGGCACCTAACAGCTCGTTAATCTTTCCAAGATTGTATTCTCACCAACTAAAATTGACCAGATAATTCGGACGAACTCTTACGGCCATCATGTGTTGAGTTGGTGAAATTGAGGGTTTGAATTGCGTTTGAATTGTGTGAGTTCACTCCGTACATTTACGTGCACCGTAGAACTAGCGCCTTATTGATTATCGTGATCTAATCGGTTCTTTTGACATCGAAGATGACTGATTAGGGGGATATTTATTCGGACTTTGCGAATCTCTCGTTGAACCCTTCAAAAAGTACGTCTTCAAAGGTCCAAGCGCAACTTGGACCAACCTGGACTCATGACCCTCTTGAGCCCAGGATCACTCACTCTCGGGATGGTTACCCTCAAACCATTCCATTTCTCTCTTCCCACCTCACCGAGGAAGACCATCGCCTTGGTGAGAATATCATGATTCATAAATCCTCTTCTAATCAAGAAAACATTGCTGATTCAGGACATAAAGAAGATTCGAGTAAAATGCTAAAGAAGAAAGAAGAGGAAGAAGAGAACCATGAAGACCCGATGAGAAGTATACTAGCCCGATTAGCTGCATCTGAGCAGCAACATGCATTACTGAGAGCTCAGTTGGGACAGTTAAATGTTGGGGTCCAATTACCAATGGATGCGGTGTATAACCCCGAACAATATCAAATTCATAACTATTTAAGTCCGGCTGAACCCACTGTTGATTTTGAGTTGAAGCCGCACTTTCTGAACCTGCTGCCACATTTTGATGGGAATGCTTATGAGGAGCCATATGCATTCCTAAGGGACTTTGAGCTCATCTGTGCTAACCTCAAACATAATAATGTTAGCCAGGATTATATTAGGCTCAAAGCCCTTCCATTTACCTTGGGTGGAAAAGCCGATTACTGGGTAAAGAATCTTGGAATCATCGTCAACACTTATGCCCATTTCAAGGACCTATTCCTAAAGAAGTTCTACCCTTTGAGTAGAACTAACATGATGAGGACGCGAATTACGAGTTTTCCCAGTTACCCCATGAAGCCTTCTGTGATGCTTGGGAAAGATTCAAGGACATTCTGCAAAAGTGTCCTTGTCATGGATTAGATGACAACATCTTGGTCCAATCCTTCTTCACTGGTCTTAACCCTGAGATGCAGGGTTTAGTGAGCGCTGCCTGTGGAGGCAGCTATACATCACGAGGAGCGGATACTGTCTGGAGGGTATTCGAGCAGATGGCTGAAACTAGCCGCTCACAGATGGCCAGCAGGGCCTATACACCATCCCCCAGTTCACTCTCATCTGGAGGGGGAAAATCAGCTGTAGTCGATCTCTCTCAGGACGTGATCCCTAGCATGGGACTCCTTGCTGACAAGCTTACTGTAGTCGAGAGGATCGACAGGAGGATTTATGAGTTAGACCGGAGCATCTCCAAACTTCCAAAACAGATGGAGGAGTTGACTGAGAAGGTATCTAAGATACGGATACCCGTCGTGACTGCACCCTCTGCTCCCATATACCGAGTTCACCATGTTCAGGAGTAGTTGGTGTCAGGGCGACCCCAGCCGTGGGAGCAGGACCAATCCTACACCCATTCTTTCCGGCAGCCACCTCCAGTAGAAGAGACGGTCCAGGAGGAGCCTCCACCAGTTTGGGAGGTGAATGGGATATGGTATACTCAGGACCCTGCCAGGAAGGGAAGTACGGGAGACCGACAGACCTATCAGCATCCCCCGACCTTTCACAACACCGCATTCACCTCCGCACCACCTCCTTCACAGCAGAGCCCTGGATTCCATCCACCCCAGCAGAAGCGGCAACAATACCAGCAGTATGGCCGACAGGGCCATTACCAGACGGACCAGCAGGGCCCGCAACCCCAGCAGCAGCAGAGGCAGTACACTGGCCAGCAGGGCCAGTCTTCCCGTCCTTCTTCCCAGTCTTATCCACTTCCTTCATCGTCTAGTCCCGTGGATATTCAGAAACAGATACTCGACGAGCTACGTTCCTACAGGAACGAGATTCAAGACTTACGGGTGGATGTCAACCGCCTGTCCAGATGGCGAGATGAGCAGACTGCACCCTCTACCTCTATCCCAGCCCAAGTTCAGGCTAACCCAAATAGCCTGAATCGTTCTAGTTCTCAGCAGCACTTTAGTCAGGTATACCATTCAACATCTCCTAAATCTGAACATGAGATTCTTTCGTGTGACGAGGCTAACCACATGTCACTCAGGAGCGGAAGGACCGTGGTCGTACCTGACCGGGCGAGGGACACGAGGAGGGGCATCTCTGGAGCTCTACCTGAGGAGTCTTCAGAGGACGAGGAGGAGAGGCATCATATTTCAGAGCCCCATCAGCACCATTCGAGGATTTCCACTCAGGGAGCCGAGAGGAGGAGGAGAGCACGTATGCAGCATCGTCAGCATGGATATTCTTCTGAGTCTATGGAGGACCTTGCATCTACGGTTGTGGCGGATACCACTCCAGCTTCTATTCCACAACCTGTAGTAGATAGTTTAGATTTTGAGTCCATGTTGCATCAAAAAGATTCATGTATGAAGAACTCTGTTTCCGTTAATGCAAAGAATGATCTTTCAGTTCATGATTCAGATTCTTCATCCTCTGTTTCCCTAGCTTCAATCCCTTTCCCTCGTGCTCTTACGGCAGGAAAGCGCATCAAAAAGATTCAGAAAGATGACCCCGATATGGCACGGTTTTGTAAAGAAAACATCACAGTTAAGGTGCCATTTGATGAATATGTGGCTAACCATCCTGCCTTCCAAAAATACCTTAAGGTGAGATGCACACCTAGAAGGGTTAGCAGGAAGAAAGATAACCGAAATATAAAGACACATGTCTTATCAGTAGCCACAACCTATTGTCTCAAGAATCAGACTTTGCCAAAGAAAAAGAGAGACATGGGTGCTCACTATGTGGAGAGTCTTATTGACGACATTGCGTTTGCACGCACACTCTTAGATAACGGTTCTTCGATCAACTTACTTCCCTTATCCTTATATCAGAAATTGGAGTTGGGACCACTTCGCAAATCTAGAGCTTTACTCCAATTCGCAGATCGTTCAATGAAGAGACCTAAGGGAGAAGTGAAGAACGTCGTTATCTCGATTGAGGGGCAGAACTATCAGGTGGACTTCACAGTCTTGGACATGGAGACCCCCAATCATTGGAGAGAATCTCATATCATTCTCGGGCGACCCTTCCTTAGGACCGCAGGCGCAACTTTCGATTATGGTACGGGAATGATGAAGTTCCGTTCTCCAGGCGGAGAAGTGAACCTTGAGATGAAGCAAACCAAGTGTCAGCGACCCGATTCAGAGAGTAGCACAGAGTACTCATCTTCAGAGGCAGACTGCAGTTTGATTAGCACAGTTGGGATTTGGGGACAGATTCCTTCAGGACAGAGCGAGACCCTTTCATCTGGAGAGTATATAGTGCATGATGCAGTTTGCCAGGTGTTGTCTGATCTTGCTAGCGATGCATCAACCTATTCTCATGATAACTTAGAGATTCATCCGGATCTGTCAGTTCCATCCTCTTCGGAACAATCATGGGACATAGATGACGAGTCGGACGTGGCTTTTACCGATTGTTTGGATATTTTTGACGATCCGACTCCCGATACTTCTTATTTGGTGGCAAGTACTACTCAGCTTAGCCCACCTTCATGCAGCACGGAACCAGATTCAGATTCAGTTCAGCCAGATCTGCTTGATGATACCACATTGCCAGAACTGAAATCACTACCTCCAACACTTAAGTATGCCTTTCTTGCGAGACCCAAAGAGAGATATCCTGTCATCATTAGCTCAGACTTGACTTTAGAACAGGAGTCTAGGTTGTTAGAGATCTTAGAGAGGAACCGCAAAGCAATAGGTTGGACAGTGTCGGATCTCGTGGGAATCAACCCCGCTCTCTGCTCACACCACATTTTTACTGAGGATAATGTGAGACCTTCCCGTGAATTCCAGAGGAGACTTAACCCCAATCTACGGGAAGTGGTGAAGAAAGAGATTGAGAAATGGTGCAAAGCAGGGTTTATATACCCTATTTCTGACTCCAAGTGGGTGGCCCCGCTTCATGTTGTCCCGAAGAAGTCGGGAATTCAGATGGTCACCAACGAAGAGGGGGTAGAGATCACGATACGAGTACCCATGTCGTGGCGTGTCTGTGTTGATTACAGACGCCTGAATGCTGCGACCAAGAAAGATCACTTTCCCTTGCCTTTTATTGATCAGATCTTGGAGAGACTTGTAGGGAAAGAGTTCTTCTGTTTTCTTGACGGGTACTCAGGCTACAACCAGGTGGCCATAACCCCTGAGGACCAGGAAAAGACCACATTTACATGTCCATTCGGCACTTATGCTTTCAGGCGCATGCCATTCGGGCTCTGCAATGCTCCGGGCACATTTCAGCGGTGCATGATAGCCATATTTGCCGAGATGGTGGGAGATTTCCTGGAAGTGTTCATGGATGACTTCTCAGTCCATGGTGATTCTTTTGATACATGTTTAGCACACTTGGACCGAGTCCTTACGAGGTGTAGGGAGGTGAATCTGGTACTCTCCTGGGAGAAGAGTCACTTTATGGTGAAGGAGGGTATCGTGTTGGGGCATGTCATCTCCAAAACGGGAATGGAGGTTGACCCTGCCAAGGTGGAGGTGATCAAGAAACTCGATCCACCTACCAATGTAAAGTCAGTGCGGTCATTCTTAGGGCATGTTGGATTCTATAGGAGATTCATTCAAGATTTTTCAAAGATCGCCCGCCCACTGACTGAGCTTTTAGGGAAAGACACAGAGTTCGTTGTAGATCACAGGTGTCTGGAGGCCTTTAAGCTCTTGAAGAGGAAGATTTGTACCTCGCCTATCCTACAAGCTCCTGACTGGTCTCTCCCCTTTGAGATCATGATTGACGCTTCAGATTTCGCTATAGGAGCTGTGTTAGGACAACGGCGAGAGGGGATTCCGTTTGCGATTCACTATGCGAGCAAAGTTTTAGATCCTACATAGAAAAATTATATAGTGACTGAAAAGGAAATGCTCGCAGTAGTGTGGGCCCTCGAGAAGTTCAGATCATATATTTTGGGCTCTAAGGTGACAATTTATACTGATCACACAACCATTCGATACTTAATGGAAAAGAAGGACGCGAAGGCGCGTCTTCTTAGGTGGATTTTACTCCAAAGGAATTTGATTTGGAGATTAAAGATAAACCTGGAGTAAAGAACATTGTGGCTGATCATCTTTCTCGGATTGAACTTAAGGATTCTCCTGATCATGAGCGAATTAGAGAGACCTTCCCAGATGAGTCAATTTGTGTTATTGACTCACTCCCGTGGTATGCCAACATGGTGAACTATCTTGTCTCCAAGAAGGTTCCTCATGGTTGGACTAGGAGCAGCATTGATCGACTGAAGTCGGATTCAAGGAGATACCACTGGGACGATCCTTTCCTTTTCTTCGAAGG
The DNA here is from genome assembly GCA_037367405.1 of Ottelia alismoides. Classification (NCBI taxonomy): domain Eukaryota; kingdom Viridiplantae; phylum Streptophyta; class Magnoliopsida; order Alismatales; family Hydrocharitaceae; genus Ottelia; species Ottelia alismoides. Next base: position 349,092 of record JAZKJV010004771.1, read on the forward strand.
ACCGGATTGTGTTTGGAGAAGGTGTATTCCTCAGGAGGAATACCATAGTGTCCTCACATATTGTCATTCACTTGAGGCTGGAGCACACCATTCGGGAAAGAGAACCGCTCATAAAGTACTTCAATATGGATTGTATTGGCCGACCTTGTTTAGAGATGCCATTGATTTTGTACGATCATGCCCGATTTGTCAAAGGATGGGAGGGACAGTTGGACAGAGAGATGAGATGCCCATGCAACCGATGATTATTTGTGATGTTTTTGATGCATGGGGCATAGATTTTATGGGTCCCTTTCCCAATAGCCATGGACATGAGTACATTTTGTTGGCGGTTGACTATCTATCTAGGTGGGTGGAGGCTATCCCAACCCGAACCGCAGACAGCAAGACTGTCTGTAAGTTTGTGAGAGATCATATTATTGCTAGGTTCGGGGTGCCAAAAGTTTTGATATCTGATGGGGGTAGCCATTTTGTGAATCGAGATATGAGATCTTTAGCTAAGGACTATGGATTTGAGCATAGAGTTACTAGTCCTTACCACCACAGTCCAACGGCATGGCAGAGGTTTCGAATAGAGAGGTGAAGAGTATTTTTCAGAAATTGGTTCGTCCTGATAGGAAGAACTGGTCTCAGCTCTTGGACCAAGTTCTGTGGGCCTATAGGACAACCTACAAGACACCATTGGGTACTTCACCATTTAGAATGATCTATGGCAAGCCATGTCATTTGCCCGCAGAATTGATTCATAAATCCGAATGGGCAATTAAGAAGATTAATTGGAGTTGTCACCTAGGGAAGCCTTGCCGAGACTTGAACTTGAACGAGCTCGTGGAAATCCGAAACAGGGCATATGACAACAGTTTGATTTATAAGGACAAAGTAAAGAGATGTGCCATGATCAGCACATTAGGTGCAAAGACTTTGTCCCTGGGCAAAAGGTATGGTTGTTCAATGACAGGTTGAAGATGTTCCATGGGAAGCTCAAATCTAAATGGACGGGCCCCTTTGTGGTTAAGAAAGTGCACGAGAATGGAAGTGTAGAGATAGCTGATCTCACATATGGTGCACAATCTCATGTGGTGAATGGACAACTGTTGAAGCATTTTGTTGATTTGAAAGAGCAGTTAGTCCAAGTCGAGGTCATCAACTTCATACAGAGTGAGCACATAGCAGATACATCTTATTACTCTTCATGAAGATGCAGCATCAAGATTCAACATCTTAGAAGATTCAATCACTCTTGTACATACTTACTCTTGTCCTATACTTAGGCTGACCAAAGCCTAAGTATAGGGGGGACCGATGCCCGACATGTGTATTTACTTATCATTTCTCCTCTTGACCTCGTCCGCCCCATTTTTGCTCTTCTTCTACACTTAGGCTGTCCAGAGCCTAAGTATAGGGGGGGCGGATCAACTTCTTTACTTTTTATTATTGTAGCTTTCCTACGCTTAGTACGAGCTATGTCTTTTTGTCACCTAGTGCCATGAGGACATAACACAAGCTAAGTATAGGGGGCGTGTATATATTACATATATACTTTACCCATAGCTCGTACTTTCACGTATTTTCGTATATATTATACAATAATTATGGGGTGGGTAAAAAAACAAAAAACAAAACAAAAAAAACTTTTTCCTAAAAAAACTCTTTTTCCTTATTTGCTAAAAAAACTTTTCAAAAAAATCCTTTTAAAAAAAACTTTTTCACAAAAGAAGGTCTTTTCTTATTTACCTAGGTTTTTCAAAAAAAACTCTTGAAAAAAAAAGAAAAGCAAAACTTTTCTCAAAAAAAAACTTTTTCTAAAATTAAAAAAAATCAATCATAAAAAAAACTAACTAAAAAAAACTAAAAAACTAAAAAAAACTAAACTAACTAATAAGTTGGTTTAATCCCTGACACAATTCACTTTCACACAAGACTAGTGATGTTCAAGAACACTTGGTTTATGAGGTCTTGAGATTTTGAGTTAACCAGCCTTAGTCATTAGGGTCCTTGACTTAATTATTCACATTTCCCTAGTTTGAAATATTTGTGTGCTATATTGCATGCTTAGTCTCTACCTTAAGAATATGATCAACACCTCACATACACGACTGCAGTTATGATGAGATGAGTTGTAATTTCACTTGAGGAACTGGGATGAGGGATTTGAGTTTGGACTTGATTTGATGATGCGCGAGGATGGGATAAAATCAATGAAGGCTTCATGAAACCTGAGTGTCAGCATCTTTAGCCAGTATGAGAACATGGTTCTTATACTATCTCTTGACATTTACCTATGTGCCAAGGTGTGATAAAATAAAAAAAATGTTGATCATTGTGCGCCAACTCTTGGTAAAAGCAGTGGAGCTAGCCAAAAATACTACAAAGCAATGAAATGTCAAAGAAAAGCTCTCATTCCACAAAGTCAATTATCAAAAGAGCTTCCACCAAAGGCGAGCGCTCCCAACCATTTCAAAGTGTCCACTTGGACCATCGCTATTAGGACCAGGAGTCGGGCTTGCACCAAAAAAGGGCTCTGCATCGTAAATGCTACAAGTATGGGTGTAGAAGGTACGATAGGTACTCAAAAAAGGCACACCCCGGTGTACTCCCAAGAAAACAAGTGCAGACGGCTCCAACTTCTCTTTACGGACGCACTGATCAACACCAAAAAAATGCGTTGCGTAATAAGGCACTTGAGAGGATCCTTGTCCCAATGAGAGGGAGAGAAGAAATGACACAATCCTATGCCCTCCATCAACTGGCCTGCCATCTACACTTTCAAGTCTGACAACTAAAGAGACGGTAGATTGGATGCAAGAAATGATTTATTCCCTAGTGTTGAGGATCGGGTCCATAGGAGAGTCTCTTGGACTGGAACCTTGGGTGACGTTGTGACTCTACTCTTGTAACTGCAGTCAACACTTAAAGTCATATCCCTACTTTATATGTATACAAAGAGAGTCTGATGATTAGGGAAATTGGGTACCTTTTGACTAGAGCTTGGTTCAGCTTAGAATTTTAGGATCTCTAAAACCAAGAGTTCTTGAACGGATCAAGTCTTGTATTCAAATGCACAGTCAGGGGTTAACCCAACTTATTCATTCTTTATTTGCTCGAAGACTAGCAAAGTTTAAGTATAGGGGGGTGATGAATCCGCGATTCATCATCGCAATATCTTGATCTTAGCAAAATCCCCGAGTAAAATCCCAAATAAATGTCCACAAAATCAATAAATTAACAAAATAACTCTTGTAAATAAAACATACTAATTATTGTATATTAGATTGTACCAAATAAATTACACATAAAAAGCCGCAAAAATAAAGGAGTTATTATACATGTAAATAGCCGAAAACTTCATATATTTTTAATAAATTCATTTCAACTCCTTTTTGCCTAATTCTTTCTCTAACTTGTTTATAAAAATGTATATAAAAATACAAAAATACAAAACAAATTTCATCTTAAATAAATGCTCCTAGATCCCAAAGAGAAAAAAGCCGTAAAGTCCAACTTCCAAGCTAAATTCCCGCTCCGTAGGAACTCCAAATTCACCAAACTCACTTTTAAAGTTCAAGTTAGAAAATTATCTATCCAATGGAAGTGGTTTCATTAAAATCGGAGCTCATTTGCAAAAGTTGGATTTTGGGACCTAGATGTACATTGTACATTATGTATATATTCATACTTTCTTCATTTTTTATTATATCTTTCTTAATTATTAAAAATATAAAAAAAATCATACTTGTATTGTATTTTAATTATAGTATTTTATTGTATTTTTCTGTTGTAAATATCTCTTATTAAAAAGACAAAAAAAATTACATATTAGAAAAGTAAAAAAAATGTGTACATGTTGTTTGTCTTCCATTGTAAATTCTCCACTATTTCTCTTCTCTTTTTATTTTATTGTATTTAAAGTAGACAACTTTATTTATTTATTTATTTATTATTTAATTTCCATTCTCTACAATAACCACCAATTCAACTCCATTATTCCACCATTTTTCCCAACTTCCCATTCAACTCCATTAATAATACAACCTCCCATTCAACTCCACCACTTTAATAACCTCTCATTCCATCATCTTTATATACATGCCATTCTTCTCATTTTTGTCTTTGATCCATCTTTATGTGAGGAGATACAAGTTCCTAGAGTTGAATCGGTGACAGCGACGCAACCGCGGTCGAGCGACGACGACCCTCTCTCCGGTGTGATCCGTTGGCTTTTTGGCCAACACCGCGACCGCAACCGCGCGCTGCTCGAGCTCATCGCACGCCGGCGATTTGAGCGAAGACCGTGCTCGCGTGAGCACACCATAGGCGACCGTCCATCTTAGGTAATTTTATTTTCATTTTCTCATCATCATTTGTTTATTTGCAATATTTTTAGCACATCACATTACCACCCATACACCCTTCATTTGTTTATTCCACCACCACCATCACCATTTTTCCCCCATCTATCTAGTTCATTATCACCATCAATCCATCTTGTTTTTTTTAAACATGTTCCCTGTTTAAGGAAATTAAAAAAATTAAAAAAAACAAAAAATTATTGAAAAAAACCCTTTATTACAACTGTTAAAAAAATCAAAAAAAATAAATAAACGGAGGGGAAGCAGCAGCACCGCCGCCGCCCCCCTCCCTTCCTCCTCCTCTCTCCACGGCCACCGCGCTGGTGGCCCTCCGCCACTAGCCGCGTGCCTCACCGACCACCTCAGCAGTCCCGCGCGGCCGGCCTCACCACCGCCGGCCGCTCCTTCCAGGCCGTGGACCCGCAGCCACCGACCCGCGGACCCACAGCCCGTCCCGTCCACGCCTCGCCGCCAGCCCTCGCCGCTGGGTCTCCAGCCTCCGCCGACCTCCCAACCGCCGCGTGCCCCTAGCGCACCTCCGCCGACCTCCCAACCGCCGCGCGCCGCGCGCCGGCGACATCCGCCGCGGTACCCTTTTTGGGTTCTCCCCCTGTGCGATAACGAAGAAGGGGGAGGTTTGCTTTTCCTTCTATTTTTTAATGTAAATATTGCATTTTGTATATTTCATATTTCTGTTATTGCAAACAAGTCCTTGTAAACAAGTTTGAGTTTTCTTTTCAATTTCTATTTTGCACAAAGACCCCTGTGTTTGACTTTACATTTGGACATCGATATTTCATCTTTTTATTCAATGAAAAGTGGCATTGTATTGAGCAACTATATGTCTACATTTTGACTTTTATTTGTATTTTTGTGAGTCTTGGGTAATTAATTAAAAATGGTTAACTGAAATTCTGTGTATTTTACCCAAACAGTGATCTTAAAATTATACCTCACATACGATTGCTCCAAAAAATCCACAAAAATTATGAATGATGCCTTGAAATGTGTTGAACTTACTATCCAAATTTCATCTAAAATGGAGATGTCCTGTGCTTGGAATAATTTGTAGAGTGGATTTAGTGTTTGATTTCTAATTAAATCTACATAAATCGTTTTTATGAAATTTCAAATCTCCTGGATTCTACATGAAAATATCTTTTCGACATAATTCGCACTCTTATTAATTTGACAATGTGGATTTAATAGAAATTAATTACTCATTGCCATTCTATTTTCACTAAAAAATCTATAAAAAAATCATATCTTGTCAAAAAATTCCAAAAAATTACCGTAGCTTCATTGCATGATGTTTTTATTCCATTAATTTTTTCATAATTTTTGCTTACTGTTTGTGTGATAAATTGCGAAAAACCCATAAAAAGTGTGCATTTTTCATTGTTGTATTTTAACCCCTAAAATTCTAAAAAAATGTGTTTTGTATTCATCACTGGATTAGGATTCTAGGAAAAATACGAATTGGCTAAATTGGACTTCTTTTCCATTAAACTTAATTTGGCCTTGTTTGTGTTTTCTTAGTGTCTTGATTCACCCGCATTTGCATTTACTTTGATTTTTGCATTAAAAAAAATCTAAAAAAATACCGCATTGGATATCTAGATCTAAGTTTTCGAATTAAAACCCAAGTTGTTCCTTTACCTCCCTGAGTTCGACCACGGACTTGCTCGGGATATAAATTAAAGTCGAGACACTCTTCACGGAGATCTTCTCTCAGTTCCGAACGAATCGCTAAGTACACGTATTACAACGTGCTCGAATTAATTATCGTATTTAGAGACTCGTCAGTGACCGCCCCCTATTTTAGGTGTTCTCTCTCTCCTCTTATATAAATTGATTAAATTAAATTAAATTAAATTATGTTGATGATATTTTAATATATATTTAATCTAATTTAAATTATTTATTATTGTATTTTCACAACAAGATCATGGCCATTGAAAGAAATACAAATAAATCTATTCCACTGGTTTTGTGTTGTCCATGGATTGAGATCCATGGATCCCAAAATGCTATATAAGAAGAGGCACCCCTTGCTCTTCAAGTGACATCGACACTGAACATATGCTCTCTCCATCTATCTCTCTACACATCATGTGTCTCTCTCTCTCATTGTGGACGTCCACCATGGAGCCATTGAGAGAGTCGTCATTGCCGCAACATCATCGTTATGCTGCTAGAGTATTTGATCGTAGATCTCCGTCTCCTTCGGTGCACCTCGTTCGTGAAGAAGATGTTGGATCTCGTGTGACGAGATCAGCAGATTCGCCGATTGGATCATCAACATGGATTGCGAGGAGCACACGTCTCATCAGCGCACTCGCAAGTGTCTCCTCCATCAGATCGGACTTGAGACGGGAGGTCTCTTTGTTTAGAGACTCGATTGCAACCATGCTTCAAGAGGTAACCTTAACACCTTATTGTGGTTTAGATGAAATGATCTGAGAAGTGTTCTTGGATCATGTGGTTTCATCGTTTAAAAATTTTTAAATTCCGCTGCCTCGAGCAAATAGTATGACTAGTCGCTCCCGATCACATCCGATGCGATCATCACGCTTCCATGACGTGCTTAAAAATCTTTTCATATCCTTCAATTTTATGAAGGATGTCGATGCATAAGGAGTGAAATCAATTACCATCCAAAATGAGCATAGTTCAGGATGAGAGTGATCCCAGATTATTAAAGAAGGCGAGGAGTTTGTAGATCAGTTCATGGAGCCCGACGCGAGTTCTCAGGAATCACCCCTGATTATTGGAGAATGCGAGCGCATGGAATCGATGTTGGTGTCAGCGGAGTCCCGCTAAGCCATCCATGAGTCGCTATCTCAAAGATGAAGAGGGGGGTCGAGAATGGATGAAAGATACTTTGTCAAACAAGGAATAAATGGAGTGTAAAATATAATTATTACCTAACTCCCACAAACTTGCTCTATTTAACACCACAGAGCATGCCATCAATTTGATCTTTCTTGAGTTCATTTCCTTTAGCTTAGCTTGAGTTAATCAAATCGTAACAAATCCAATGGTGAAATTTCATCCCCTCTCTCTGTCCTTATTTGTATGCTTTCTCTTCTTCCTCTTTGTGTCCCTTCCAAGCAACCCAACACTAACGTTGGCGTCACTATCAGCTATCGATGCATCAGGATGAGGATACATGAGGGGATGAGATCTGATGTGGAGTTGGAACCACCAACCATAAGAGGATACAGAGCTGCTGATCACCCTTCTTGGGGAATAGGAGGTTGCGGTGCAAGAGGCGAAAGGCTGGAGGGGGTGGAGGGAGGAGGAGAAGTGAAAGGATGTGTATAGTGAGAACTTAATGATGGGAACTCATAAGAATGGACCTATGTATGGTTGGTAATGTTATAAAAAGGATGAGGTGAGTTGCATGTTATAGAAGCGAGATCCGAAAGAAGCCTCTAATGCATTGACATTTCGGATTCCTCGACACAGTCATGGATCTCCTTGTTCATAACGTTGTTAAGGACGACACAAATGGGGAACATGGACAATGGATTCACAAGCGATATCGTTGGAGTGACAGGGTAGAGGGGACGATGGTCTCAACAAAGGCATCGCGGCGAAGATGAGGGGATCAACAAAGGCGATGCTACGGAGAAGAGATGGTCTCGGTGGAGGTGGTGCATCGAAGGGGATCTTTGCGGAGGCAGAGTGATGAAGGAGAGGGGATCTCGATGGAGGTCACATGACGGAGGGGAGGGGTTCCCGATGGAGGTAGCAAGATGGAGGGGAGGGGGTCTCGATGGAGGCAACGCGTGGGGTGGGCAACATTTGGAGGGAGATAATGATTGTTGAAGGGGGAAAGAATGACATGATATTGTAAATTTTATAAACAACAAGGGTTGATATTACCTATTTTTTACGGATTTCATCCTCAGATGGATGGGAGTTGCTCTAGAGGTTGTGGTGTAAGAGTTAACAATGGGGGGATGGGAGGGTTAGGTGATAATTACGAATACATAATCGAAATATAATTTACAAAGTTCCTAAGGTCTGCGGTGTAAAAATCTCTAAGTTTTAACTGCCCGATCATATTAACAATAGGGTCAATATTTTGTACACAAATGGTAAATGAGTTTGCTGATTTTCATACTAGTTTTTATTTTTATTTACATTTATTTACATTGTCAGACGTAATGCGTATAAAGGATTATATGATCATATTTTTCTTCTTAGGAGTAACGACTTAAGATTTGATCAGTTGTAATGTGTATCTCTCTCTCTATGTGTGTGTGTGTGGGAAAATGGAAGCTACACTGAGGGTGCAACCAACTAGCTACACCCACCTATTTTTTATTGGTTTTTGATTTTTTTAAAAAAAACTGTGAAGATTTACTTAATTTATTGTGTGGAATATGTGTTTCAAATTTCATGCAAAACAAACATTCGTAACATGTCCATTAAATCATGGTCTATTTCAGCAATTCTGAGATCATTAAAATGTGATAGTCTTGATGGAGATGATAGAAGTGTCGAATTAGTTGAATTTGGTATGAGACTATGTTGATATATGGTGATTTAAATCTCCCTAGGTTTCATTTCAAAAATACAAAAAATCAATGAAAAAATGATTGGGATGCAACTAGTTACATATATATATTACATTTTTTGTTTCTTTCCCTTTCTTCGGATATCGACCATGCGTAATCTAACCTTTTGACTTGCTTTAAGAGAGATAATAAATCGATAGAAATCTAAGCCTCTCATTGACGGTGGAGAGGAGGAAGAAGACACAAATAGTAATAAAATAAGTATAAACATAGTGTCAACAAATCCATTGTCGTCTAGTCCGGTTAGGATATCTGGCTTTCACCCAGACGACCCGGGTTCAAATCTCGGCAATGGAATTATTTTAGTAATTAATCGATAGCATTAAAACATTATATTTTTCTCTTGTGCTGTTAGGATACACGGTTTTAAAATCATGGCAGTGGTCGAAATGGAAGCATTACGGCTTTGAAATGTGCTATTTAGTTGAAAAGAAATTAGATACGACTATATCCATATTTGTTTCATTTACAACGGACCGGATCTAATATTTACGGAATACAGACCTTGATTAATTAAAGGAAGCATATGAATAAATCTCGAATTATAGTTGGATACATATATAATCAAATAAAGATAAATATTGAGTTTGGATTGAATTATCCTCTAGTACAAATATTTTAAAAAGATCACTTTAATGTATGTATATACATATATAGGGGTTAGTGAGCTTGCACCTTAGTGCCAGTAGTTTCTATGCACATAAATGCACATCACTTGAATTAAAATCCATCTAGAGGCTCGAATCATTGACTTTCCCATAAAAAAGTCCCCTTCTCAAGGAATGAGAGCATACCTGGCAACCCATGCACAATGCATGTTCCCTCTCTCCCACCTCCCTACATGTGCTCGTCACCTCCCTCTTTTCAGGGGCGGACCTAGTATGGGGGAAGGAGGGATGCATGCCCCCTCCTTAATTCTTGTCTTCCACATTCATAATTTTTAGAATTTTTAATATGGTCCTTTTTAAAACAATAAATTTCTTTGTGTTTCTTGAAAGTGATGAAACAAACTAATTTGATAGTTTGGTGGTATAAAAGTGGGAGTAGTATTTCACAAATTACTGTTCTAACCATTTTTTAATAGAATTTAATACAATCACTTTATAAATATTAAAAATTACGGATTTAATTAGATATAAAAGACTTTCTATCTCATTTACTTCTCCAATTACTGCTCACACTTGTTAATATGAAATTAAATTTGTTATTTCCTTTTAATCATATTTATTTTAAAATTTCACCTCATAATTTAGCCTTACAGACGTATTTAGAAAAGTTTAAATAATTGTATTTATCAAAATTAAATGAAACAATCGAAAATAATAATCTATTAGATAATCCAACTTTAGTAATATAATTATATAAGATTTAAATGGTAAGTTTATAAAAATAGAAAACATGTCATTTGCAAATAGTAACTATGTTTAAAAAATTATTTGAAAATACGGTAATTTTTCCATTTTTGAGTAAATATGATTGTTGTATACCTGGTCTCTCCTTGATAAAATTCCTGCTTTTGCCCATGCCTCTTTCCCATCTCCCTTTTCGTGCTCATGCCCCGCATTGAGATCCTTGTACCCCTCCCACTCTCACCAATGTTGAGGAAGTGACAAATTCCCCTCCCAGTCTTACCAGCACCCACCTCCAGTGAGGAGTTTGCCAAACCCTCCCTCCTAGTGATAACCTCCCAATTACGACAACCACAGACTTTCTAAATACTAGAAGCTCATGTGTCATTGGTATTCTCGCCTAACAAATGAGGAAAGCACCCAACGATTTCAACATCGCCTTCGTCAACAACCTCAACAATCAAAGGCATCTCATCCATTCTAAAGGGCCTTCTTCCCTCAATGGCCTCTCGAACTTCTGCTTCGAGGCCATTCCTAATAGCCTTTCAATTTTGGATGCCAACACAGTTTGGTAATGGTGCCAAAATCTGAGCATGACTGATATATATGCTCCATCTTGAAGGGAATTGTTTGGTGATATTATGTAAACCCTTAGCCTAGGGTAATCCGGTCGACTCAGTATAGAATTGCCCCCTATTGTAACCCTTACCCCATGTCTCCACATATACAAAGAATCCTAAAGTTCTCTATCTCAATAAGAAATATCGATTCTGACTTTCAACTATAATAATATGTTGATATTATATTTTAATATATTATTAATATAATGCTTACACATTACTCTAGTTTTTTGGATTTTAATAATTAAAAAAGACACAATAAAATACATATAAATGGTATATATAGGTGCATGAGATAAGAGGTTCTAAATGTACAATGGATACTATGTACACTAATAGCTCGAAACTCAAAATTCTCATATGAAGTATGATTCCTTTGATATTAGCCTTGTTTTGGAGATGATTAAACAAACAGTATTCCAAAGATGAGTAGAGTATTCGTGAGTCTATATGAGTGAAAGAATCAACTTTTAAGTTTGATAGTTCTTAAACGAGGGTTTTAGTTTATTTACCATATATATAGGTTAGCAACATTTTTATTTTTCCTTTGTTTAGGTTATTATATGTATGTGTAATAGAGGTGTTTCATGTTAATTAAAGTCAAAATGAATTTATTAAAAAAATTAGGGAGGATTGTACAATATATACATAGGTATATATATACACATGTGATATTTTTCTTGTTTTCCTTTGATTTTTCTTCTTTTATTTATCAACCTGGTTATGCCACACATATCTCCCGGGTTAGACAAAACAAATGCGCTTACAATATATTTATTCTTTATTTTCCTGGTTAGTCTGTACGAGTCCATCCATCATGATTTTTGGGTTATTGTTTGTATTTTCATGTAATTTTATGCTAATTATGAAACATTAACATTGTTCATGTAAAAAATATAATATAAATTAAATGGAAATGTAGTTTTTTGTTCGAGAATTATAGATCAATTTGAGGCTCTTAGATGAGTGAATCCCAAATTCATCAGTTACCTGCTCAAGCATAGAGATAAAATAGTGAAGCTTGCCATATGTCAAAAATATCTATATACAATGAATATATTTTTATATCTTTTCCTTTTGCAAGTTTTATTTTGTTTTATATTTTTGTATGGAAGTATTATATAAATGAATTAAATAAAAAATGAGCTCATGAGTGTTTATATGAAATAAATTAGTTATTAGAGTAGTTATATTATGTCTTGAAATTGACTTTCCATAAATGGATTGATGAAGCACTAAATGCATAAGATAATATGGATCTGTTGTAACACGTGCACTTAGCGTGTCATACAGAGCCAAATGAATAATCTCTGCAAGGAGGATTCGACTTTAATTTATAACCTGGGAAGTCCATGGCCGAACACAAGGGCACAAGTCATAATACGATTATTCAGATGTTTAAATATCTGGGTTAAGTGATCAATAAATTATCTAAGTTAAAACAAACATTCCACGAAATGAATGCGTCACAAAATGAATGCGAAGACAAAAGACATTTTCAAAGCAATTTGATGCATGTTAGAAAATCAACAGAATGAACACAATGATAAAACTCTAACATATGCAAATAAACTCGCAAATATGCTCGAAAATGATTATTCAAACTTAAGTAATTATGTCATTTAAATCTTAGTCTAATTGAGCACTTAATTAGAAGCTAAGGTTCGTTTTATGAGACAATTAGCATTAATGATATATCTAATTAATTATTTAAATATTAAGCATCAAAATAGAGATGAATAAAGCCATATTAAAGACAATGAAGCAATAATCACAATAAAACTGAAATCGTCTCAATCGGATATAAGATGCTCAAGTTATTCAATTTTGAATGTAAGGGGCTAATTATAGTAAAAACATGCAAAAACATAACACAAATATTATGAAAATATCCCTGTAGGGACTAAAAATGTAATTATGCAAAACCGACAGGCTAATTTACTGAATACCCACGGGCGGGGGGTATTTTTGTAATAGTGTAAACCAGTGAGGGCAGCTTTGCAATTTATCTAGGCCCTCACGCGATAAACACGTGCGGCCAGGGTCGGGCAGATGCTTGGTCGGACGCAGGTTAGGGGGCCACGTGGGTTAACCTCCTTGCCTTAGAACAGGCCCGGTTCCCCATCCCGCTTAGGGGTCGATTTCGGAGGAAGCAAAGGCACCTGCAGCAACTCGCCTTCCCCGACCTCCAGGGCTCCCCAGAGAACTTCTGGAGCTCATTCGTGCCCACCTGCGGGTTCGCATGACCTCTAGGAGGCTTTTGCACTTGGAAGGAGCCTCTTTTCCAGCCGGTGGAAGGAGCTAAGAGAAAATATGTCATTTGCAAATAGTAACTTTGTTTAAAAAAATATTTGAAAATACAATAATTCTTCCATTTTTGAGCATATATGATTGTTGCATACTTGGCCTCTCCTTGATAAAATTCTTGCTTTCACCCATGCCTCTTTCCCATCTCCCTTTCCGTGCACGTGCCCTGCATTAAGATCCTTATACCTCTCCTAGTCTCACCAATGTTGAGGAAATGACAAACGCCCATCCCAGTCTTGCCAGCACCCACCTCTAGCGGGGAGTTTGCCAGACCCCTCCCTCCTGGTGGTAACCTCTCAATTTCGACAGCCACAGACTTTCTAAATACTATAAGGTCATGTGTCATTGGTATTCTTGCCTAACAAATGAGGAAAGCACCCAACAATTTCAACATCACCTTTGTCAACAACCTCAACAATCAAAGGCATCTCATCCATTCTAGAGGACCTTCTTCCCTCAATGGTCTCTCGAACTTCTGCTTCGAGTCCATTCCCGATAGGATGGCGATTCGATAAATAGTGCAAAAATCTGAGCATGATTGATATATATATGCTCCAACTTGAAGGGGATTGTTTAGTGCTATTATGTAAACCCTAAGCCTAGGGTAATCCGATCGACTCACCATAGAGTTGTCCCCTATTGTAACTCTAACTCTATGTCTCCACATATATAAAGAGCCCTAAAGTTCTCTATCTCAATAAGAAATATTAATTCTGACTTCCAATTTTAATAATATGTAGATATTATATTTTAATATATTATTAATATAATACTTACACATTACTCTAGTGTTTTGAATTTTAATAGTAAAAACGACATAATAAAATACATATAAATGGTATATATAGGTGCATGAGATAAGAGGTTCTAAATGTACAATGGATACTATGTACAATAATTGCTTGAAATTCAAAATTCTCATATGAAGTCTGATTCCTTTGATATTAGCCTTATTTTGTAGATGATTAAACAAGCAATATTTCAAAGATGAGTAGAGTATTTAAGAGTCTATGAGTTAAAGAATCAATTTTTAAGTTTGATAGTTCTTAAACGAGGGTTTTAGTTTATTTACTATATATAAAGGTTAGCAACATTTTTATTTTTCCTTTGTTTAGGTTATTATATGTATATGTAATAGAGGTGTTAATCAAAGTCAAAATGAATTTATTTAAAAAATTAGGGAGGATTGTACAATATATACCTAGGTACATATACATATGTGATATTTTTCTTGTTTTCCTTTGATTTTTCTCTTTTATTTATCGACCTGATTATGCCATCCATATCTCTAGGGTTAGACAAAACAAACGAGCTTGCAATTTTTTTATTATTTATTTTTCTGGTCAGTTTGTACGAGTCCATCGGTCTCGATTTTTGGGTTTTTTTTGTATTTTTATGTAATTTTATGCTAATTATGAAACATTAACATTGTTCATGTAAAAAATATAATATAAATTAAATGAAATGTAGTTTTTTTGTTCGAGAATTATAGTTCAATTTGAGACTCTTAATGAGCGAATCCTAGATTCATCAGCTACCTGCTCAAGCATAGAGAGAAATAGTGAAGGTTGTCCATATGTCAAAAATATCTATATACAACGAATATATTTTTATATCTTTTCATTTTGCAAGATTTATTTTGTTTTATATTTTTTATAGAAGTATTATATAAACGAATTAAATCAAATAAAAATGAACTCATGAGTGTTTTATATAAAATAAATTAGTTAGTTATACGATGTCTTGAAATTAGCTTTCCATAAATGGACCTAACTCAGTCTCAAAGAAATTTTAAGATTTAGGATTTTAAAAAATGATCTTAAAGTAAGTTTGGTCAAATTGGAGTTCATAAAATCCATATAGAAAAATATAAAATGGATGCATATTGGAATTTAGGTTTTGGTTTCTATTGACAGACAACTGTATACGTTAATATTTTACTATACTTTTATTTTTTTATTTTTATGAAATTAATGCAAAATGAATTAGGTAAATTGGAGTTGCACAAGAACAACTATGGCATTCTATATGTTAGTATATAATATGTATAACTGTGTTCTATGTTTTTATGTATATATATTAGGTATACATGCTTCCTTATTTTTCATACTTTTTATTGAATTAACAGAGGTCTAGGGCCTTAGTATCTAGGTGGGAGTCGTAAACAGGTCATGCAAGCCTACTTACTCCTAGCAGTGGTGTCCCTGATATTTCATGGGCCCTAGGCAAAAGAGAAGAAAAGGGCCCCTATAAAAAATAATTTATTTTTTTTAATTTGTAAATTTCTTATAAATAAAGTTCTTTAAATTTTACAAAGAACTATGTATGTTTATGATCAACGAGCATCAAATAATAAGTAATGAATTAAAATTATAAAAAATAATTTCTACAATCGAAATAGACATCTATGGATATAATGCAACTCAAGGAACGCAAATACAAACAAAAGTTATGGGCAATAGATAGCAAAAAAAATATACGACATTGTTTTTTTAAGTTAGAATTTTTGAGAACGTTCAAGCACAAAAGCACATATATCTATTGACTACAATAATAAAAATATTTAAAAAATTAAGAGTTTCATCTCTTAATGTCTATTTTCAATATCATATGGGTCGAAAAAATAAGGTTAGAGAATAATAATATTCAAGCAAGAAACATTTAACAATTAATTACAATAAAGTAAAACATGATTTAAACAAATAATAAAATAATAGTTATAGAAAAAATAATCAAGTCATCAGTTTTTTATTTGACAGTGGTAATTAGGCCAAGCTGATAGTTTCTATTAACAGTCTAAGATCCAAACATATATATGTTAATAACATAAATTCTCAATAACAACCATCATTAATCTTGAAACCTAAATTAAATAATAATGATTTAGTTTTATGGAAAATAAAATAAGTTACCTAAAAAGATGATTTGATGGTTATTCACAATCCAACCATAAAATATTATTAGCACAAATATAAAACTGATTATAATGACTATAAAAACTTTGAAAAAGGAAACATATGTCATGTGATTGAGCTATGAGAGATGAATTTTTTTAGTAAAAAAGATAACAACAATTCAATTGGTTAACTCCACATTTCCAATTCCCTACAGTGTGTAATAACTTTCAATTTTGTAATTTCTTAGAAAAAAGATACGAGATGATTTACAATTACACAAATATGGTGAGTAGATGTGCGAATAACCGTGATTTGTGGATCTAAGGGAAAAAATTACAATGTACAAATACAAAAATACCATTAACTGAGGTCGTGATTTGCGGGTGCTTAACAACAACTAATCATAAATTAAAAGCAGGAAAAATTGTAGCAGTTGCAGAAATCGCAAATCACAAGAGGAGGAGGTCATATTTGTCTCCAAAGGACACATTTAAGTTCAATGTGGGGTCTTAACTTTTAAGACATTAATGTGGCATTAGGGAACCCAAAGGCTTTTTAGGCATTTAGGAAAATGAAGAGTCACATGACACATGTAAATGTAAATAATTAATAGACATGTGTAGCCCTTTAGACATTAGATTGATACTTGATAGGGATGAAAATAGATACGGATATATATATATATGAATATCCGCTTACAATATTTGAAAAATTATAGGATACGGATATCTGTATCCAAATATTAATCGAATACGAATCGGATATGGATATGGATTGTAAAAATTTTTCGGATATGGATGTAAATATGGTAACGGCTTGAATATCCGGATCCGGATCCGGATATCAGAATACAACATTTAATATTATTTTATATATTAGTTAATATAATACAAGACACAACCCCATGTTATTATATTAGTATTATATATTATATAATACAAATATATCAATGATATTAATAAACTTCTGTTTATTTAGGGATGGGCACAAACAAAAGTTACGAAACTATATCCCTCTTTTTGCTTCTGGTTAAGACTTAAGAATGCATGTCACCTCGATCTTCCATTTTGTCACGATGCAGCTTATTTATATTTCATTATCAATTTTTAAAATTTTGTAGACTTTGATTAAATATCAATTCGTATTCGTATGTGATCATTAATAGACCCGTATTTGGATTCCATGTTTATTGGATCCATATTTGGATTCACTCTTTCATTGGTTTATATTTGGATTAGCTCTTTATTTAATCTGTATTCGGGTTCACTCTTTATTCGATCCATATTCGGATTCGATAAATATTTGATTCGTATCCTATCCGTATTTTTAAGGATACGATTTCCTTAATGCATATCCGAATCATATCTGTATCTGTCTTCGTATTTGATAGAGATGAAGCGAATATGGATATAAAAATAGGCATATCTGATCCGATCCGTTTTCACTCCTAGTATTTGAAATAAAAATAATAAAAACTAACTATATGTAGCCAATTTAGAGATGGGCCCCCAAGTTGCGGGGCCCTGGGCCATTGCACCTCAGGACAGGGCTCAGGGACGACCCTGACTCCTAGCAAGCCTATTTACTCCGACTCTTTGGTTAGTTTGCACATATATACATGGATGCACACATTCCTTCTTTTTGTTCTTATTGAGTTTCCTTTTTGAATATTTTTGCTTGTTTTTAGTACTAATATGTGCTTCTTATTTACAGGAAAATATTTACCAGAAAGCCATGTTAATCTATGAAAGCAAGCGTTTGGTAAGATAATTACCTTAGTTTTTATGTATTAGGTAAATGAAAAATTGGTTCATAATTATCCCATTACCTTTTGAGTGGAATCGCTTACAGTATTAACATTCTTCTTAGCAATAATTATTGCAGTGAAATAATAACTAGGAGGCTTTGAAAGGTATTAAAGCATTATGATTTTCAAGGTTTATTCAAAGCTTTTTCAGGACCCCGCTACTCATCGTATTTTGTTTGGTATTGCTATTGTGCATGATTTCAAGAGTCGTGATGATATAATCGAGGAATATTTATGTCAAAAGATTATTTATTCCCATTTTAGGCAGTTAGCAACAATTTTTCTTTGGACATGCGGAAACAAAAACAATACGACTGAACTCCAAACTTCCTCCCCCTTGGCTTTTTGGGGAAGCCAAGTCTTACCCATGCATAACGCAAGTGACGTTACCGAGGGCAATCACGCTCCTACTTTTTTTGTGTATTCAAAAGAAAGTGGGTCATTTAGCAAATTAAATGCCCTCATATTTCTTAATTTAATACATAATTTAATGCCTCAAAAATGTACATTAATACATGGAGGGGAGAAAATGTGAGTTGTGGCTAGGGATGCAAACGGACGGATACAGATACGTATATAGGTATTACCGTATCCTTATCCGTTTTTCAATACGAATACGGATGCGGATACGAATATTGACGGATATTCAAACTATTTTACCATATTCGTAAAAAACGGATATGGATGTAAAATGGATAATGATCGCATACGAGTAATGTTTGAAATACTTTATAGAATCGACTTAAATATATAGGAATTGGATGTAAAACAATTGATATAAATTTAGTAAATATGTTTGTATCATAAAAATTATATAAATTGTAAAAGAAGATATAGAATTATGTTATATAGGGTTAAAAATAAATCTAGGGTTTTTATTACTTGTTTCACTCTGAGATATTGCAATTTCAGTTATACCCCTCCCTTTTTACGAATATCAGTTGTGCCTCCAACTTCTTATCGTTCTATCACTTGTGTCCCTTGGGTTAGTGGTCGTCCATAACCAACGCTAACGGACGTTAACTTTGAGGATACAGATGGAATTAAATTTAAAATAGAGGACTGAAAAGTCTTCCACATCCTCTTCCTCATCCTCCCCATCTTCTCCCTCTTCCTCCTCTTCTCTTCCTCCTCCCTAGCTCCTCCCTCCGCCCACAGCCACCTGCTCCTCCCCAGCTCTCTTGCAACCTCCTCTACCCCGAGCACCCCCTCGGCCCCCTGCTCCGATCTGGTAAGGACCTATCACGTGAACCTCTCTCTATTTACATCAGTACCGGACTTCTGGGCAATTCGGCAGGTCTTCCCGATTGTCCCCATTCACCACCTTGACGAGAGGCCGACCGTGAACGGGGTGCTGTCGGATCTCACTTACGACACTGATGGCAAGATGAACAAGTTCATAGGGGGAAAGTCTAGCCTTCCGATGCATGATCTTGGCGGTTGCAACTTGGGAGGTGGTTACTATCTGGGGATGTTCCTCGACGGAGCGTACCAGGAATCGCTCAGCGGCCTGCACAACCTGTTCGGGAGACCGAGTGTCGTGTGGGTATCGCAGAGCTATGTCCTCCACTGCTTTGCGGTGACGCGGGCGATGCCTGGCCCATCGTGTGCGAACGTCCTGAGGGTGATGCAGCATGAGCTAGAGGTCATGTTCGAGGCACTCAAGAATCGAGCAGATGAGTGCGCACTCGTCGACGGGGCCGACGCCATGGTGTTCGAGCTCGCCCATTTGTTCAACTCCTTGCCATATCTTGTCTCTACTGCCTCCACGAAGGCCAACCATGACACCATGGTTGGCCACAACAACGAGGAGGAAGTGACCGATGAGGAGGGACATTACTACACGAGCTGCGGAGATGACAACCTGGATGGCTCTGCTTACGACAATCTCGACTGGGATCTCTGTTGCGGCATGCTCGATTGAGATCGTTCTTGCCGGCTCTGCTGCTGAGGTTAGGAAGGAGGTGTTCGTTGACACTTTGTTGGAGCGCTTCGCCTAAAATTTACCCGGTTCCCCGTTTGTAATAAGCTAAATTCGGTACCATGTTTTATAGTTTTCGATGATGGCGTCCTATTCTGGTTAGTCATTTTCGCCACGTGATAAGTCGTCTTCAACCTCAAATTCAGTCGTACTTCTGGAGCATCGAGGGAGGAGGAGGAGGGGTAGAGTTGGACGGTTATGCCCCTCTTAACCTCACCATGGTTTGAGAAAATCATAGTTAAGTTCAAATCATTAACGGGCAAAGTAACGGAGGGGCACAAGTGATAGAACGGGAAGAAGTCGGGGGCACAACTGATATTCCTAAAAAGAGGGGCATAATTGATATTGCAATATCTCAGAGGGGCACAACTGATAGAAACCCATAAATCTATGACTATATTTATATACGCAAACGGATATACGGATACAAATACAGATGTTTACGGATATCAAAACGATATCCTTATCCGTATCCATTTTTAAATGGATACGAATACAGATGTCAAAATCTGTATAAAATAGATACGATGACGGATCGAATACAGATATATCCATAACCGTTTGCATCCCTAATTGTGAGCCTACTTTTTATGAGTACTTTATTTTCTGAAGAGGGGAATGAACCTTACAAATGGACGACTACTAGAATCGATCATGGAAAAAATGCCCAATTTTTTGGTGGTTGCTCACCGTCATTAACCATTGCCAATCCCTCGTCGTCTCCCGCTGTAGAAACAATGCTACCACATGTATCACCTTTATTGGAGCTGTACATAGATTTTGTAGTTTAAGATGCCCATCCAAAAGAAAACGTACCAAGCCTTGTACTATGTCTCTTGCATTGAAAATAGGAGTAACACCGCAACAAAATTGGCTTAATGCCAATGAATAAATTTATATTCGTCGGTATATCTTCTGTATTTAAATGTATTAAATGAATATTATTTATTGCTGCATTTTTTAAATTCGCAACGAATATCATTATCTATTGCTATATTCCTCGTAAAGAATAATTTAACAATGATTTTTGTTGATATTTTCTTATAATCATTGTTAAATTTAGCAACGATTAGTATAAATTTTAACAAATAAGTCAATGGAAAGATCGTTGTTATATTAGTCTTTAACAACAAGTATGTTATTCGTTGCTAATAGAAAAACAAATGACAATTTAACAATGAGTAATATTCATTGGCATATCTATAACATCGAAGATACAACTACGAATATTCAAATTATTCATTGACTTAGGTCAATTTTGTTGTAGTCTAATTTATAGAATGTTTTTCCAAATAGGTTTTTATGGATATAGACCTAGAACCATCCATCCACATGTGGATTATCATCATAAAAAATATATACATGAAGATGATATTCTAGAACGAAGAAGAGGTATACAATTATTAAGATGTTTCTCAACATCCACACAAAAATATCAACTTAAAGAAGTGGATGAAAATGAATTTTAGAATTATCATCCAACCTGGTAACTCTACTCTGATATCAGTTGATGGGAACACGATCCGTCGATATCGTATCCTCTCGGATACCGGACCCCTGGATACAGAAGCAGATGTAGGCATGGATGCAGATGCACAATCGACCACCATCACAAAAGCACATAAAAGAAAGAACAAGAAGATATAACGATGGTCGGTCACCTCTCGCGACCATCGGAGAAGAAAGATCACTAAAAGAAGAACGAGTACAACTCGCTCCATTCCCTCGCTCACTTCATCTCTTCTCTTCCTCTCTTCTCTCTCTCTCTCTCTCTCTCTCTCTCCTTTCTCTAGGGGCTACATGGTTGTTGTGGTGGTGGAGAGGCAATGCCTCCACCCCCCTCTTTATGTAGCTCAAATACAACCCCATAGTCCTAGTCCAATAGGACTATAAATAGAATACAACTCAATAACTATTAGGATTAGGAGTCCAATCCCATTAGGATTCCCAATCCTAATATAACTTTAATCCTAACAATCTCCCCCTTGAGTTGAATTCCATCATGATCTCTTCATCGTTTTGGGTCTGCACTAGATCATTCTCATCATTTGCTAGTCTCGTTCGTAAGAACTCACCGCCTCTGGGTGACGCATCCGTCACAGGGTGCCCTCGATGTGCTGCCTAGTACGATCTCCTGCTAGTCGTTGCTAGCAGAATTCTTCAACGCCTCTGGTCGATTCCAAGAGACCACCATATCACAGCTTCTGCAGATTGCGCATCTGATGCATCGTGTCATCTCGTCGACGTCAAAGCATATTCTGATCCATCGCATCGTGTCCCTTCAACAATCTTGAAATTGTCTCTGATACTAATTGTTGGGCATGGAAGCGGTACCAACTCTCTCCGTTCCCTCGCTCTCTTCCTCTCTTCTCTCTTTCTCTCTCTCTCTCTCTGTCTCTCTTCCCTTTCTCTAGGTGCTACATGGTTGTTGTGGTGGTGGTGAGGCAATGCCTCCACCCCCTCTTTATATATCCCAAATACAATCCCATAGTCCTACTTCCAATAGGACTATAAATATACAACTCAATAACTATTAGAATTAGGAGTCCAATCCCATTAGGATTGCCAATCCTAATATGATTCTAATACTAACACATACATGTTTACCCATGGTCGAGTTTTTGAAATTTATTTTCTCTTTTTGTCTCAATTATTAGGTTATTTAATTATCTTGAAAATTTTATAAGATGTTGAACTATGCGAGCGAGCGACATAGCTCGAATGTAACAACACTTGAGAAAATTTGATTTCAATATGTGCTAATGCGGTATATTGTCCTAACCTATCATATCCCTACCATGTACCTGCAAAATAGACATTAAGAGTAGCACGGTGTCGTGAGTGTCATTTCATAGCTTGTAAAGCTAAGATCTCAGCAGTTGTGAAAAAAATATATATATAGGGTAAAATGGGGCTACCCCCATGGGGGGAGCTAACTTAGTTCCCCCCGCGCCATTTCGCCTGTTTTTTTTAATATTCTTCCGTGGATTTTCATCAATATATCCCTATATTATGTCATTAAAATTTCGTGCAAAACAGAGACTCCTACGACCTCCATCCAGATGGGGTCATTTTTAGCAATTCTGTTACCGTTAAAAAATAACTGTCTGGATGGAGGCCGTAGGAGTCTGTTTCGCACGAAAGTTTAATGACATAATATAGAGATATAGTGATGAAATTTCACGGAAGAAATTCTCAAAAAAAATCAAAAACTGGACGAAATGGGGTAGGGGAGCCATGTTAGCTCCCCCGGGGGCTGCCCCATTTAACCCATATATATAACATGTTTTATATATATAGGGTAAAATGGGGCTACCTTCCCTCATTTTTTTATTTCTTTGGAAAATAAAAATTTGTAAATTCATCATTATATTCCTCTAACATTCTATTAAAATTTCATCAGAAACAGAGACTCCTACGGCCTCCATCCAAACATGGTCGATTTAAAAAATCCTACGACCGTTAAAAAAATAACGTCTGGATGGAGGGCCTAGGAGTCTCTGTTTCTGACGAAATTTTAATAGAATGTTAGAGAGATATAGTGATGAATATACAAATTTTTATTTTCCAAGGAAATAAAAAAATGAGAGAAAAATAGGGGTGGGAGTAGCCAAGTTGGATGCTCCTAGGGGGCAGCCCCATTTTACCTATATATATATATATATATATATATATTATATATAACATGTGATGGGGCATCACTCCCCAAAATGTGTTGCATACACATCCCACAGTGCAGGGCCACACTTCAGCTAGCGTGGAAGGACACATATGTGTGAACGAGGTTTTGTGCGATTTCATGTAGTACCTTAAATTGCAATCTACATGCTGGGTCTATTTAACAAACACATAGTAGATATTTATATTCAAATAAAATTGTGATTACATCACAAATGAAACTAAACATTGACATCAAATAACAACAAGAGTACTAAGCACGTGAACATTCAAAATATATTAATTGCACTAACCCATATATACAAAAATAGAAACAAACACTAATAGTTACACATGCATACACTCACACGTTTACACAAACACTAACACCCACACTTCAACACACACATACATCTTGCATTTCTAAATCACATATGAGAACAACATCATATATTAAAAAAATCACATTTCAAAATCAATTTAATTCAATCTAGTAAGATAAAACCAATTAGGCATTTCAAAAAACACCTACAATGCATTTGAAATTAATAAAAATACTCAAATATATCATTACTCAAAATAAAATTTAATCTAATACATGAAAAGAATTAAAAAAAAAAGAAATATACCTAATGAACATGAGACTAAGATGAGGGAACGCTCACCGGTGGCCGGAGATGGAGGAATAAAGGATTCTCTCCAAGGACAGGAAGGTTGAGAGGATGATACCTGAGATGAGGTTATGGGAGAGGAGGAGAAGGCCGAGAGAGGAGAAGAGGTTAGGCCGGGGTGGAGGGAGGAGTTGAGGGTGCCGGAGAGGGAAGAGGTTGGGCTGAGCTAGGGCTTGGAGAGGGAAGAAGTCGGGTGGGAGTTTTGGGTTAGGGAGAAAATGGGGTTCTATTTCGCAGGCATCGTTCTGTTTAGCAGATAATGCGACTATAATATGCGGCCACATTGTGATCCATATTGAGGCGCCAAATCACCCTCTCAACTTTGTGGTCGCATACTTAGCTATGCAACCACTAGTTTTGGGAAGGTGATCACATATGTTATTGCGATCACAATCCCACTTCAAGCGCCTCATGGAAGCGTGGGATCACATCGTATGCGATCATGAGCGACTAGTCGAACTAGTTGCTCGGTGCAATAGATTTTTAAAAATTTAAATAATGAAACCACATGATCCATGAACCATTCACGGATCGTTTCATCTAAACCACATATTAGGTAAAGGAATACCTCTTGTAGCATGGTTGTAATCGAGTTTCTAAGCAAAGAGACCCCATGTCTCAAGTCTGACCCGACGGTAGAGATGCTTGCAAGTTCGGAGATGAATCATGTGCTTCTCACAATCCGAGTTGTTGATCCAAGCAATAGATCTTCTGATATTATCTCACAAGATCAAACGTGTTCTTCATGAACGTGACACACAGAAGGAAATGGAGATCCACGAACGGTCGAGATGATGGCATAACGACGATGTGATGACGAAAGCAACCTTCTCTATAAGGTTAGAGTGGACTGCCACTCAAGAGGGAGGGAGGGAGTTGGCATGCGATATGAGAACGAGAATGAGAGAGAGCAATTTTGTTGTTCAACTAACCATAGAAGGGCAATGGTGCCTCTTCTTATATAGTATTTTAGGAGTCCATGGATCTCAATCCATGGACAACATAAATCCAATGGTTTAGATTGATTTGTGTTTGTTTCAATGGCCATGATTTTTATTGCAAAAACACAAGAACAATTAATTTTATTAAATTAAACATATATTGAATCATCAATACAATTTAATTTCAATTAAATCAATTTTGCATGGAGATATAATTTGAACGAGATAAATCTCATTCTTAAAGAGGGTAGCCTTCCATCTCCTTCTACCAAGGTGACTATTTATCTCCAATTAATTTTGCAACAACCATTTATTGCAAATTTATTCACACAAATAATTCATAATTATTTTATGAATATTGCAATCATGTTAATGGAAAATTGTGAATTATATTCACAATCCAAAATAAAATGTAAATTACATTTTCAATTAATTGTCCAATATGAATCCAATTCACATCAATACTTAATTAAAAATATAAATTACAATTGTCTCTTTTTAATATATTATAAATCACATTTATAATATATATGAATAATATGGATAATACTATCCACTTTATCCATATACCTGATAATTAAATCACGTTTAATTATCTTAGATCTCAATTCTCGTGCATTCAAATAATATGAATCTTATCCATACTGTTTATGATAATTAAATCATATTTAATTATCCGTAATCCATTTCTCAATGCTTGGATATATTAACAATGGAATTATTCTTGAAATCTTTCAAGAATAATTCATATTCTCCGCAGATACTTTGAGATAAGGAAAGGACAATTATATGTTCCATATATAGTGACTTGGATGTTGAGTTCATATATCAAGTCCA
This sequence comes from Ottelia alismoides, assembly GCA_037367405.1. NCBI lineage: Eukaryota > Viridiplantae > Streptophyta > Magnoliopsida > Alismatales > Hydrocharitaceae > Ottelia > Ottelia alismoides. The sequence continues at coordinate 375,097 of JAZKJV010004771.1, forward strand.
GATCTTAAGGACCTCCCAAAGATGTTTGATTAAATCAAATCCGTAGATCTAATCTCCTAATTGCAGCTGAGTCGCATTCAGATCAATGTCCAACATTTGGACAGAGATTAGATTACTTCTCTACTGAGAGGAGTCACTAAAATCCATACATGTTTCATCACTTCCTCGTTATGGAAGCTTCATGGTTATACAATCGTTTATGATTACATCACCCTCAGGTATCCTAATACGTGTACATCATGTATACTGGAAGACCTAGAATAAACCCGAAGTTTTAGATCTCTTTTGGACTGTCAGTTCCAGGGTTTTATCATTAAGATTCTTATTCGGTCATTGGGAATTGGTATCGATCATATACTTTCCAAAAGCATATACTATACCAACAAATTCTTGTCATGCTTCCTAAGAAAGACGACCATGCATGGAATTTGATCAGTCCCAATACCTCATGAGTGAGCTCATGTCATGTCTTCCGATTCACAAGTGAACATGTATGATCCCTTTGAGAGATCGTATTACCCACATGCCCTTATATGCACACCAGCTCGCAGGTGCATAGACCTTGATAAGGCCATCAACCTATCAGTCTACCAAATGTACATACTCAGACATATAGTAGCACATTTGTTTCCGGTCAGAGGATGTATGCCTAGCATGCCTATATCATGACAGTATACGACATAGGTCTTGGTTATCTCGATCTCGTTAAGTCAACTCTTTGACCTAACTTATCTGATACCTCCGAATCTCTATTCCTATGCAGAGGACCTGGAAGAAGAGGTCGGTCAGATATCGACCTTTTAGAGAAGGAATGCCATCTCTTCTCAGGCTGGAGATCAACTCTTAACAATCATTTGACGGTGTGTGATGAGTCCTCAATCTAACCCTTTATGTATTCATCCAAGCCCCAGCCTCTATGATTCAACATTGAATCAACAATTGTATGATTATCAATATGGCAATGGTACATAGCCCTTCATTATATGAAGGGATCTTATAGTGCATTTAATCATTTAATCTCAGTCAGGGAGTCAAAAAAATAAATCAATAACTTGTATTGATATACTAAATATTACAATAACATTTACTGTAGAAATGGTTCGCTCCGGGCTCACATTTCTAACAATCTCCCACTAGCCTTCAGAACTATTCAGGTATAATCCTTAAACCCATGCTCATAACATGCTGGTCGAAAACCTTCTGTGTCAAATATTTGGTGAGAGGATCAACAGTGTTGTCAGCAGAGGCCGTCTTGGTGGTGATGATGTCACCATGCTTTTGAATCTCCCGAATGATATGGTATTTTCTTTCCACGTGCTTGCTCTTTTGATGCCATATGGGTTCCTTCACCCGTGCAATGGCTCCCATGTTATCGCAGAGTAACAGGATGGGAGTATCAGAGGAAACTATACCAAGTTCAAGGATGAACTTGCAAAACACACTGCCTCCTTCGTAATCTGATGCAGCAATGTATTCAGCTTCTGTTGTTGAATCAGCCATAGTATCTTGCTTCTTGCTTCTCCAACTCACAGCACCACTGTTCACCAGGAACACAAACCCTGATGTTGACTTTCAATCATCAATATCAGACTGGAAGTCAGAATCTGTGTATCCTAAGACTTGGAGATCACCATCTCCATAGACCAAGATGTAATCTTGTGCCCATCTTAGATACTTAAAGATGTTCTTCATTGCATTCCAGTGTTGCTCTCCATATAAGGATTGGTAATGGCTTACCACTCCCACTGCATGGCGGATATCTGACATTGTGCACATCATGGCGTACATTAAGCTTCCACAGTTGATGAATAGGGGTATCCAACCATTGCTTTCTTATCCTGAACACTTTGAGGAGACATCCCTTTAGATATGTGGATACCATGTCTTTAGGGAAGGAAGCCTTTTTTGGAATTCTCCATATAGAAACGTTTCAAGATCTTCTTGATGTAGCCATGTTATGACAATCTCAATATCCTCTTTTCTCAGTTTCTGAACAGCTTCAGACCCAAGATCTAAGAGGCTTCTCCAAGATCTTTCATCTCGAAGGTATGGGATAGCAAATCTTCACACTGGTCATCATCCCCGTATCATTCTCAATGATAAGGATGTCATCTACGTAAAATATAATGAACACAATGGTGCTCCCACTAAGCTTCTTGTACACACATGGCTTATCAGGATTCTGCACAAAATCCTAACTCTTTATAGTTTCATCAAATCTGATGTTCTAGCTATGAGAAGCTTGTTTGAGACCATAGATGGATTTCTTCAGCTTTCATACCTTGCCTTCCTCGGTTATGAAGCCCTGGGCCTGGTCCATATAGATATCCTCATCAAGATATCCATTGAGGAAATCCATCTTAACGTCCATCTGCCAGATGTCGTAGTCAAGATATGCAGCTATAGCCAGCAATGCCCTAACGGAGTTAAGCATAGCCACATGAGAGAATGTCTCATCATAGTAGATGCCTTCTCTCTGTGTGTAGCCCTTGGCTACGAGACGTGCCTTGAAGGTCTCTACCTTCCCACCAGGTCCTCTTTTTCTCTTGAAGATCCATTTACACCCAATGGATTTTACCCCTCTAAGTGGATCCTTTAAGGTGCATACACCGTTCTTGTGCATGGCATCTATCTCAGACTTCGTTGCTAGCATCCATCTATCCATGTCTTGATCCATGAGTGTTTCATCAAATGAAGCTGGATCATTGTCAGTTTTAGCTAACACATGGAATCCGTACCTTTCGGGCGGTGCAACCACCCTTGGAATCTTTCGAAGAGATACAGGTGTTTCACCTTCATTTACTTCTTCAGTTTCTGGTTCATTGAGCTTGGTATCCTCAAGGGATTTAATCAGTTCCTTTACTTCATTTTTGTCTTGACTCTTCAGGAAGTCATCCTCTAGAAATTTTACATCTCTAGAGACGAAGACCTTTTGAGTCTCAGGATCATAAAGTTGGTATCCAATACCATCTTTGACATACCCAATGAAGTAGCACTCTCGAATGCGAGATTCTAGCTCACTTGTGTCCACATTCTTCGTATGGACCAAGAAATCTCAAATCATTAAGTGTCTAACACTAAGTTTGGCTCCATACCAAAGCTCATGAAGAGTTTTAAGTATAGACTTACTAGGAATCTTATTCAGGATATATATTGCAGTCTCCATTGCATATCCCCAGAAACTAAGAGGCAAATGTACTTTACTCATCATTTAACATACCATATCCATGATAGTCCTGTTGCATCCTTCAGCAACACCATTAAGTTAGGGAGTTCCAGGAGGAGTGAGATTGGAGATAATTCCATTCTCTTTAATGTATTCCTTAAATTCATCTGAGAGGTATTCGCCACCTTGATCGAATCCATTTAATCTTCCTGTCAGTTTGGTTCTCAACCAAAGCCTTGAACTCTTTGAACTTTTCAAAGATTTCGAATTTATGACGCAGTAGTAAGATAAACCAGTATCACGAATTGTCATTAATAAACATCAAATAATATCGATTTCCATTTCAGGTCGCAGTACTGAAGGGACCACATACATTGGTATGTATTAGGTCAAGAATACATTCGCATCGTGTAACCTTATTACGAAAGGCGTCCTGGTCATTTTACCTCGAATACAATATTCGTAGGTAGACAAAGATTGAACCTGTAGAAAATCTAAGGGTCCATACTTTATCAATCTATCGATCTTATCAATAGATAAATGTTCAAGCCTTTGATGCCAAATCACATTCAAAAGATTTTCATCCTCTCCGATTCTTTTAGGATTTTTATCAATGGTAGTAACATTCATGACATTTTCATCAATGCACAATTCATATAGTCTACCAGAAGTCAAAACACCATCCACAATGTATTTTTCATAATGATTTACGACAAGTTTATTACAGAAAAGAAGCGAGTATCCATTTCTAACAAGCTTAGACACAAATATAAGGTCCTCTTGACCTCAGGTACATAAAGACATTCTTTAAGTAAAATGACTCTCCCACTGTATAATGATAGTCTGCAAGTCCCGACGGTGACTGCTGCAACAATTGCATCAAATCCCATCTAGATGACTATCTCCCCTTATCAAGATTTCTAGTTTCCTGAAATATATGCAACAAATTGCGTACATGAAAAGAAACACCAGAATATACAACCCAACTTCCTTCTTGTACAACAAGTAAATTGATTTCAATGATGAAAGTAGATTCCTTACCTGCTAGGGCTTTACCTTTATCGACCGACTTCAGGTAATCTGCAAAGTTACACTTCCAGTGCCTCGGCTTCTTACAGTGATGACAGGCATCAGCTTTCTTCGATGCTATCAGTGTGGAAGTATTAGAAGATGAGTCAACACCTTGACTCTTCTTCTTTCTCTTCTAGACTGGGCCCTTCCAAGAACCTTGCTTTCGACCGCGCTTTCCTTTGACCTGTGCAATCATTGCACTGCCAGAGGGGCCATCTTTCTTCATTACGTCTTATAAAACTTTAATGCAGCTAGTAGACCAACGTTGGTATAATTCGCTTTGCTCACGTGGAATGTGACAACAAAGTTGTTGAAAGACTTATGGAGTGACAACAGAATGAAGTCAGACTGCATATCTGCGTCCATGTTACCCCGAAAGTTTCCAGCTTAGAAAGGTACGCGAACATTTTGAGCACATGATCTCTGACGGAAGTCCCTTCCTGCATCTTGCAGTGAATAAGCTCTTTCATGATATTATGACATTATGTGCATTTTACATCACTGAACAACTCTTTCAGATTCAGAAAGTGTTCATCTCCACGTGTTGCTTTTGAAGAATATTGGACAATGAACTCAGAATATAACACCTAGCCGAAACATGATCTTCATCATATTTTTTATTGAACTTCTTTTCTTCCTGTATCTTAGGGTTTGTGTGCTTATCCTCAATGAGCACATAACTGATGCGCTCTACAGAGAGAACAAGCTCCAAATTACGGATCCAATCCGAGGAGTTTGGTCTGGTCAAGTGGTTGACCTCCAGAAGCATACTGAGCGGGTTCATTGACTTCATTATCTGAAATTAAGAATGCACTATATACAAATAATTATATATTCAATATTAAAACTTTGATTAAGGATTTTTAATCAAATTACTCTTGCATTTTCAACTTTGAGAGTTCATTTCCTTAATTACGTTCAATGTAGAAGATATACTTACCAATATATCTCTAGCAAGATCTAGGACATTCTTTTCTACCTTAGTTATATCCCAATAATATGAGAAATTGAACTTGGATAAAAAAGAAGCGAGAAGACATTCCACTTTGCAAGTCCAACTTTCATTCCCAATTTGATCTTTAACACTCGGGTCCACCACCCATAAGGTGATGTTGACTCGTTGTTAATTGAACCAACCGTCAACAGGAATAGCACTCGCTATGCACAATCCAATATCGCTCCAATAATATGAGGAACCGATGCTGGGGTTACTACTCATACAACCTTACTCTTTCAAGAAGCAAAGAGCCTGATCCAGGTGCGTTTGTATGCATGAGCTATCACTCTCTAGTGACGGAACCCTTCTCCTTGACGGGAGACCATGGATATCACTTATGTGATCCACCATATCATATTCAAATTCTAATTAACCACTTTGAATCATATTCACATAATTAATTATTACAAGGGAAAAATATTAATCTATTAATAAAAAAGTAATTTAATTGGATATAATTCATTTAATCATATTAAATCAGTTATCAATCCAATTTAATCAACCAATAAACTTGATTGTTACTTCAAGGATGGTATAATCTCAAAATACATATTATTCAATAATTAGAAAAATACCCCATGATCCCATAAACATTATCCTTTCCTTACTCGTTGTCATGACAGTACCGATGGGAGTGGGATAGACTGCTCATAGAGCAACGTGCAACCCCAACGCTCCCGGAATAGACATCATATCCACCTCAGGCCAAGATAATGTAATCTGATCATATTGTATTTTGAGATGTTAATCAGTATTTCTACTGAAGTTATACCATACAATATTTATCAATCTATTTTGATTAATATTATAAGGAGATTTTCTAAACAAATCCCCAATCCTATTCAAGCAACAAAGTTTTTGCATGTAAATATTGTCTTACAACTATTGCGGGATGATCTAGGGGTTTTCATGAAGCATTCCATCAATGGTAAATGATGAATAATCAATTCATAATTAATCAAAGTAAATTCATAATTTCCATGATTTTCATTGAATAATAAATAAATTAAGTAAAGAGTTTTGATGATCCAATCATCATCCGATCGATCTCCACTAAAAATAGAATATCTAGGGCAAACTGAGTCGGATTTGCACGAAAAAAATCATGCGTTTTGCTGGTTTGATTCTCTACTTAATCCAAATATTTATTACATATTTCATGACGGAAAAATAGTAAGTAAAATTAATTTTCTTACAGATCCGTGAATACAAGAAAAAATAATTTTAGCAACGGGAACTCTTCAAATCATTTTCATGCACTTTTAGCACCAATAATAGGTTACTATTTTTGGGACATATTTAGACATTCTAAATACTAAAAAACTCGTCAAAATAATGCATAAACAGTAGGTTTTTATTTCATCGAAAAAATCAATTCGATTCTTGCATCCAATGCAAAAACAATGAGTCCCGCGCATCCAAAACGTGAACCTTGTTTATCGAGGGTTTTTGATCTCATCCAATACCTAACCAAGGCTCTGATACCACTTGAAGGATTATGGAAAAATCTTCAAGCACATTATGGAAGCGTGGGGATCGCATCTTATGCGATCGTGAATGACTAGTCTAACAAGTAGCTCGGTGCAGCGGAATTTTAAAAACTTAAATGATGAAACCACATGATCCATGAACCATTCACTGATCATTTCATTTAAACCACATATTAGGTAAAGGAACACCTCTTGTAGTGTGGTTGTAATCGAGTCTCTAAGCAAAGAGACCTCCTGTCTCAAGTCCGACCCGACGGTAGAGACGCTTGCGAGTACGGAGGTGAATCACATGCTTCTCGCAATCCGACTTGTTGATCCAAGAAATAGATCTCTTGATCTCGTCTCATGAGATCAAATGTCTTCTTCAAGAACGTGACGTATGGGAGGAGACAGAGGTCCACGAACGGTCGAGGCGATGGTGTAACGACGATGCAACGACGAAAGCAACCTTCTCTCTAAGGTTTGAGTGGATTGCCACTCAAGAGGGAGATAGAGAGAGTTGGCATGTGACATGAGAATGAGAAATAGAGAGAGAGAGGGAAGGAGAGGGAGAGAGAAATTTTTTTGTTCAACAACATAACTATAGAAGGGCAAGGGTGCCTCTTTTTATATAGTATTTTGGGAGTCCTTGGATTTCAATCCATGGACAACACAAATCCAATGGTTTAGATTGATTTGTGTTTATTTCAATGGTCATGATTTTTATTATAAAAACAGAGTAACAATTAATTTAATTTAATTAAACATATATTGAATCATCAATACAATTTAATTTCAATTAAATCAATTTTGCCTGGAGATATAATTTGAAAGAGATAAATCTCTTTCTTAAAGAGGGTGTCATTCCATCTCCTTCCACTAAGGTAGTTATTTATATCTAATTAATTTTGCAACAATTATTTGTTGTAAATTTATTCACACAAATAATTCATAATTATTTTGTGAATATTGCAATCATACCATTGGAAAATTGTGAGTCATATTCATAACTCAAAATAAAATGTAAATTACATTGTAATTTAATTGTCTAATGTAAATCCGATTCACATCAAAACTTAATTAACAAATGTAAATTACAATTGTCTCTCTTTGATATATTATAAATCACATTTATGATTTATATGAATAACATGGATAATACTATCCACATTATCCATATCCTTGATAATTAAATCACATTTATTATCTAAGATCTCAATTCTCTTGCATTCAAATAATATGAATCTTATCCATATTATTTATGATAATTAAATCATATTTAATTATCCATTTCTCAATGCTTGGATATATTAACAAGGGAATTATTCTTGAACTCTTTCAAGAATAATGCAATTTCTCCGCGGATACTTGGAGACAAGGACAGGGCGATTATACGTTCCACGTATAGTGACTTGGATGTTGAGATCATATCTCAAGTCCAGATCTTACGGACCTCCCACGGATGTTTGATTAAATCAAAGATGTGGATCTAACCTCCTAATTACATCTGAATCTCATTCAGATCAGTGTCCAACATTTGGACTGAGATTAGATTACTTCTCTACTGAGAGGAGTCACTAAAATCCACACATGTTTCATTACTCCCTCGGTATGGAAGCATCGTGGTTATACAATCGTTTATGATTACATTACCCTCATGTATTCCTAATACATGTACATCCAACATACTGGAAGATCTAGAATAAACTCAAAGTTTTAGATCTCTTTTGGACTGTTACCTCGAGGATTTTATCAATAAGATTCTCATTCGTTCATTGAGAATTGGTATCGATCAAATACTTTCCAAAAGCATATATAATACCTACAAATTTTTGTCATGCTTCCTAAGCAAGACGGCCATGCATGGAATTTGATCAATCATAATACCTCATGCGTGAGCTCATGTCTTCCGGTTCATAAGTGAATTTGTATGATCCCTTTGAGAAATCGTGTAACCCATATGCCCTATTGATGAATCTCAGATTCATCACTCTAAATCTCATTTATTAAGCTCAAATCCCTCAAAATCATCAGCATTTTTGCATATATTCTGCATAATAAACATTCATGCATGTTTTCATAAGAATTACATTTTATCCATTATTTATGTACAAAATAAGAAGCTAAAAATCCCAGTCAAAATTGACCTGAAAATAGCCAAACTTCCCCGATTTTTATATCATTCATGCTAATTCCGAATGACCCAAAACCACTTCCACTGTGTACATATCACTAACAAGAATAAATGAAAAATACAAAAAAAAATCACTCACCTAAATAAGTGGACTACAAACCCAAACCCTAGTTTTAGAATTTCCGGACTAAAAACCTCATATCCTCCTCATCCAGTGTCCGTTTTAATCCTACTCACTTTTGAACTAATATGCATTCAATTACCTTCAAAATAAGACCAAGTTCAAGTGAATCGGAGCTCATATGTGAAAGTTGGGTTTTGGGCCTCTTTTGTACATTTTATATTTTAGCGATTTTTGACCTATTATTTTATGTACATAATTAACCTATTTTATTTCATTTCTTTTTGATTTGTCTTCTTTGATAAAAGTTTATAAAATGCGCAAAAATCCAAATCTAAATTGAGCTTGAAATCAAAGAAACAAATTGAGTCCAGGTCTTCACTAACCAACTGTACAAAATCCGTTTTTTTCGTATTTTATTTCTTTTTTTTCTTAATTAAAAAATCTAAAAAAAATAGATTAATGTGTAGATATTTATTTCTGATTTTATCATATTTTTTGGATTTTTTATCGGGTTCAAAAATAACATAAAAATTATAAAACCCAAAAATCAAGGTATTCTATGTACATGGGATACCCCAAAAATATCACTTTATGCATTTGATCGATTTTAGTTTTGATGTGTTCATTAAAATTGTAGATCTCATCGAGCCGAGCAATTTTCATGAAGAAACATTTTCGATCTGAGGTCGTTTGCTATTTATTTTTGATTTTACAAAATCTTTATTTTTCGAATTTTGTGGAGTTGACACGTGGCCGCTCCTGGAGCCGCCACATGTCATCCGTTTCTGGCATTATTTCTAATTCGTTTTTATAAATAAAAAAAATTAAAAGCGACCGTACGTGCCACGCATGTGCTTCCCTCTCTCTCTCCCCAGGTCGCCACGTGGCATGCTCACGATCGTCCGATCTCGGCCGATCGGACGGCCGCTGTACTTCATCTTCTTCCCCCAATCTCGTCGAGCATCGCCGTCCCCCTTTCCCAAATCTCGCCGCTCCCCGACGAAATCACTGCCCATTTCGCGATTCGCACCGCCGCCGCACCGTAATCTCAGTCACAATCAGATCCTCTGCGAATCTCGTCGACTCCAATCTCCCCAGGACCTTTCCTCTTCGTCTGAACACCCTACGCCTATTTAAAGAACGTCGCCGCCTCCATGACGTTGATCCGTCGATTTGGGCTCCATTGCCCCCACCGGAGGTGACAGCTCCACGTGGCCCTCGCCGGCGAGATCCGAGGGCCACAACCCTCATTGCAGCGGCGTCCTCCTCGCCTTACTGCCCCAGCTCTGGTGGCCGCCGTAGAGACACCGACTCCGACAATGACTTCTTCTCCGACCGGTCTTCGTCGTCATCAACATCACGCCCACCATCGACTTCTACGTCCATCTCCATCGACGCCGCTCTGCTGCTCCTCTAGGAGGTCTTCCTCGTCTCCAGCTCCTCCGGCCACTCTCTGTGGTGTCAACGACACCGCTCTGCCACACGTTTCCATCTGAGCGGACAACAGCAACAGACCACCGGTCGTCGCCCCTCCCTGGGCTCCTCTGCATCGCAACCGGTCCAGTCATACGCCAGGAGCACTCCGCCAGACCCTCTGCCCTCTCCACCTTGGTCGGCCCGCCTCCACCTCCCAACGCCAGCACCGGGGCTCAGACCCGAGGCCCCCGCCTCACGTGAGTGGCACGTGGCGGGGGAACTACGTCATCCTCCATCAGCCCCTGGGTCACGTGCTCCGTACGTGACCGCGGGGTAAATTGCATAGCACCTCCTGGCCTTCTCGCTATTCACGCCGCAAGCCCCACCGACCCAGGTCACGTACTTGGCACATGACCTGATGGTCATTTTGCAGATAGTACCCCTTCCTTCTTGGTAATAACTCCTAGGCCCCCTCTTCTGCATGTTATTTTATTTTTAATTATTGCATCGATATCCATGTACTCCCCCACAGTTTTGGACATCTCTATTGTATTTTTTAATTATAAAAAATAGCATAATGTTTGATGTTTCTTATTTAATTCTCTACGTTTTGACATATTGTAAATATTTTTGTGATCATTGGTTAATTAATAATTACTTGTTCTGTGGAAAATTGCATAATTTGCCCGTTTCTTGCTCTGAAATTTATATTTGATTAACCGTTGCTCTAACAATTCCCGAAAAATCACATATTGTAGAATTAATTGTGCTTGACATCATGCCCAAAAAGAATCGATTTGCATGTATAATTTGCCTTGTAAAAATCATTTTCATATTTCAGTGTTTGATTTTTAATAGGTATTGAAATTAGTATTTTCGAGGTTTAAGATTTTTATGAGATCAATCACCTAGTGATAGATCTTAGATAATTTTATTTCTTGAAAATAATTAGGTTTAATATTTATTATAATTAAATATTGAAATTCATTTTATTTGCATTTAAAAATTAATAAAAAAATCATCTTGCATCCAAAAATTCCAAAAAAATCAAAATGCATTTATTTCATCATATTTCGCATAGTGGCCAAGTTTCATATATTTGGGACATCGTTTGGTTGACATTTACATTTTAGTCCCTAAAATAGGCCAAAATTGCATTTTGTATCATTTATTGTATTAAAAATTACAAAAAAAGACCGTCTCGAAAACCGCGCACGAATTTTGATAGAATAATTCTAGGTTGTTCCTTTACCTCCTTGGTTCGACCTTGGGACTTGCCCAAGTAAAGTAAGAATAAAACCACATTGATAGAAAATTGATTAAATTATTTGTGTTTATTTTCTTGATCGATTCCGATTGCTGCCTACAACGAAACGACAAATCATCATTTTTTAAGCGAACGATAAAATACACATTTACATACATTTTTTTAACATAGCGAATTTCGGACCCGTCAGATGGCGCCGTTGCCGGGGAGGCAAACATCTTAGTTTTGTATTTTGAAAATTTTCGTTCGGTTTTCCGCATTCGGGTAGTCTGGCCCCCGAATTATTCATTGTAAATTTAATTTTTTTTTCTAGCATTTATTTTTCAGCATTTATTTCTCTTATTTTATTTTTGAGTCACTCTCTTATACTATCTCTCTTATTTTTCTTGCGAGGTACCCGCCGTACGTGGAGCGGTTTTTTAAGAACCGATGCATCTTCACCAACTTCCGAAAAACCCGCAATTAATTTAAGATCGAGTCGAGTCGTGAGAGAGCGTAGAGTCTAGAATTTTAGTTTCTACAAATTTTTAATTTCTGTAATTAATTGCTCATTTATAGCAGTGTCCGTTTAGACTCTCGCGTGTGTATAGAAGACCTTGAACTTTTTCTGTAGTGTGTCGTAGCCTGTTTCCTCGAGGATTTTATCATTAAGATTCTCATTCGATCATTGGGAATTGGTATCGATCAAATACTTTCCAAAAGCATATATAATACCTACAAATTTTTGTCATGCTTCCTAAGAAAGATAGCCATGCATGGAATTTGATCAATCTTAATACCTCATGAGTAAGCTCATGTCTTCCGGTTCGTAAGTGAATCTGTATGATCCCTTTGAGAGATCGTGTAACCCATATGCCCTATTGATGAATCTCAGATTCATCACTCTAAATCTCATTTATTAAGCTCAAATCACTCAAAATCATCAGCATTTCTGCATCTCTTCTGCATAATTAACATTCATGCATGTTTTCATAAGAATTGCATTTTATCCATTATTTATGTACAAAATAAGAAGCCAAAAATCCCAGTCAAAATTGACATGTAAATAGCCAAACTTCCCCGATTTTTAAGTCATTCATGCTAATTTTGACCCAAAACCACTTCCACTGTGTACATATCACTAACAAAAATAAATGAAAAATACAAAAAAATCACTCACCTAAATAAGTTGACGACAAACCCAAACCCTAGTTTTAGAATCTCCGGACTAAAAACCTCTTATCTTCCCCATCCAGTGTCCGTTTTAATCCTACTCACTTTTGAACTAATATACATTCAATTACCTTCAAAACAAGACTAAGTTCAAGTGAATCGGAGCACATATGTGAAAGTTGGGTTTTGGGCCTCTTTTGTACATTTTATATTTTAGCGATTTTTGACCTATTATTTAATGTACATAATTAACCTATTTTAGTTCATTTCTTTTTTATTTGTTTTCTTTGATAAAAGTTTTATAAAATACGTAAAAATCCAAATCTAAATTGAGCTTGAAATCAAAGAAACAAATTGAGTGCAGGTCTTCACTAACCAACTGTACAAAATCAGTCTTTTTCGTAATTTATTTTATTTCTTCTTTTTCTTAATTAAAAAATCTAAAAAAAATATATTAATGTTTAGATATTTATTTATGATTTTATCATATTTTTGGATTTTTTATTTGGTTTAAAAATAACATAAAAATTATAAAATCCAAAAATCAAGGTATTCTATGTACATGGGATACCCCAAAAATATCACTTTGTGCATTTGATCGATTTTGGTTTTGATGTCTTCATGAAAGTTGTAGAACTCATCGAGACGAGCAATTTTCATGAAGAAACATTTTCGATCTGAGGTCGTTTGCTATTTATTTTTTATTTTACAATATCTTTATTTTTCGAATTTTGTGGAGCTGACACGTGGCAGCACCTGGAGCCGCCACATGTCAGCCGTTTTTGGCATTATTTTTAATTCATTTTTATAAATAAAAAATTAAAAGCGACCGCACGTGCCACGCACGTGCTTCCCTCTCTCTCCCCAGGCCGCCACATGGCATGCTCACGGTCGTCCGATCTCGGCCGATCGGATGACCGTTGTACTTCATCTTCTTCCTCCAATCTCGCTGAGCGTCGGCGTCCCCCTTTCCCAAATCTCGCTGCTCCCCAATGAAATTGTAAAGCCTTGAACTTGGCATATCTCAGATTCTATATAATATGATCTGTCTCGTCAAGAGAAAACCAACAAAATTTGTTTCGTGCGAATCAGACTTCGTTTCGAATTGTTATGATTTTTCGAAGAAAGAGAAGTCACCATAATGACTGTCATTAAGACTAATTAAACATGATTAAAGAAATTAATGATGATTGAAAGCCGCTAATGATCATTAGTAAACACTAATCAATAGTTAACAAAAGATAAGCGTAAACCGCGAAAGTTAAATCATGATTAGTGAAAGTTAATCACGATTATTGTTAATTAAGCGTCATTAGCGAATCTAGAATCCTCTAGAATGTTCTAACTTAAGCTCCAAGTTTGGGATAAGTTTTGGCTAAAACCATGGGCCAAAACCATGGGCCGCTAAACCATGGTTAAGGTCTAAACCATGGTTTTCTAACCATGGTTAGTGCTTTTCTGGGGCCTATAAATAGACCCCCCCTACCCATTCATTCTCTACAACTTCCACTACCACCACCACCCCAAGGGCTAGGGTCGAGAGGTTGGGAGGAGGAGTGGGAGGCGAGGGAGGAGCGCTAGCGAAGCGCTGCCGGGAGAACGAGGAGGAGAAAGGTATGATCCTCTCTTAGTTGCTTCGTAAGCTAGGCTTTCAATTCATACTCTTGTTCTTCCAAGTTTTGTTCTTGATTCATCTTTCTTTCCGATTTGTTTTCTCGTTGTGGTTCGAGGAGAAATCTGTGTAACACCCTACTTAGGTGCGGGCGGCTATACACGTCAGTGACCATGTGATTCGTCACACGATCACTCATCTAAGATGCGTGGTGTCTAACGATTCTCCATCGTTTATATTTCTATTCTTCGCATTATGGTTTTATAGTTATTTTGATGGAGAAATCTGTGTAATACCCTACTTAGGAGCGGGCGGCTATGCACGTCAGTGACCCTGTGATTCGTCACACGTTCACTCACCTAAGATGTGTGGTGTCTACCGGTTCTTCATCTCTTGTTGTTGAGTATATTCTTTCAGTTTCGTTGTTATTTTCCTCTCGATTGATTTTATAGAGGAAACTCTTTTCATTTTTATTTTGAAATATGTCCCGATATAAGGGGAAACTCTGCCGAAATTTTCCGAGAAATATGTCCCGATATAAGGGGAAACTCTGCTGAAATTTTCCGAGAAATATGTCCCGATATAAGGGAAAACTCTGCCGAAATTTTAAGAGAAAATATGTTCTTGACGTTCTTCGCGTTCTTCGTTCGTTCTTCGCGTTCTTAACATGTTCTTAGCGTTTTGATACGAAAAATAAAATTCGATCTTTTTAGGATCCTTAAAATAGCCTTTCTAAAAAAGAAACTTGATAAAGCCTTGCATACACGAGAGAGAGCTCGATTAGGTAACGAAATCCTTCCTTTTGCTATTAGGTTTTCATATGAAATTATTGAAATGATTGATTTTGTGTTCTTTGCTACGAAGAACCCTAATTTTGGTTATTTTTGAAAAAGTCTGAAGAATTGCTTTTTGATTCCCACTAAAATAAGATTTACGCATCAAATTGATGCGTTGGCTCTGAAAGTTAGGGTTTGAGAGTTAAAATAGGCATAAATAGGAGTATACATATGGTTATGAATAATATATATGTGAGTCGATACTAAGTATTGCAGATTATGAAAATCAAAGACTTAACGAGAGAATTACATCACGTGAATTGGTGTGATTTGAGTTGGATCCTGAAAAGGATCATGTCTCACGTTAAGGATGACTGGGAGTAGAACTACAGGTCGGGCATGCAACCTGTAGGTTTGTCGGAAGGAACCCGTATTAGTGTTTCCCTACCTAGGTGGTACACAGTTGCCCTGTTATGATAAGTGCACACGAAATGAATGTTATGCAACGCGTGGTACCGGGAGCCAATATATTCGGGTTGGAACGACGGAAGATGTGGTCGTGCCATGTGGAGGCACGGGTGGTTCAATAGCGGCTGGGTCACGATAACATGTATTTAAAGCCGCTAGGTTATATGATTACATGTTAGCCTGAGGTTTTAAGCAACCGAGTCCTCGAGGACGGTGTGCTCATTTGTTTTTCCAGGCTGAGGGTTGAGACACTGTTTAATAAAAGAAAAGGAAATTGTCAGGGTAGTATTGGAGGATTGGTTGAGGCGACGTGCGGCGGCATAAGCTTACCAAGATCAACACAATCTCCAATCCCGAAGCATCCACAGCTTTGGAGTCCAAGAATGGTGGGGTTCCCCTGGACTAATCCCTGATGTGGAATAGAAAGGAATAGGACTTAAATTAATGAAAAGGAATGAAATTTTTGTGATATCAAGTTTTGAAAAATTACACAATTTGTTTACTTTTCTCTTCTTCGTTACTTAGCATTCGCTAATTTTTATCCTATGATTTATGGAAAACCCAACAGGTATCGGTGAGCCATCGCAAGGACTTTAAAAATTCATCCGGCTTACATACTAGACATCCAGCCAGCCACAGTAGCTTTACTCTTTAAGGTAGTTAGTAATCTTTTGTATATTTTCCTTTCAAGTTGATGTACATGTAATGGTTATAGTGGGACAATGTATCATCTGAACTTTATTTTGTGAATGGAAAAGTGTTGAAATACTTTCTTCCGAGTATTTTTATTTGCAGTATATTTCTGAATGTTAGTTGTGATTGCTGAATAAATTATTGCTGAGTAAACAGATCCGGATATGGGAGGATCCGACGGCCCAGGAAACGAGGTCATGACAGATTGGTATCAGAGCTTGGTTACTCCAATAATTTATTTAGTAATTAATAACTATGAGCGGTATTCAGAAACTAAGGTTGTATTAAGATCCTTTGATCTTAATAAATGACTGCAGTACCATTCACAAGTCATTGTCCCTTATGTACATCATGCTAAGACATATAGGATCTGACTTTTGACCTTGACTCATCCCAGGATCATGGCAGACCAAGACATGTCTAGACAATTAGCGGCTATGATGGCAATGCTCCAAGACATGGGGCAAAGGCAACAAGTATTGGAGGAGAGGCTCACTGCACAGGCTGAGAGACCCGAGGCATCTAAGCCTGCGGATGCTAGGATTGAAGGTTCTGTCCATCTTTCTGAGGAAGAATCTAGTTACCATCCTTCAACTGAGTCTGCTCCTACCCCGGTTGAAGGAGCAATGGAGAAGGCCCTTCTTAGACACCAAACATTACTAGATAATTATCGAAAGGGAAAAATTCCTCGATTCAAAGGTGTAGACACCTGCCGAGGCTGAATTATGGCTTGATGACGTCAGTAGGATGTTGAGAATAATACACACACCAGCAGATACTTGGGTGCACTTTGCTGATTACTCCTTAGCAGACTATGCAAGACGATGGTGGAGAGCATGTTCCAAGAAGTTAGCAGATCCTGTTCCATGGGATATCTTCGAAGAGAGGTTCCGAGCTCACTTCTGTCCCTCTCATTGGGAAGAATTAAAGAGGAGAGAGTTGGCTTCTCTGAATCAGGGTTCTAAGACTGTACGAGATTATCATATCCACTTTACTAAGCTACTACGGTACTCACCAGCTCTAGAAGCTTCACCACAAGAGTGTCTTACCAAATTTGTTAGCGGTCTTCAGGGAGATCTACGAGAAAAGCTTGCTGGTTTTAGAGCCACAACCGTAGATGAAGCAATGGACATCGCCTCTCGTATTGAGATGGAGAGGGATGAAAACCGCCAAAGAAGAAGTTTCCACTTTAATGGTGGACCATCCAAAAGCAAGGCACATTATAATCGTAGAGATCCTCGCTATCATCCAGCCGATTCCAATATAAGCTCACCACAGACCTTGGGTCAGGAATTATCAAGAAGAAGGGGTTTCTCTAGACCTCCACTATATCCTCGCGACTCAGCAGCAGGAGCTAGCACCTCTGTGGCTGGATCTTCAGCTCAAACAGGAGCACGTATGTGTTTTTACTCTCATCAGGAAGGCCACATCAAGAAAGATTGTCTATAGTTGAGAGGTTCAGGGTTTAAATCAACCCCAATTAATAGTATAACATCCACCTCGAGCAATGGAGCAACACATGGAGGAAGACATGGTAGAGGTCGAGGCTCACAAGGAGCGTCTCCTACACAACAACCACCACAAAGTGTTGCGGGTTCTAGCTTGCCTATTCCTGATGGCCTGCTCAATGCAATTACTGAGGAACAAGCCTACTACTCAGGCACAGTCGTACGAGGTACCGTTACTATTCATGGCTTTTCAGTACATACCTTATTTGATTCTGGTGCTTCACATTCATTTATTGCTCGATGGTTAGTACCCACTTTGGGTAAGATACCAGTAGAAGTACAACAGTCCTATCTGATCAAGGGACCATGAGGACAAGTATTTATAATCCGAGAAATCCTGGATAATTGTATAATACTGATAGCGGGACATCAGTTAGTTGTTTCACTACTACTAATCGAAATGGAGGACTTTGATCTTATACTATGAATGGATTGATTAGAAAGGCATCATGCATGTCTTGATTGTTTCCAGAAGACGGTAACATTTCACCTTCCTAACTCGATAGAGTTCCAGTTCATTGGAAATACATCCAATGATAATATCAAACATATCTCTACATTGAAGGCATAACAGTTGTTAGAGCAAGGGTGCCAAGGTTATTTAGCTTATGTATCCACTACATCAGGGTTAGAAAGAATGATAGAAGATGTGCCTATAGTGTGCGAGTTTACTAATGTATTTCCAGAGGAACTACGTGGATTACCACCTGAGCGAGAGATTGAATTTGAAATCTCTCTCATACCTGATACTCAGCCTATCTCTATCCCTCCGTATAGGATGGCACCAGCTGAGTTACGAGAGTTAAAGGTACAATTGCAAGAACTGTTAGATAAAGAATTCATTCGTCCTAGTACTTCACCATGGGGTGCACCTGTCTTATTTGTTAGGATAAAGGATGGGTCGATGCGGTTGTGCATTGACTATAGACAACTAAACAAGAGGACAATAAAGAACAAGTATCCTCTGTCAAGAATAGATGATCTTTTTGATCAGTTACAAGGTTCAACTGTGTATTTCAAGATTGATTTAAGATCTGGATACCATCAGTTGAAAATTAGAGATACAGATATTCCCAAGACAGCTTTTCGAACTAGATACGGGCATTATGAATTCTTAGTTATACCTTTTAGACTAACAAATGCCCCAGCAGCCTTCATGGATCTCATGAATAGAGTATTCAAGGAGTTATTATATCACTTTGTAGTAGTCTTTATTGATGAT
The DNA here is from genome assembly GCA_037367405.1 of Ottelia alismoides. Classification (NCBI taxonomy): domain Eukaryota; kingdom Viridiplantae; phylum Streptophyta; class Magnoliopsida; order Alismatales; family Hydrocharitaceae; genus Ottelia; species Ottelia alismoides. The sequence continues at coordinate 394,172 of JAZKJV010004771.1, forward strand.
GTGCTTATTTACTCAAAGGATAAGTATCTGCATGAACATCATCTCAGGAAGGCACTTGAAACTCTAAGGAAGAATAAACTGTATGCTAAATATAGCAAATGTGACTTCTGGCTATCTGAAGTATCTTTCTTAGGCCATGTTATTTCTGGGGAAGGTATATCAGTTGATCCTACAAAGGTTAGTGCGGTGATGAGTTGGGAACACCCGAAGACTGTCACAGAAATACGATCTTTTCTGGGTTTAGCTGGATATTATAGAAGATTCGTGAAGGACTTTTCACGGATAGCATTGCCAATGACTAGACTAACTCAAAAGGAGGTCTCATTCTTATGGTCTGATACATGTGAAGCTAGTTTTCAGACACTGAAAGAATGCCTAACATCTGCACCCATCCTTACTCTACCCTCCGGGAGTGAACGGTTTACAGTGTACACTGACGCATCTAAAGAAGGACTTGGGGCGGTTCTTATGCAACATGGTAAGTAGTTGTGTATGCATCACGACAGCTCAGGACACATGAGAAGAACTACCCAACACATGACCTTGAATTAGCTGCCGTAGTTTTCGCTTTAAAGATATGTAGACACTACCTGTATGGTATTACTTTTGAAATCTTCACCGATCATAAAAGCTTGAAATATCTATTTGATCAGAAGGAACTCAATATGAGAATAGAGACGGTGGCTAGAGTTGCTGAAAGACTATGATTGCACTATCTCCTACCACCCTGGTAAGGGGAACGTCGTAGCAGATGCCCTTAGCAGAAGAACTTATTCACCTGGGTTAGTGAGTGCTATCCACTTCTGGGGTTTACTATCAACGTTAAGTGAATGGAAACCATTTGATAGTAGTGTTGATACTATAACTATTACTCATCGATACAAACCAGAAATATGGGATAAAATAAAGGAAGGATAGGAGGATGATCCAGTCCTTAAAGACTTGAAACAACAACTTGAGAAGAATGACATAGAGGGATTCCAGTTACAAGATGGTTTACTGTATAATCATCACAAAGTTTGTGTACCAAACACACCTGAACTAAGGAAAGACATCTTACGAGAAGCTCATTGTTCTAGATTATCTATTCATCCAGGAATTACGAAGATGTATAAGGATCTTCATTCATACTTTTGGTGGCCGGGAATGAAGAAAGATGTTGCTGAGTTTGTGAATTCATGTTTCACTTGCCAGCAGGTAAAGGCTTCACACCAAAAGCCGCCAGGATTATTGCAACCCCTCCCTATACCTGAATGGAAATGGGAAAGCATTTCCATGGATTTCATTACTGGCTTACCTTAGACGTCTGGTAGTAAAGATAGTATCTGGGTTATAATAGATCGTCTGACAAAGGTAGCACACTTCATTCCGATAAGTTTATCTTTCACTCCGGACCAGCTTGCTGAGTTATATAATACACATGTGATTCGCCTCCATGGTATCCCGAAGGAAGTAGTTTCTGATCGAGATTCACGGTTCACCTCACACTATTGGGAGAATTCCATGAAAGCTTTAGGTACACAACTATGCTTGAGTACAGCATATCATCCACAAACAGATGGTCAGTCAGAACGTACGATTCAAACACTAGAGGATATGCTACGAGCATGTGCCTTAGAATGGAAGGGATCGTGGATTAAACATTTGCCTCTTGTAGAATTCACCTACAATAATAGTTACAATACAAGTATTGGCATGGCACCATTTCAAGAACTTTATGGACGAAAGTGTACTACTCCTTTGTGTTGGCAAGAGGTCGGAATAAAGAACCTTTATGATTCAGATAGACTTCAGGAGACACGGGAAGCTGTAGAACTTGCTAGAAAAAGACTATTAACTGCTCAGAGTCGCCAGAAAAGTTATAGTGATACCAGGCGAAGAGACCTTGAATTTGAGGTAGGTGACTTTGTATTTCTCAAAGTATCACCTATGAAGGGTGTTCAGAGGTTTGTCTTGCGTGGGAAGTTAGCACCCAGGTTCGTGGGTCCCTTTGAAATTATTCAACGGAATGGAAAAGTTGCCTATAGACTTGCACTTCCTCCACATCTTTCGGCAATACATGATGTATTTCATGTATCAAATCTGAGAAAGTACATTATGGATCCAGAGCATAAGATAAGTTATGATGATTTACATGTTGAGCCAGACTTGACATACCAAGAGATACCTGTGCAAATACTTGAAAGGGATATCAAGAAGTTGAGAAACAAAGAGGTGCCTCTAGTTAAAGTATTGTGGCGAAACCAAGAGTTTGAAGAAGCCACATGGGAACCTGAGGTAGAAATGAGAGAGAAATACCCGTACTTGTTTGAATGATAACATTATGTATTATGTATATGTTCATTTTAAATGACATGACGTTCATTCTCTTTAAGGTTGTTATGGTTTCAATCCTCTTTAAGGTTGTTATGCCTGCATTTCTAGTCTCGAGGACGAGACTTCCTTTAAGGTTGTTATAATTGTAAAGCCTTGAACTTGGCATATCTCAGATCCTATATAATAAGATCCGGCTCGTCAAGAGAAAACCAACGAAATTTGTTTCATGTGAATCGGACTTCGTTTTGAATTGTTGCAGGTTCTAGCTTGCCTATTCCTGATGGCCAGCTCAATGCAATTACTGAGGAACAAGCCTACCACTCAGGCACAGTCGTACGAGGTACCCTTACTATTCATGGCTTTTCAGTACATGCCTTATTTGATTCTGGTGCTTCACATTCATTTATTGCTCGACGGTTAGTACCCACTTTGGGTAAGATACCAGTAGAAGTACAACAGTCCTATCTGATCAAGGGACCAGGAGGACAAGTATTTATAATCCGAGAAATCCTGGATAATTGTATAATACTGATAGCGGGACATCAGTTACATGTTTCACTACTACTAATCGAAATGGAGGACTTTGATCTTATGCTAGGAATGGATTGGTTAGAAAGGCATCATGCATGTCTTGACCGTTTCCAGAAGACAGTAACATTTCACCTTCCAAACTCGATAGAGTTCCAGTTCATTGGAAAGACATCCAATGATAATATCAAATATATCTCTACATTGAAGGCACAACAGTTGTTAGAGCAAGGGTGCCAAGGTTATTTAGCTTATGTATCCACTACATCAGGGTCAGAAAGAATGATAGAAGATGTGCCTATAGTGTGCGAGTTTACTGATGTATTTCCAGAGGAACTACCTGGATTACCACCTGAGCAAGAGATTGAATTTGAAATCTCTCTCATACCTGATACTCAGCCTATCTCTATCCCTCCGTATAGGATGGCACCAGCTGAGTTACGAGAGTTAAAGGTACAATTGCAAGAACTGTTAGATAAAGGATTCATTCGTCCTAGTATTTCACTATGGGGTGCACCTGTCTTATTTGTTAAGAAAAAGGATGGGTCGATGCGGTTGTGCATTGACTATAGACAACTAAACAAGAGGACAATAAAGAACAAGTATCCTCTGTCAAGAATAGATGATCTCTTTGATCAGTTACAAGGTTCAACTGTGTATTCCAAGATTGATTTAAGATCTGGATACCATCAGTTGAAAATTAAAGATACAGATATTCCCAAGACAGCTTTTCGAACTAGATACGGGCATTATGAGTTCTTAGTTATGCCTTTTGGACTAACAAATGCCCCAGCAGCCTTCATGGATCTCATGAATAGAGTATTCAAGGAGTTCTTAGATCACTTTGTAGTAGTCTTTATTGATGATGTGCTTATTTACTCAAAGGATAAGTATCTGCATGAACATCATCTCAGGAAGGCACTTGAAACTCTAAGGAAGAACAAACTATATGCTAAATATAGCAAATGTGACTTCTGGCTATCTGAAGTATCTTTCTTAGGCCATGTTATTTCTGGGGAAGGTATATCAGTTGATCCTACAAAGGTTAGTGCGGTGATGAGTTGGGAACGCCCGAAGACTGTCACAGAAATACGATCTTTTCTGGGTTTAGCTGGATATTATAGAAGATTCGTGAAGGACTTTTCACGGATAGCATTGCTAATGACTAGACTAACTCAAAAGGAGGTCCCATTCTTATGGTCTGATACATGTGAAGCTGGTTTTCAGACACTGAAAGAATGCCTAACATCTGCACCCATCCTTACTCTACCCTCCGGGAGTGAAGGGTTTACAGTGTACACTGACGCATCTAAAGAAGGACTTGGGGCGGTTCTTATGCAACATGGTAAGGTAGTTGCGTATGCATCACGACAGATCAGGACACATAAGAAGAACTACCCAACACATGACCTTGAATTAGATGCCGTAGTTTTCGCTTTAAAGATATGGAGACACTACCTGTATAGTATTACTTTTGAAATCTTCACCGATCATAAAAGCTTGAAATATCTATTTGATCAGAAGGAACTCAATATGAGAACAGAGACGGTGGCTAGAGTTGCTGAAAGACTATGATTGCACTATCTCCTACCACCCTGGTAAAGGGAACGTCGTAGCAGATGCCCTTAGCAGAAGAACTTATTCACCTGGGTTAGTGAGTGCTATCCAATTCTGGGGATTACTATCAACGTTAAGTGAATGGAAACCATTTGATAGTAGTGCTGATACTATAACTATTCCTCATCGATACAAATCAGAAATAAGGGATAAAATAAAGAAAGGACAGGAGGATGATCTAGTCTTTAAAGACTTGAAACAACAACTTGAGAAGAATGAGATAGAGGGATTCCAGGTACAAGATGGTTTACTGTATAATCATCACAGAGTTTGTGTACCAAACACACCCGAACTAAGGAAAGACATCTTACGAGACGCTCATTGTTCTAGATTATCTATTCATCCAGGAATTACGAAGATGTATAAGGATCTTCATTCATACTTTTGGTGGCCGGGAATGAAGAAAGATGTTGCTGAGTTTGTGAATTCATGTTTCACTTGCCAGCAGGTAAAGGGTTCACACCAAAAGCCATCAGGATTATTGCAACCCCTCCCTATACCTGAATGAAAATGAGAAAGCATTTCCATGGATTTCATTACTGGCTTACCTCAGACGACTGCTAGTAAAGATAGTATCTGGAATATAATAGATCGTCTGACAAAGGTAGCGCACTTCATTCCGATAAGTTTATCTTTCACTCCAGACCAGCTTGCTGAGTTATATATTACACATGTGATTAGCCTCCATGGTATCCCGAAGGAAGTAGTTTCTGATCGAGATTCACGATTCACCTCACACTATTGGGAGAACTTCATGAAAGCTTTAGGTACACAACTATACTTGAGTACAGCATATCATCCACAAACAGATGGTCAGTCAAAACGTACGATTCAAACACTAGAGGATATGCTACGAGCATGTGCCTTAGAATGGAAGGGATCGTGGATTAAACATTTGCCTCTTGTAGAATTCACCTACAATAATAGTTACCATACAAGTATTGGCATGGCACCATTTCAAGCACTATATGGACGAAAGTGTACTACTCCTTTGTGTTGGCAAGAGGTCGGAATAAAGAACCTTTATGATTCAGATAGACTTCAGGAGACACAGGAAGCTGTAGAACTTGCTAGAAAAAGACTATTAACTGCTCAGAGTCGCCAGAAAAGTTATAGTGATACCAGGCAAAGAGATCTTGAATTTGAGATAGGTGACTTTGTATTTCTCAAAGTATCACCTATGAAGGGTGTTCAGAGGTTTGTCTTGCGTGGGAAGTTAGCACCCAGGTTTGTGGGTCCCTTTGAAATTATTCAACGGATTGGAAAAGTTGCCTATAGACTTACACTTCCTCCATATCTTTCGGCAATACATGATGTATTTCATGTATCAAATCTGAGAAAGTACATTATGGATCCAGAGCATAAGATAAGTTATGATGATTTACATGTTGAGCCAGACTTGACATACCAAGAGATACCTGTACAAATACTTGAAAGGGATATCAAGAAGTTGAGAAACAAAGAGGTGCCTCTAGTTAAAGTATTGTGGCGAAACCAAGAGTTTGAAGAAGCCACATGGGAACCTGAGGTAGAAATGAGAGAGAAATACCCGTACTTCTTTGAATGATAACATTATGTATTATGTATATGTTCATTTTAAATGACATGACGTTCATTCTCTTTAAGGTTGTTATGGTTTCAATCCTCTTTAAGGTTGTTATGCCTACATTTCTAGTCTCGAGGACGAGACTTCCTTTAAGGTTGTTATAATTGTAAAACCTTGAACTTGGCATATCTCGGATCCTATATAATAAGATCTGGCTCGTCAAGAGAAAACCAACGAAATTTGTTTCGTGTGAATCGGACTTCGTTTCGAATTGTTATGATTTTCCGAAGAAAGAGAAGTCATTAATCCATAATGACTGTCATTAAGACTAATTAAACATGATTAAAGAAATTAATGATGATTGAAAGCTGCTAATGATCATTAGTAAACACTAATCAATAATTAACAAAAGATAAGCGTCGCGAAAGTTAAATCGCGATTAGTGAAAGTTAATCACGATTAGTGTTAATTAAGCATCATTAGCGAATCTAGAATCCTCTAGAATGTTCTAACTTAAGCTCCAAGTTTGGGATAAGTTTTGGCTAAAACCATGGGCCAAAACCATGGGCCGCTAAACCATGGTTAAGGTCTAAACCATGGTTTTCTAACCATGGTTAGTGGTTTTCTGGGGCCTATAAATAGACCCCATTACCCATTCATTCTCTACAACTTCCACTACCACCACCACCCCTAGGGCTAGGGTCGAGAGGTTGGGAGGAGGAGTGGGAGGCGAGGGAGGAGCGCTAGCGAAGCGCTGCCGGGAGAACGAGGAGGAGAAAGGTATGATCCTCTCTTAGTTGCTTCGTAAGCTAGGCTTTCAATTCATACTCTTGTTCCTCCAAGTTTTGTTCTTGATTCATCTTTCTTTCTGATTCGTTTTCCTGTTGTGGTTCGAGAAGAAATCTGTGTAACACCCTACTTAGGTGCGTGCGGCTATGCACGTCAGTGACCATGTGATTCGTCACACGATCACTCATCTAAGACACGTGGTGTCTAATGATTCTCCATCGTTTATATTTCTATTCTTCGCATTATGCTTTTATAGTTATTTTGATGGAGAAATCTGTGTAATACCCTACTTAGGTGCGGGCGGCTATGCACGTCAGTGACCATGTGATTCGTCACACGTTCACTCACCTAAGATGTGTGGTGTCTACCGGTTCTTCATCTCTTGTTGTTGAGTATATTCTTTCAGTTTCGTTGTTATTTTCCTCTCGAATGATTTTATAGAGGAAACTCTTTTCGTTTTTATTTTGAAATATGTCCCGATATAAGGGGAAATTCTGCCGAAATTTTCCGAGAAATATGTCCCGATATAAGGGGAAACTCTACCGAAATTTTCCGAGAAATATGTCCCGATATAAGGGAAAACTCTGCCGAAATTTTAAGAGAAAATATGTTCTTGACATTCTTCGTGTTCTTTGTGTTCTTCGTTCGTTCTTCGCGTTCTTAACATGTTCTTAGCATTTTGATACGAAAAATGAAATTCAATCTTTTCAGGAACCTTAAAATAGCCTTTCTAAAAACGAAACTCGATTAGGTAATGAAATTCTTCCTTTTGTTATTGGGTTTTCACACGAAATTATTGAAATGATTGATTTTGTGTTCTTTGCTACGAAGAACCCTAATTTTGGTTATTTTTGAAAAAGTCTGAAGAATTGCTTTGTGATTTCCACTAAAATAAGATTTACGCATCAAATTGATGCGTTGGCTCTGAAAGTTAGGGTTTGGGAGTTAAAATAGGCATAAATAGGAGTATACATATGGTTATGAATAATATATATATGTGAGCCGATACTAAGTATTGCAGACTATGCAAATCAAAGACTTAACGAGAGAATTACATCATGTGAATTGGTGTGATTTGAGTTGGATCCTGAAAAGGATCATGTGTCACGTTAAGGATGACTGGGAGTAGAACTACAGGTCGGGCATGAAACCTGTAGGTTTGTCGGAAGGAACCCGTATTAGCGTTTCCCTACCTAGGTGGTACACAGTTGCCCTGTTATGGTAAGTGCGCACGAAATGAATGTTTTGCAACGCGTGGTACCGGGAGCCAATATATTCGGGTTGGAACGACGGAAGATGTGGTCATGCCATGTGGAGGCACGGGTGGTTCAATAGCGGCTGGGTCACGATAACATGTATTTAAAGCCGCTAGGTTATATGATTACATGTTAGCCTGAGGTTTTAAGCAACCGAGTCCTCGAGGACGGTGTGCTCATTTGTTCTTCCAGGCTGAGGGTTGGGACCCTGTTTAATAAAAGAAAAGGTAATTGTCAGGGTAGTATTGGAGGATTGGTTGAGGCGACGTGCGGCGCATAAGCTTACCAAGATCAACACAATCTCCAATCCCTAAGCATCCACAGCTTCGGAGTCCAAGAATGGTGGAGTTCCCCTGGACTAATTCCTGATGTGGAATAGAAAGGAATAGGACTTAAATTAATAAAAAGGAATGAAATTTTTGTGATATCAAGTTTTGAAAAATTGCACAATTTGTTTGCTTTTCTCTTCTTCGTTACTTAGCATTCGCTAATTTTTATCCTATGATTTATGGAAAACCCAACAGGTATCGGTGAGCCATCGCAAGGACTTTAAAAATTCATCCAGCTTACATACTAGACATCCAGCCAGCCACAGTAGCTTTACTCTTTAAGGTAGTTAGTAATCTTTTGTATATTTTCCTTTCAAGCTGATGTACATGTAATGGTTATAGTGGGACAATGTATCATCTGAACTTTATTTGTGAATGGAAAAGTGTTGAAATACTTTCTTTCGAGTATTTTTATTTGCAGTGTATTTCTGAGTGTTAGTTGTGATTGCTGAATAAATTATTGCTGAGTAACCAGATCCGGATATGGGAGGATCCGACAGCCCGGGAAACGGGGTCGTGACAGAAATCACCGCCCATTTCGCGATTCGCACCGCCACCACACCGTAATCTCAGTCACAATCAGATCCTCCGCGAATCTCATCGACTCCAATCTCCCCAGGACCTTCCCTCTTTGTCTAAACACCCTACGCCTATTTAAAGAATGCCACCGCCTCCGTGACGTTGATCCGTCGATTTACGCTCCATTGCCCCCACCGGAGGTGATAGCTCCGTGTGGCCCTCGCCGGCGAGATCCGAGGGCCACGACCCTCGTTGCAGTGGCATCCTCCTCGCCTTACGACCCCAGCTCCGGAGGGCATCGTAGACTCACCGACTCTGACAATGACTTCTTCTCCTACGGGTCTTCATCGTCATCAACATCAAGCCCACCATCGACTTCTGCGTCCATCTCCATCGACGCCGCTCCGCCGCTCCTCCAGGAGGTCTTCCCCGTCTCCAGCTCCTCCAGCAACTCTCCGTGGTATCAACGACACCGCTCTGCCATACGTTTCCATCTGAGCGGACAACAGCAGCAGACCACCGGTCGCCGGTCCTCCCTGGGCTCCTCCGCATCGCAACCGGCCTAGTCGTACGCCAAGAGCACTCCGCCAGACCATCCGCCCTCTCCACCTTGGTCGGCCTGCCTCCGCCTCCCAACGCCAGCGCCGGGGCTCGGGCCCGAGGCCCCCGCCTCACGTGAGTGGCACGTGGCGGGGGAACTCCGTCAGCCCCTGGGTCACGTGCTCCGCACGTGACCGCGGGGTAAATTGCATAGCACTTCCTGGACTTCTCGCTATTCACGCCGCAAGACCCACCGACCCAGGTCACGTACTTGGCACGTGACCTGGTGGTCATTTTGCAGATAGCACCCCTTCCTTCTTGGTAATACCTCTTAGGCCCCCTCTTCTGCATGTTATTTTATTTTTAATTATTGCATCGATATCCCTATATTCCTCCACCATTTTGGACATCTCTATTGCATTATTTAATTTTAAAAAATAGCATGATGTTTCTTATTTAATTCTCTACATTTTGACATATTGTGAACATTTTTTGTGATCATTGGTTAATTAATAATTACTTGTTCTGTGGAAAATGGCATGATTTGCCCATTTCTTGCTCTGAAAATTATATTTAATTAACTGTTGCTCTAAAAATTCCCGAAAAATCACATATTGTAGAATTAGTTGTGCTTGACATCGTGCCCAAAAAGAATCGATTTGCATGTATAGTTTGCCCTGTAAAAATCATTTTGCATATTTCAGTGTTTGATTTTTAATAGGTATTGAAACTAGTATTTTCGAGGTTTAGGATTTTTATGAGATCAATCACCTAGTGATAGATCTTAGATAATTTTGTTCCTTGAAAATAATTAGGTTTAATATTTATTATAATTAAATATTGAAATTCATTTTATTTGTATTTAAAAATTCATAAAAAATTCATCTTGCATCCAAAAATCCAAAAAAATTAAAGTGCATTTATTTCTTCATATTTCGCATAGTGGCCAAGTTTCATATTTTTCAGACATCGTTTAGTTGACATTTACATTTTAGTCCCTAAAATAGGCCAAAATTACATTTTGCATCATTTATTGCATTAAAAATTACAAAAAAAAGATCGCCTCAAAAACCGCGTATGAATTTTGATAGAATAATTCTATGTTGTTCCTTTACCTCCTTGCGTTCGACCTTGGGACTTGTCCAAGTAAAATAAATATAAAACCACATTGATAGAAAATTGATTAAATTATTTGTGTTTATTTTCTTGATCGATTCCGATTGCCGCCTACAACGAAACGACAAATCATCATTTTTTAAGCGAACGATAAAATACACATTTATACACATTTTTTTAACAAAGCGAATTTCGGACTTGTCAGATGGTGCCGTTGCCGGGGAGGCAAACGGCTTAGTTTTGTATTTTGAAATTTTTGTTCGGTTTTCCGCATTCGGTAGTCTGACCTCAGAATTGTTCATTGTAAATTTCATTTTTTCCAGCATTTATTTCTCTTATTTTATTTTTGAGTCACTCTCTTACACCATCTCTTTTATTTTTCTTGCGAGATACCCGACGTACGTGGAGCGGTTTTTTAAGAACCGACGCATCTTTACCAACTTCCGAAAAAGTCGCAATTAATTTAAGATCGAGTCGAGTCGTGAGAGAGCGTAGAGTCTAGGATTTTAATTTCTGCAAAATTTTTTATTTCTGTAATTAATTGCTCATTTATAGCGGTGTCCGTTTAGACTCTCGCATGTGTAAAGAAGACCTTGAACTTTTTCTGTGGTGTGTCGTGGCCTGTTTCACTCTCCGGTGAGGGTGGGGCCCGACTTGAGTGGCGATTAGGATAGACCTGCACATACAGCTCTCAGAGCATTTTAATTTGATTGTGCTCGTAGGAATTAGGTCACACTTCACATTAATTGAGACACACATTAGATCGTTCAATTTAGCCAAATTCAACTCAATTCTTTCCCATTAGTAGAACCTTCTGCTAGGTGTGGTTTTTCATCGGCTTGAATCATATAGATTAAATTTCAATTTCTGTATTGCATCCCACATGGAGATTGTGAGGATTCACTGTAAGTCTTCTAACTGAGCATGCATCATAGTTTTTCGCGTACATCGGCTTTTCCCGAATTTCTCATTCTTGATTTCTCATATAATTCTAAAAGAAATTGGGACTGGAAGGTAGACGTGCATTTGTGTTCATTTAAACCTTCAGTGATCACCTAACTAAAACTGAGACTGCTAAATATAGGCGATCTTAATAACCCATAAAATCAAAAATTTCTGCGGGAGAACAACCCCGACCTTGGATGCTTTTATTTTTATAAGTGAGCAAGAGAAGTCACTTAAGGCTAGAGCCCAAATCCATATTTTCATATTGACTACTGATTCTACCAAAAACGATTAGCTACTTCTCAGTGAGGATCTACGGGTAGCCGGTAAACGGTCCGAATTTCCTTAGCAGAGTGGGTGGTTTAGAGGACACTGTGCAAGGCTCCGTCCTCAAGTAACGGGTAGTCGTTCTACGGTTCGTACTTACTCCCATACTAGCTGAAAGTAGGTGCAACTAGTCGTAAGAATTCAAGCCAGTCATTACGAAATTTCCAGCACCTAACAGCTCGCTAAATTCTTTCCAAGATAGTCTGATCACCAATTAAAATTGAAAAGATAATAGCCCAACTCTTACGACTTCATTGTGTGAGTTGGTGAACCCGGGGTTTGATTTGTGTTTGCATTGGTGTGCGTGAACCGATACCGAAGATCAAAAGCCGCACATTTGATAAAATTTCTTTTGACTATCCCGTACAATCATCTCTCTCCTTTCTTGATCATGGAACTTTTTCCAGATCAGAAAAATAATTGCAGACCCAACCCCTCATTCCTTTCAGCTCTTTCAAAAATGGCCGAATAATTATCTGAGAATCCATCAGAATTATACTATGAAAATGAATTTGTATCGGTTGGACCCAAAACACCTCCTCCAACTCCCACAAGAGACTCTCAACCACCAACTCTCTCTACAAATCCGATCTGCTTCATGAATGACAACCCTTTGTACTCGGACCAGACAAACCAACAACCAACTGAGGTCTCCACTTCTTCACACATCAATCCACTCTACTTCGATCATACAATTCATCCATCATATTCTGTAAATGTCAATCCATCATTCATGGGAGATTATAATCACATGATCGAACTCAACACTTCTTCACATCTCCCATCTTCCCCACCATTGAACATAAACGAACAATCATCATCTTGGATTGACCATGACAACCCCCTCTTCAGACATGATACTCATTGATGAATCCACATTTCATCATCTTTATTCTATCATTTTGGCCTCAAAACCTTAGCAAATGCCTGTAAATAGCCTTAAATATAGCATCTTAGCATTCATGCATGTGCATCCCATTAGTGTATAAAATATTGTAATTAAAGCCAAAATTATAGAATAAATAAAAGAAAAGAAAAAGAATAAAATATTGTAAATATTTTATGACCCAAACCCCGAGACCTAGGCATCTTGATGAATAGGTCGACAAGGAATAAAGTAGGGGGAGATAAGGGTCAGATACCTATATTATTCTATTCTATTCATTCTTTATTTATTTTGGGACCTATTTTTGGTTCCACTTTTTATACCTCAAATAAAGAAACTTTGTACATGAAAGTTATAGATAATTTACTAAAGAAAAATACAAAATTTATTTCACTGAAAAATAATGTACAGATAAAAAGTTATGGTCTGAATAAAATTCCAGAATCCCAACTTCCCAGACCCGTATCTCACAAATGAAAACTCCAAATACAGCAAACTCACCTTTAATTGTATATAGAATAAAATAATCTATTTAATGGTGGCAGTTTTGCATTTGGCGGAGCTACGGTTTGAAAGTTGAGTTTTGGACCCTCATTGTATACTTGTACAGAATAAAATATTCAATTTATTCTTTATTCATTATTTTTATAATTTTATATTTTTATAATTTTGTAATTAATATGTATAATAATTATGTACATTAAAATCAGAATAAAAATGCAAAGAAAACTGAAAATAAAAACACTTGTATACAAAACACAGGTATTATACCTATATACATACCTATACATTACCTACTCATAATTTATTAATTATACAAAACATATTAGAAAAATAAAGCAAAAATATACTTACGTGTATAAAAGTATTTTATGATTTTATAAAATACTAAATAAAAACAATAAAATTAAAATACATAAAATAAAAATAAAAGAATAAAATATATAGGTAATATACCTATATAGGGTGTAAAAAGCAACTCATAAAAATATACCTCATAAAATTAATTAAAAATCATAATAAAATATTACATAAAATAACAAATATTTTTTATTTAATAATCATAATTTAATTCGGCCTTTTTCTATTTTTAAATGAATTAATAAACCATTTTCTCAGGGTTTTTCCTGGTTGGTCCACGTGGACCAACCAGGGGGCGGTCTTTTTTGACTCTGGTCAACTGCCTGCCCTCCACCCATGTGCGCCTGTCAGAAGCGAGTTTGACCCAACTTCGCCCTTTTTTTGAGGTCACCCCTTTCATCCAAACATGAAACACTCTTCACGACTTTTGTAGCCCTTCCATCAAGGATGCCCGCCCAAGCTTCATCTTGGGTTGCGGATCATCGACGTACCTGTGGTGCCTCATTCTTTGAGCTCCTGTCACCTTAGGTCAAACCACTTAAAACGAACCCCCAACTTTCCATTCGAATTCGAGTCCCTTCGGTCCACCCCTCATCGCCTATCTTGTGCTCTGTGGATACCTGGAGGTGACAGCTCCACTGTGGTCCCTTCAGCCAAGGCGTATGAGGTCGGAGGCGCCTCCCCCACCTCCCGCAACACCGCAGCGACCTCGGTTCCGCCTTGTGTGAGACATACTATTTAGACCTTCGATAAATTGTGTTTATCAAATGGTGCCGTTGCCGGGGAGCAACAACGAGTAGTTCATCTTTTTGTCTGTTTGTGTTTGGTGTATACCATTGCTTCATTTTATCTCTCTTGCATTTTTGATATATATTGATTGAGCTTTCTAACCACTTTTTTTGTCTTCTTGCGAGGGACCGCGGAGCGAGGCAGATCGCCTAGGGGATCCGAAGCATCCTTGGGAAGCGGAGCCGGCTGTTCTTTAGCCAATCCGGCAGGAGAGAGCAGGAGGAGTGAGAGAGTGCTTAGAGTAGTTGCATTTTTATTTTGTGAGAGAGGGTGATTTATTAATTTGTAATAATACAGGGACTTGAACACTCAGACTACCGGGCCTAATTTCCAGGTGTTTGTTCACCCGGGGGCTCACCGCGTCTTTTATCGCGTTTTCCAATTGTCATTTTCCGGTTTTGTTTTCATTTTCATTTCTTTTGTGGATTGAGCCCTTAGTTGTAGGCCTTGCTTGTTCGATTAAATTAGGTCCAAACACACTAAAAACCATTGCATGCACCTATAGCTCGTAGTTGGACTTAGTTTAATTAAACTGTCAATTCACTTCTCTTTGATCCGCTACGCCGCGAGCTCATCCCGCCAAGCGCTTCTCCTAAACTCGATGTGTCGAGAGAAGGAGGGGTGAGCCTAGACCGGACCTTAGGATTGGAGATCGGTGATTGACTCGTGGTTCTTAACGCTAGAAGTTGCCTACCTTAGGATGATTTCCGCATTGCATACCAGCATGTAGATTAGGTTTATAAATTCTGCTTTGCATCCCGCATGGAGAGAGTTGGGATTCGATGTAAGTCTTCTTACTTTGCATCCATCATTTAGGCACAAAGGTAAGATTTCCACCTTGGTGTCGACTTGCATCGGCTTTTCCGACTCTATTCTCCCTCTGTTTTTGGACAACGTAGGATCAAGAAAATACAAAAATCATTAGGCACTTGTTTGAATCAACTCAAAAGAAGCGATAACACCAACAAAATTAAAAAAGGGACTGCTAAGAAAACCTTGACCAAAAATAAAATCGGTAATTGGATTTATTGATTGGGGAGAGTAACACCCTCACTTGTATTCAGGTTGCATGGGAAGGTCTCCTTCCAAGTGAGGTGAGTGCTTCGTAAGGACTAGAGCCAAAATCCCAACTTGTGGCTGCCTTGTGTATCGCCTGGATTTCCGAAGTATTGGCGCTACTATCGTACGTAGGCGAGTAGGGCTTGGTCGCCATTGGTGACTCACTATTGTGTGAGCATCGACCATGTCCGAAGTACCGAGCATAGGCCACGCCTTCACGGGTGTGTCTGTCTCACCGTCTGCGTCCGAGTAGGATCTTGCACGCTCACGGGTGATTCCGTTGCGAGCGAGGTCTGAAGTATCGGTTTCGCATATCGGCTTCCTCCCTCTTATTCTTTGGCTGAGTAGGGATCCAGGAAGGGTTACAAGGACCTTAAAAAGCGCAAGTTACAGGTTACATAGGAGGAGGACAAGTACGGGAATACTTTTCCGGCAGTACTCTCTCTCCTTTAGGCGTAGCGCTCTAAGGACTCGTGAAAAGATTAATTCATGAATTCAAGCTAAAACCGACAAGATAAAAAGCCGAACCTTCACAGCTTCATATGTTGAGTTGGTGAACTCACCCCTGTTTTGTGTTTGGTTGCTAGTTTTATTTAGGTCAAGATCAAAAACACAGCACACTTGTGCACAATTTTGCATCTCATTTCTTCCTTCTTCTTCTGCATTCACCCTGATCTTCCCAATAATGAAGCTAATGGGACGGAGATCTCTTAGGCCGACTCTGTCGGCACCGCTATCCAGCACTCCTCCTCATTCATCTAGGACAACCTCGGAGAGTCCGCTCTCCGAGCCTGAGTTTACCTCCACCCTGTTCCCCCTCGACCACCCTTTTCATTCTCCTTCCATCAGTCCAAGAGTGTCAGAATTTACTGCATCACAGAGTTCTGGGCATTCGACAGCACCTGAGATGGCCTCTTTTGCTTTTTCAAAGAATCCCGAGATGGCTGACAAAGGCGAGCATCCAGATGACCATGAGAACCCTCCATACTTCATTGATCAAGCCGCCATCAACAATTCACTTCTTGCATCCCTGGAGACCATGCAGAGGCAGATCCGAGACCAGGGAATATTCATGGGTGATCTCATGAGAGAAATAGCACAGATGCGAGAAAACCGACCTGGGGGCGGTGGCGGTGGAGGAGGAGGAGGACCTGATGCAGGAGGAGGTGATCCCGACGCTGAGAGACCGCCACAGACTATCATGAGGGAATTGCACAACCCAACCGCATCCCTCACTCATCGTTGGATCAGACTTCTGCTGATCCATGGAGATTTCGAGCTTCGGCCCCACACCATTCAGCTTTTACCCAAATTCCATGGGTTGCCGACCGAAGAGCCACACCTCCACCTCCAAGAGTTCGAAATGATTTGCAGCACGATCCATGATAGGTTGATGACCGAGGACACAATCAAGATGATCGTCTTCCCTTTCTCCTTGGTTGACAAAGCCACATATTGGCTCAAACACTTGGGGCGACTCATCGATACTTGGGCAGATCTCTGGACCGCATATCTGAAGAAGTACTACCCTCTCGGCCGGACTAATGCAGCTAGAGCCATGATAAGCAACTTCATCATGATCCCGAATGAACAATTCCATGAAGCTTGGGATCGCTTCCGAGAGCTCATTGACCGGTGTCCACATCACGACATATCCAAGCCCAATTTAGTGCAAAGCTTCTTTTGTGGGCTGACACCGGAGCTGTAGGGGCTTGTCAATGCCTCTTGCGGTGGATCGTATTTTTCCAAAGGTGAAGACGACGTTTGGGCCATTTACGAGGGCATGGCAGAAAACTCAACCGTGATGGCCCAAGCCCGTGTTTACACACAGCAGAAGCCCCTGCAAGGAGCAGGATCATTCCAGAGGATCGCCCACATTGATGCCGGTCCCAACACTTTATCGGCAGCCGCAGCCCAAGCCGAATCAGCCGCAGCCGACATGGGCATCATTAGTGAGAAACTGGATCGTCTCGAGATCCTCGAGAAGAAACAGATGCAAGGCATGGCTCAGATGGACCAAATTACCAAGACAATGAGTGACCTGAAGACGCAGATCCTTTGCGTTCAGGAGGCACAGACTTCTTCCCAGCAGCCTCCCAGGTCACGGGCTGACCCCAACAGTAGCAGTTCCAACCAAGCCTCTACCTCGTACCGCCAGGTCAACCATATACAGGCAGAGCCAGTTCCATTGCTACAGTACTACCCAGCGCAACCACCATCTCCAGACACTCAGATGGTGGTGTATCAGCCGGAGCAGCCACTGGCAGTTCTTCCTCCACCCTCCTTTGAGCAGGAACCATTGATGGAAGTCAATGGGATTTGGTACGACCGCTATCCTCAGCCCGGGATTCGTCGTGATCACCCCGGATTCCGTTGGGGCAACAGTGGCTCCTCATCCCAGCTGCAGAATCCAGCTCAAGGACAGCAGAGCAGCCAGCAGCCACAGCAGCAGCAACAGCCCCAGTATGCCCACCAGCAGTAGTACCAGAGTGGTCCTCGTCCCGCCTATCAGGGACAACAATGGAGGCAGCGTCAGCATCCTCATCAATCTTATTCCCAACCAACCTAGAACTATCCATACCAGCAACCACAGCAGCAGCAGCCTCATTTCCAGCAAGGGAACCCATCCGATTCTCAAGCCCCAGTTTTTGAGAACCCGGCTCTCGATGATCTTGCATGCTTGCTCTCCGAACAGCGACCATCCTTCAGGCAAGAAATGGATGAATTCCGGCAGGAGATGAGGGAAATCATCAAAGGCAAGGCCGCCATACCCGCTCAGATTGAACCTAATCCGAATAATCTGAAAAGGAAGTCTGAGCAAGTAGAGTTTACAGAGGATACCTCTCCTAGTGACTATTTGAGTGATATGTCTTATTCTTTGTATGATGCTGATTTTGTGACTACTAGGAGCGGTAGGATGCCAGCCGGTGGTGCCTCTTCTGAGCGACAACCACCAGCTGAACCAGGAGCGCCAGAGGAGCAGAGTAGCGATGCTGATGCCGCTAATGATGATGTTGAAGACGGTGGTGATGAGGCCACCAATGATGGAGATCCAGAAGACAATACTGAGGCTGTCGTGATACCAGATGTAGATGGTGGTGCTGATGCCACCATTTTGGATGCAAAGCCAGAGCGCGGTGCTGATGCCACGAAGACAGGTGCCGGTGGTGGTGCTGAGGCCACCACATCTACTTTTGTTGAGCCTCCCTCTGTGACGTTACCACCTTTTGTATCTATAGACTGTGGTAGCAAAAAGAAAAACAAAAATATGAATAAAGGGAAGGTTTCTATTCATATTACGGATCCATATGTGTTGCATGATGATGATTGTATAGATTCTCCTCCTTCACAGGCACAGGGACCTATTCCTAGTCCTCCATCTGAGGAGGCCCCTACCATCCCCTTCCCTGAGGCACTCCGCCGGGCGAAGGAGAATAAAAGAGAAAATCCTAAAAAAGTTCAGCAGGTAGAGTTCAGCAATAAGATGATAGACAGATTCCATATTCAGATGACTCTACAAGAAGCACTTGAGCACATCCCCCTCTTCAAAAAGAACTTGAAGGATAAAACTACAGTCCGCAGGAAGAGGAGAACCACAGAGATCAGATCCATGTGCTCACTCATTCCACTTGTTGCACTATTTAGAACAAGCTTCCAGTCAAGCGACCAGATGCAGGAGCTCCCTATGTCAGATGCGAGATTCAGGAGCAGCTGTTTGATCGTACTCTGTTAGACAGCGGCTCTTCAATCAACCTTCTTCCGGCAGCATTACTCGACCAATTTGAGTTTGGTCCTCTTCTTAGGAGCAGGGACAGTCCTTCAGTTTACTGATAGGTCGACTAAGAAGCCGAAGGGATTATTGAAAGACGTGGTCGTTACCATTTAGGGCTTGAAATTCCCCGTGGACTTCGTTGTGTTGGACATGGAGATCCCTGAGTCGGTAACTGATGCCCCCATCATACTCGGACGTCCATTCTTGGCCACAGTCAAGGCGGTGACCGATCATGATTGTGGGAGGGTATGTTTTTGCGTAGAGGGCGAAACCATACAAATAGAGACGATCGAGGAAACCAGAGCCAGAGAACTTGAATGCTCGGAGCAGTCCAGTGAAGCAGCGCAGATGACCGAGGAAGAGCTAGACATCCACCAGGAGTGTGATTTTCTGATGACAGATGACGAATCTAACTGGACAGATCCTGTAGCACCGACCCTCGCTTTGCCTACAGATTCACTATATCTAAAGCTCATGGCAGTCGAGAGCCGGGAGAGCACACCCCTGGACGAGGATACACCTGAGGCTGACAGTGTTGGGATGAGTGGTGCTGATGATTTTCGATCATGTTCATCTTCTTCTGATCCCTCAGATTCAGACATTGACTGGGATGATTTTGATGACTATTTGCCGTGTCTGATTCCCTCTGAGCCAACAGCCATGACAGAGTGCGAGCCAGTACAGTTTATTGATGAATCAGCAGGTCGCCCTTCGTCAGAGATTCATGCAGAACGAGAGTTCTCCCATGCAGACCTGGTCGCCTTCACACAGACATATTAGAAGCCAGATCTGCCACATCTCAGTTGTCCAGAACTGAAACCTCTGCCGCAGTCGTTGAAGTATAGATTCCTTGCGGGTGAGCCAGATATGCACCCAGTCATTATCTCAGCAGGTTTGACTGGAGAACAAGAATCTCGTCTGATGGAGGTTCTTGAAAGAAACCGCAAGGTAATAGGTTGGAGTATAGCTGATCTCCAGGGGATTAGTCCGGCTCTGTTCTCTCACCACATCTATCTCGAAGATGATGCTAGGCCGTCGCATGAGTTCCAACGACGGTTGAATCCGAATCTTCGAGACGTAGTCATGAAAGAAATTTCGAAGTGGTGGAGCGTCGATTTTATCTACCCCATCTCCGACTCTAAATGGGTTAGTCTGTTGCACGTGGTACCCAAGAAGACGGGTATCACCACAGTTGTCAATGAGTCTGGAGAGGAGATCGCTACCCGAGTACCCACTTCTTGGAGGGTCTGTGTGGACTACAGACGATTGAATGAGGCCACCAAGAAGGATCATTTCCCGCTACCCTTCATTGATCAGATTATCGAGCGGCTAGCTGGGAAGAGTCACTATTGTTTCCTTGACGGGTACTCCGGATACAATCAAGTGGCCATTGCGCCCGAAGACCAGGAGAAAACGACATTCACCTGTCCGTTTGGGATGTATGCTTTCAGACGGATGCCCTTTGGTCTATGTAACGCTCCAGTGACATTCCAAAGGTGCATGTTGTCCATATTTTCGGACATGGTGGGTGATTGTTTAGAGGTCTTCATGGATGACTTCTCGGTCTATGGCGACGGGTTCGATGTTTGTCTTGACTGCCTAGACCGTGTGCTTCAGCGCTGCATAGAGGTCAATCTTGTTTTATCTTGGGAGAAGAGCCACTTTATGGTGACTCAAGGGACGGTCCTCGGTCATATCGTCTCCAACATGGGCATGGAGGTTGATCCGGCCAAGGTGGATATCATCAGAAAACTCAATCCACCGTCCAACTTACGTCAGTTGCGGTCTTTTCTGGGGCATGTTGGTTTCTACCGACGGTTCATTCAGGACTTCAGTCGTATTGCCCGACCGCTCACTGATCTGCTGACGAAAGACACCGAGTTCCTTGTCAATGATAAGTGTCTTGCGTCTTTTGAGACTTTCAAAAATATGGTTGTTTCAGCTACTGTCCTTCAGCCGCCTGATTGGTCTCTCCCATTCGAGATCATGACGGATGCTTCATATTTTGCCGTTGGGGCTGTGCTTGGACAGAGGAGGGATGGATTACCTTTTGCCATTCACTACGCCAACCGGACTTTGGATGTCGCTCAGTTGAATTATATTGTGACTGAGAAAGAGATGCTGGTCGTAGTTATTGCTCTGTATAAGTATCGATCTTATATTCTCGGATCTAGAGTGACTATTTACACTGATCACACCGCCATCCGGTACTTAATGGCTAAGAATGATGCCAAAGCACGTTTTACCAGATGTATCCTTCTACTCCAGGAATTTGATATTGAGATTAAGGATAAGCCTGGAGTCAAGAATGTGGTGGCGGATCATATCTCCAGACTGGAGAATCTTGAGGAATCTGAGCCCAGCGCACCTATCACAGAGACATTTCCAGATGAGGCGATCTTCGCTATCACCTCGCTCCCATGGTACGCCGACATTGTGAACTATCTTGTTGCCAAGACGGTCCCACAAGGTTGGCCTAGGCAGAAACTCGAGACCTTTCTGGCGAAGGCCAAGTTTTACCATTGGGAGGATCCCGTCCTTTATCATGAAGGAGGGGACAGTATCTGGAGGAGGTGCATTCCTCAAGAAGAGCATCATAGCATCCTCACATACTGCCACAAGCTTGAGGCAGGAGGACATCATTCTGGAAAAAGGACAGCACAGAAAGTGCTTCAATCCGGCCTATGGTGGCCTACTCTCTTCAAGGATTCTGATGAGTTCGTGAAGAGATGTACTGACTGTCAGATTATGGGAACCTGCGGACAAAGAGACATGATGCCCATGCAACCCATTCACTTCTGTGAGGTTTTTGATGCATGGGGGATTGATTTCATGGGCCCATTTCCTAAGAGTCAGGGATTCGAGCATATTTTGCTCGCTGTGGACTATGTCAACCGATGGGTTGAGGCCATCCCCGCCCGAGCCGCAGATGCTAAAACCGTATGCAAATTCTTAAGGAAAAATATCATTTCACGGTTCGGGGTACCTAGAGTCTTTATTTCAGACGAGGGGTCTCATTTCATCAATGACAAGGTTAGGGCCCTTGCAGACGAGTTCGGCATTGACCATCGGGTTGCCACACCGTATCACCCTCAGACTAATGGTCTTGCCGAAGTATCAAACCGGGAGATAAAAACTATCTTGCAGAAAGTTGTCCGCCCAGACCGAAAGGATTGGTCACAGCTTTTGGACTCGGTCTTGTGGGCCTATCAGACTTCTTTCAAGAATCCATTGGGGACATCTCCCTTTCGACTCGTCTATGGCAAGCTGTGCCATTTGCCAGTGGAAATCAAGCACAAATCTTTTTGGGCAGTCACTGAGTTACTGTTAGATTCTGAGAGCATAGGAGAACAGAGAAGAGCAGAATTGGCAGCCCTGGAAGAACTGAGAGATACAGCCTTTTCCAACAGCCTACAGTACAAGGAGAAAGTGAAGACATGGCACGATTCGCATATCAACCATAAACAGTTTGAGCCAGATCAGAGAGTATGGTTGTTTGATTCCAGGCTGAAATTATTCCCAGGGAAATTACAAAGCAAGTGGAAAGGTCCGTATGTGGTTAGGAAGGTACATGACAATGGTAGCATCGACATATCCGAACCGTCATCTTCCTCTACCTTTCGCATCAATGGTCAACGCTTGAAGCTTTATCTAGATTATGATCCGCCGACCATCGACGTTGCCCCCATTCTTCTGGTATGAGATGTGTTCTTTGACTCGTATCATCTACATCTCATACATGGTGATCACTTCCATCTTTCGATGTACAAATCATCTGTCTATATCACTCTTTCATATGTTGAGTTATTTTCTTCTTTTATTCTTTTCCTTTTCTATTTTCTTTATCTATCAAAAAGGTGCCGCCCCTTGTTGTCAGTTTTCTGTACTTAGGACGTACTTTGTCCTAAGTATAGGGGGGTTTGCACCCCGAGTCTCTTCTATTCTTTTCAATCCTCTCCATTGTCTTCTCTTCTTGTCTATACTTAGGGATATCTTACCCTAAGTATAGGGGGAGACAATCTGAGTACGATCTGTTCATTCCAACCCTTGACCCTCCCTGCGTTGTGTACAGTCTGCTATACTTAGGATTATTTGATCCTACGTATAGGGGGGACGGTCGACTTCTCATTCGTTGATTCATTCATTTATTCTTTATACTTGTCTATACTTAGTACGAGTTATGTCTTCGCTTTTCTCTCCGATCTATGAGGACATAGCTCAAGCTAAGTATAGGGGGGTCGTATATACTGTGTATATACTTTAGCCATAACTCGTAATTTCGTATTTTCCTAATAATATGGCTAATTATTCTTTAAAATTCATTAAAAACCATAATAAAAAGATGTTATCATTCCTCAAATTCTTTTTGTATCTACTGATTAATAAATCAGACGAAAACGTTTTTTGCAAAATGTTTGAAAATAGTTTGAAAATCTTTGTGAACATCTATTGAAAACTATTTTGAAAATGTTTTGTTACATGTTTTCAACCTTTATAAAAATGTGTGGTTTGTAAAATTTCTTTTCTTTGTGTGAAACAAAATGTTTGAAAAATGATTTGCAAATGGTTTGAAAAATGGTTGCAAAAATATTTTGAAAAATTTATCTATACTGTTTTGAAAGCCTTTGCAAAATGATTTTCAAATGTGTGTACATGTTTGCAAAATGTTTGTAAAAACTATTTTGGACTATAGTTTTCAAAAATTGTGTGAAAAGCTTGTGTCAAATAAGTTTGAGGAATATATGAACATCTCACCAAAATCCACTGTGTACTTATAAAATTGATCACTTACCCTAGTAGTTTCTTAAAATCCACTTCTTGTATATATAAGAAGCACCCCCGTGTACATAGTTTCAACCTAGCTTTTATCCAAAAACTTTTTGTTTTCAAAAATCCCAAAAACATTTGCAAAACTAAAATCCAAAAACAGCTGAAAAATCTTTTGAAAAATACAAAAAAATGCATGCATCATCTTTTCAAAAATCCATAAAAAGTTCAAAATCTTTGAAAATTGCATCGCAAAAATATTTCCTGCATTTTGCATAGCATTGCATAGCATGAGCATTTTTCGGATTGAGTTTGATAGTTGAACAAGTCTGAATAAAATCCGGAGATTGGAGCTTGATTGGACCCTAAAATCTACCTAATAACAGGATTCTTATAGGAATTGGGTTTGAGGTACTTCAGGTCTAGTTGACTTAATTCTTTGAGGATCACGAGACTTGGTTCAATGGATTCTTGACTGCCTAAGTAGAGTATTTCAGAGCACACGCACGACTCTTGTTGATAATGACCTAACTTGGACACCTACACCTTTCACATGGCTCAACTCAGTTGGAGTGGTGAGGGGATTGGATTTGTCGGTATGAGACGCACACAAGTGGAAACATTTGTCCTCCTCTAGGGAGGGAAGTGCACCCCAACCCATCCAGTGATTAGGAAGTTTAAAGACAGGAGGTTGTGGGTTGTGATAAAGCTTCAAAAGAGGGATAGTCTACTGGCTCAAGAGGAAAAACTCCTTATGTAAATGTTGCTGTGAATAGTATTTCAAAAAAAATGTTCAGGCATGTACAAAAATAAAAAGCCTGCAAAGTATGTACATATGTTGTAAAGTCAATAAGCAAGCTTGAGTTCCAAAGTCATATCATGTGAGCCTGCAGCAGGATGACTTGACTACACTGGTCTTGCATCCCAGGATAGGTAGCTACACTGGCTACCGCCCATTCTTCTCTTCACCCCCTCCTCTTGAGCTGGTTGCCACTTGAACTTAGAAGGGAATACCCCGCTCCTCGAGGATGGAGTTATTGGAGTGGGGAATCATTGGGTTGTCGTACTGGAGAAGTCAGTTTCTTTGTCATTTCAGTTGGGGAGAGTCACCATCACTTACACTGTACGAGTCGGACTCATAGTCGTAAGAGTTTGCGTATGAGTTGAAGTATTTCCGACCTGGCTATTGAGGAGACTTGAGCAGAGTTTTGGGATTCTCAAGGACTGTTGGATTTCAAACTCGGTTCTCATTAAGGTTCCGCCCGCACTAAAATTTCAAAGGTCCGACTTAAGCTCCAAACTTTGATTTTGTGAAGACAAGTTTGATAATTAAACTAAAATCCAAGTTCTTCTTTTTCTTTTCTTTTCTTTTTGCACTTATTGCATAAGTGTTTGCTAGGGACTAGCAAAGGTAAAGTATAGGGGGATGATGAATCCACATTTCATCATCTTTATTCTATCATTTTGGCCTCAAAAACCTTAGCAAATGCCTATAAATAGCCTTAAATATAACATCTTAGCATTCATGCATGTGCATCCCATTAGTGTATAAAATACTGTGATTAAAGCCAAAATTATAGAATAAGAAAAAGAATAAAATATTGTAAATATTTTATGACCCAAACCCTGAGACCTAGGCATCTTGATGAATAGGTCGACAAGGAATAAAGTAGGGGGAGATAAGGGTCAGATACCTATACTATTCTATTCATTCTTTATTCATTTTGGGACCTATTTTTGGTTCCACTTTTTATAACTCAAAAAAAGAAACTTTGTACATGAAAGTTGTAGATAATTTACTAAGGAAAAATACAAAATTGATTTCACTAAAAAATAATGTACAGATAAAAAGTTATGGTCTGAATAAAATTCCAGAATCCCAACTTCCCAGACCCGTATCTCACAAATGAAAACTCCAAATGCAGCAAACTCACCTTTAATTGTATATAGAATAAAATAATCTATTTAATGGCGATGGTTTCACATTTGGCGGAGCTACAGTTTGAAAGTTGAGTTTTGGACCCTCATTGTATACTTGTACAGAATAAAATATTCAATTTATTCTTTATTCATTATTTTTATAATTTTATATTTTTATAATTTTGTAATTAATATGTATAATAATTATGTACATTAAAATCAGAATAAAAATGCAAAGAAAACTCAAAATAAAAACACTTGTATACAAAACATAGGTATTATACCTATATACATACATATACATTACCTACTCATAATTTATTAATTATACAAAACATATCAGAAAAATAAAGCAAAAAAATACTTATGTGTATAAAAGTATTTTACGATTTTATAAAATACTAAATAAAAACAATAAAATTAAAATACACAAAATAAATAAAAGAATAAAATATATAGGTAATATACCTATATAGGGTGTAAAAAGCAATTCATAAAAATATACCTCATAAAATTAATTAAAAGTCATAATAAAATACTACATAAAATAACAAATATTTTTTATTTAATAATCATAATTTAATTCGACCTTTTTCTATTTTTAAATGAATTAATAAACTATTTTCTCAAGGTTTTTCCTGGTTGGTCCACGTGGACCAACCAGGGGGCGGTCTTTGTTGACTCTGGTCAAGTGCCTGCCCTCCACCCATGTGCGCCTGTCAGAAGCGAGTTTGACCCAACTTCACCCTTTTTTCGAGGTCACCCCTTTCATCCAAACATGAAACACTCTTCACGACTTTTGTAGCCCTTCCATCAAGGATGCCCGCCCAAGCTTCATCTTGGGTTGCGGATCATCGACGCACCTGTGGTGCCTCGTTCTTTGAGCTCATGTCACCTTAGGTCAAACCACTTAAAACGAACCCCCAACTTTCCATTCGAATTCGAGTCCCTTCGGTCCACCCCTCATCGCCTATCTTGTGCTCTGTGGATACCTGGAGGTGACAACTCCACCGTGGTCCCTTCAGCCAAGGCGTACAAGGTCGGAGGTGCCTCCCCCACCTCCCGCAACACCGCAGCGACCTCGATTGTCTCCGCCTTGTGTGAGACATACTATTTAGACCTTCGATAAATTGTGTTTATCACTCATATAGAGGATTGGAGTGACCACATAAAAACACATCAACCCTGTATGCTGACTCCACAATATCAAGGTTCGATCACTCATGATCAAAGAATCAAACTCGTGACCTCTCGTATACCTGGACCATATCCAAGGATTGAACTCTACTCGGACCAACTCCACATACCTGGACCATATGAGCAGCCGCCTTCCATAATTATTGAGGAGATATTTTCAGAAAATAATGATCATATATTGGATATTTCAAGAGACTCTTCTCCTAGCACATATAGGAAAATGGAAGAGAAAATTATTGAATCTCAAAATACAAAAACATACCCCGACTGCTTCCACGATTGGTCATGAAAAGATTTTGGAGGATGACATTTCAAGGATAAATAAGAGATTTTATTTAATGGAGGATAGATTTCGAAAATTTACCGATCAATTAATCTCAATCTCTGGTAGCTCGGATATAAAAATAAATGAGGAAAACATTGGATCTCAGGTTGAAAATTTTGAGGATATTCAGGAACCTAGGGATGATTCTGACAGTATCACTTCTACATATTATTCTCCTAGAAATGACTATGCCTCTGATTCTTACTATGAACATCAAAGCCCCTGCTCATCTGAGGAATACACCACATCACCACACCACACATAAAATACCAAAAAATTGGAATATTTGAAAATCACAAAAAAATAAAAAATCTTGAAAAATACATAAAAATTGAAACTGAAGAAGATCTGAAGAATTTGGATCCTGCTGTACGGGAAGCATTGGAAAAGAAACTGATTTTTGAACTTCCCTTTCTACATGCCATTTAACACTTCCCCGACCTTACAGGATTTGTAATGTACAAACTAATAATCAAAAAGTCAGGAAGGATTAGAACAAAGACTGAAAGACATATCTTGTAAATGGCCTCCTCCTTGGTGTTGAGGAGAAAATCCAAGAGCCGCATAGTGAAGCGGTTGTCCAGATTTGACTGTATAATCAAAGACACAATTTTCACCCATGCTCGAATTGATGACGATTCACCGATCAATATCCTCCCGACCTCTGTATTTCACAAACTCAAACTCGGACCAATCAAGAAGATACAAGAGATTGTTCAATTGGCGGACCGATCGATAAAACAGCCGAAAGGAATCATTTCTGTCATCATGACATTCCAAGGTGCTCCGCTCAAGGTAGAATTTACGATCATTGATATTGAGCATCAAGGAGAATTCATCCAGTCTCCAATTATTCTCGGAAAGCCATTCTTAGCATTGGCTAAGGAAATTATTGATTGTGAGACTCGGGAAATCAATTTCACAGCATTAGAAGCACTTCGAGCTGACCCAGTCTTTGAGGAATCACGATTTTCTGAGGCAACCCACGAAGTCCCCGACAGCCATACCCATGAAGCGGTAGAAGAGCCCTACCCCGCTGCTACACCTGAGATAGCGGTTGTTGATGAGACTATTGGTTTAGGGAGATTGAATCTCCCCCTGCTCCATTCCCAGCTGCTCTCACCATCGAGAATCGAGTATATGAATCATATGATCTGGAGACTTATGCATGGGCACACCCTGGGTCAACCTATTCTAACTACATGGATCACATCAACTTGATACATGAATGCTCCAATATCAAATCAATTGAGAATGAACATGCAGAGACTCTTCCCGGTATTTCAATTCCCGCGGATCTCAAAATAGACAAATCCTTTTACTATGATCCTGAGACATATGCATGGTCGCACCCTGGAGCAACATTATCTGAATACCTTGACCAAATCATCCCAAATCGAGAGTGCACCAACATTCAGAAAACTAAGAACAAACACGGAGTCGAACACCGACCAAGGAGAAGAATTCTAATGGATATTCATCTGGATACTCAAGTGAACCGATACCTTCACGAAATAAGAAAAAGAAAGTCACCTTTGACCTTTCGGAAGAGGAATCAGCTGATGATCCCCCATCAGGTCTGGAAAAGGTAGTCTACATGAGTGAAGTCTGTTCGGCAGCTCTAAAGCCATATCTTCGCAAGGATCCAAAATTCGATTCTCGTTAGACAACTCCCGTTCCTAACTACTATTCATCCAAAGCTGATGCTCCTGCCCTCTTCAAGTACACTGGAATTATTTCTTATAAGCTGACTGAGACCGATGCTTCTGAGTATTCATCTGAGGACAAACCACTTGACCCCAAGAAGGAATGAATTCTGAGGAAACAACTGAAGAAACAAAAAGACCAGGATATCTAGAGTGTGTCCACTTTCAAATACTATTCCTCTTAGGATAATTCCGATGATGGATATCTTTCATCTGACTCAAACACTTCATCCACTATCCATCATAATTTTTCTAAGGATGACACTGATAATAGTTGTGAATCATATGCTTCATCTCCGTCTCGTTATTCCGATCTCCCATCGTAGGCTCATAAAAAGATCAGCCTAAAACCGCCTTAATCATCAGCTACCCACCCTCCCTCCCGACCACATCGGCTCCTTGTACAACTTCTTCCTCTACTTAGGCCAAGGCCTAAGTATAAGGGGAGACCGATGCCATCTGTATATACCATTTTCCCAATCACACTTCTCCCGATCACCTCACTTCCACCCTTCTCTTATATTTAGGCTGACCAGAGCCTAAGTATAGGGGGAACCGACACTCACCTATACATATTCTCCTCATTCACATATCCCGACCGCTTCATTTTTCCACTCTTCTTCTATACTTAGATTGTTCATAGTCTAAGTATAGGGGGGCAGACCGATGTATCTCTTTCTTTTTCTTTCTCTTTTCCTTTTTCACTCTCTTACGCTTAGCCCGAGCTATGTCTTAATTACGCTTCTTGTGCTCTGAGGACACATCACTCGCTAAGTATAGGGGGTCTGTATATATACTTCGTATATATATTACCCATATCTCGTACTTTCATGTAAGTCTATATGTATTTATGGGGTGGGTAAATAAATTGAAAAAAAACAACACAAAAGAAAAGAAAAAGAAAAAGAGTTTTGCTACTAACACTGATTGTGCCCAAAATTTTGAAAAAAGGCTTCTTATTCATTTTTGCATAAAAACCCCCAAAAAATCCCTTGCAAAAAAATCATCACAAAAAGAAAAAATGTGTCTGCATTTCACAAACTTGCACTCCATCCAGCATCACATTCATTTGCATATGTGAAAAGTCTTTGGGTTCTGAACCGAGTTATGAGCAGAAACTGAGAGTGGTCTGGATTTGCCCTTAATCCACCTAATTTTCAGAGGAACTTCACCGAGAAAAAGGATTTTAGAAGCTTCAGATCTTTGACTTAATTCTTTGAGTTCAACATGAAAATGTGCAGCATTTGACTCTTAGTGTCTAACCTGGTCTCTTCATTCTGGGTACAACTCTGGAATAGGGAATTAATTTGTACTCTCGTACTACGCACTTAGCTCAACTTAGACAGGATGTTGGAAGACTATGTGAGTTTCTTTTCTGGTAGCGTGGAAATCTAAAGACTGGAGTACAGGTTGAAATAAAGCTTCGGAAAAGGGATGGACGGCTGGGCACAATTTTTTCTAAGACCCCAAAAAATGTACGGAAACAAAAAGATTTTATATCCATAGGGGCACAACAAGATCCACGCAGAACCACCAAATATCCAAATACAAAGAAGCATTCTACCAAATAAATATCTGACCAAAAAGGTCCAAGCTGCAAGAAACCTGTAGATCTTGGTGGAGACTCGACTACACTGGCCAGCTTCACAAGGAGAGGTGACTACACTGGCCACCCTCCAGTTCTTTTCCCCTTCTTCTATCTTCTCCCCCAATTCGATTGTGAACACATCGCGATAGACCTTAGAAGGAAATACCTGACTCCCCGAGGACGAGTTACTGGAGAGGAGATGAG
This sequence comes from Ottelia alismoides, assembly GCA_037367405.1. Taxonomy (NCBI): domain Eukaryota; kingdom Viridiplantae; phylum Streptophyta; class Magnoliopsida; order Alismatales; family Hydrocharitaceae; genus Ottelia; species Ottelia alismoides. Next base: position 425,074 of record JAZKJV010004771.1, read on the forward strand.
CATGGTAGTCCAACATTCTGGATAGGAAGAGCTAAAACCTTTCACACACATGAGTCGATAGTTCAATGTTCATAGGGTATACTTTTGGGAGAGGATTGATCTAAGATGACTTCTGAGTCGAAACTGTAGCAATGATGTGTAGAACTTGAAGACTATTGATTTTGAAATTCTAAGTCTCACAGAAGTTCTGCCAAACTATTAATCCAAAGGTCGAGTCTAGTTTCATTTTCACCTTCAGCTCATGGTCTTGGTATGGAACCCAATCTCATTTCACCTCATGGCATTTCTTTTTGATGCTCAGGGACGAGCATGGTCTAAGTATAGGGGGATGATGAATCTCAGATTCATCACTCTAAATATCATTTATTGAGCTCAAATCCCTCAAAATCATCAGCATTTCTGCATCTATTCTGCATAATTAACATTCATGCATGTTTTCATAAGAATTGCATTTTATCCATTATTTATGCACAAAATAAAAAACCAAAAATCCCAGCCAAAATTGACCTGTAAATAGCCAAACTTCCCCGATTTTTAACTCATTCATGCTAACTCCGAATGACCCAAAACCACTTCCACTGTGTACATATCACTAACAAGAACAAACGAGAAATATAAAAAAATCACTCACCTAAATAAGTGGACCACAAATCCAAACCCTAGTTTCAGGATTTCCGAACTAAAAACATCATATCTTCCTCATCCAGTGTCTATTTTAATCCTACTCACTTTTGAACTAATATACATTCAATTACCTTCAAAACAAGACCAAGTTCAAGTGAATCAGAGCTCATATGTGAAAGTTGGGTTTTAGGCCTCTTTTGTACATTTTATATTTTAGCAGTTTTTGACCTATTATTTTATGTACATAATTAACCTATTTTAATTCATTTCTTTTTTGTTTATCTTCTTTGATAAAAGTTTTATTAAAATGCGTAAAAATCCAATCTAAATTGAGCTTGAAATCAAAGAAACAAATTGAGTCCAGGTCTTCACTAACCAACTGTACACAAACGGTCTGTTTTGTATTTTATTTTATTTCTTCTTTTTCTTAATTAATAAAAATCCAAAAAATAGATTAATGTGTAAATATTTATTTCTGATTTTATCATATTTTTTCCGATTTTTTATCTGGTTTAAAAATGACATAAAAATTATAAAACCAAAAAAATCAAGGTATTCTATATACATGGGATACCCAAAAATATCAATTTGTGCATTTGATCTATTTCGATTTTGATGTCTTCATGAAAGCTGTAGATCTCATCGAGACGAGCAATTTTCGTGAAGAAACTTTTTCGATCCGAGACTGTTTGCTATTTATTTTTTATTTTAGAAAATCTTTATTTTTCAAATTTTCCGGGGCATTATTTTTAATTTGTTTTTATAAATAAAAAATAAAGGTGATCGCACATGAGGAGCATGTTCCCTCAGGCATGTGCCACGCACGTACTTCCCTATCTCTCTCCCCAGGCCGGTACGTGGCATGCTCATGGTCGTCCAATCTCAGCCGATCGGAAGGCCGCTATACTTCATCTTCTTCCCCCAATCTCACCGAGCGTCGTCGTCCGCCTTTCCCAAATCTCGTCGCTCCCCGACGAAATCGTCGCCCATTTTGCGATTCGCACCACCGCCGTACCGTAATCTCAGTCACAATCAGATCCTCTGCGAATCTCGTCAACTCAAATCTCCCCAGGACCTTCCCTCTTCGTTTGAACACCCTATGCCTATTTAAAGAACGTCGCCGCCTCCCTGACATTGATCCGTCAATTTACGCTCCATTGCCCCCACCAGAGGTGACATCTCTGTGTGGCCCTCGCCGGCAAGATCTGAGGGCCACGACCCTCGTTGCAGCGGTGTCCTCCTCGCCTTACTGCCCTAGCTCCGGTGACCACCGTAGAGCCACCGACTCCGATAATGACTTCTTCTCCAACCGGTCTTCGTCGTCATCAACATCACGCCCACCATCGACTTCTACGTTCATCTCCATCGACGCCGCTCCGTCGCTCCTCCAGGAGGTCTTCCCCGTCTCCAGCTCCTCCGGCCACTCTCCACGGCATCAACGACACCGCTCTACCACATGTTTCCATCTGAGCGGACAACAGCAGCAGACCACCGGTCGCCGACCCTCCCTGGGCTCCTCTGCATCGCCACCGGCCCATCTATACGCTAAGAGCACTCTACCAGACCCTCCACCCTCTCTACCTTGGTCGGCCCGCCTCCGTCTCCCAACGCCAGCGCCGGGGCTCAGACCCGAGGCACCCGCCTCACGTGCGTGGCACGTGGCGGGGGAACTACGTCAGCCTCCGTTAGCCCCCGGGTCACGTGCTCTGCACGTGACCGTAGGGTACATTGTATAGCAGCTCCTAGCCTTCTCGCTATTCAAGCCGCAAGCCCCACTGACCCAGCTCACATACTTGGCACGTGACATGATGGTCATTTTACAGATAGTACCCCTTCCTTCTTGGTATAACTCCTAGGCCCCCTCTTCTGCGTGTTATTTTATTTTTAATTATTGCATCAATATCCCTATACTCCCCCACAGTTTTGGATATCTCTATTGCATTATTTAATTATCAAAAAATATCATGATGTTTCTTATTTAATTCTATACGTTTTGACATATTGTGAACATTTTTGCGATCATTGGTTAATTAATAATTAATTGTTCTGTGGAAAATTGCATAATTTTCCCATTTCTTTCTATGAAATTTATATTTAATTAACCGTTGCTCTAAAAATTCCCGAAAAATCACATATTGCAGAATTGATTGTGCTTGACATCATGCCCAAAAAGAATCGCATTTACTTGCTAGTTTGCCCTGTAGAAATCATTTTACATATTTCAGTGTTTGATTTTTAATAGGTATTGAAACTATTATTTTTAAGCTTAGGATTTTTCTGAGATCAATCACCTAGTGATAGATTTTAGATAATTTTATTCCTTGAAATAATTAGGTTTAATATTTATTATAATTAAATACTGAAATTCATTTTGTTTGCTTTTAAAAATTCATAAAAAAAATTCATCTTACATCCAAAATTTCCAAAAAAATTATAATGCATTTTTTTCATCATATTTCACATAGTGGCCAAGTTTCATATTTTCCGGACATCGTTTAATTGACATTTACATTTTAGTCCCTAATATAGGTCAAAATTGCATTTTGCATCATTTATTGCATTAAAAATTACAAAAAAAGATCGTCTCGAAAATCGCGTACGAATTTTGATAGACATAATTCTAGGTTGTTCCTTTGCCTCCTTGTGTTCGACCTTGGGACTTGCCCAAGTAAAATAAACATAAAACCACATTGATAGAAAATTGATTAAAATATTTGTAGTTATTTTCTTGACTGATTCTGATTGCCGCCTACAACGAAACGACAAATCATCATTTTTTAAGCGAACAATAAACACACATTTACCCACATTTTTTTAACACAGCGAATTTTGGACTCGTTACCTATATGCACACCAGCTCGCCGATGTATAGACCTTGATTAGGCCATCAACTTATCAATCTACCAAATGTGCATACTCAGACATATAGTAACACATCTGTCTCTGGTCAAAAGATGCATGCCTATATTATGATAGTATACGACATTGGTCTTGGTTATCTCGATCTCGTTAAGTCAACTCTTTGACCTAACTTATCTGACACCTCCAAATCTCTATTTCTATGTAGAGGACCTGCATCAAGAGGTCGATCAGATATCATCCTTTTAGAGAAGGATTGCCATCTCCTTCTTAGGCTGGAGATTAACTCTTAACAATCATTTAGCGGTGCTAGATGAGTCAGCAATCTAACCCTTTAGATATTCATCCAAGCCCCAGCCTCTTTGATTCAATAATTGAATTAACAGTTGTATGATTATCAAGATGGCAATGGTACATAACCCTTAATTGTACAAGGGACTTTATAGTGTATTCAACCATTTAATCTTGGATAGGGAGTGAAAAAAATAAACCAATAAATTTTATTGATATACTAAATATTACAATAATATTTATTGTAGAAATGGTTCATCCTGGTCTCACATTGCTAACAGTACTCTCATTTAGGCTTGGACACTGAATGTGTTGCTGGAGTGAAGATGGTTGTCTCTGTGAAGGGGGAGCCATGGGAGGAGGGGAGGGGAGATTAGGGTCGGAGAAGAACAGTGAGGGTAATCTCATCGGGAATTGGGGATTGGATAGAGGGTGGGAAAATTCATCCATTCCAGGATTTTTCAAACAGTATCCCATGCATTTAACAGGGACGAAGTGAGATAGGACCACATTGATATCATAGACAATGTTGGGATCCCAAATCGAAATAATTGGAAGTTTGGGGAACACATATTTATTAGACAAAAAGTTTGGGGTCCTTCTTATAAATTACTCAAAATTATATAACTTTTTATGTTCACAATAATAATATGAAAATATATTTTAGCAAGATATTATCTTTTATTCACTATCAAAAAAATAGTAATAATAATCTAAGATCATGTAAAATCATTAAAGGTAAACAATATGGTTTTTTTGCAATAACTCAAACTAAAGGGTCATAAGAGCCAGTGACCTCTGGGAGTGTACGGTTCAATGAATCAATTGAGGTGAAAAAAAAATCATCTACAGTTGTAGCTACATTGTTAGGCTATGTTATATTTATGGACTTCTTCTGTTGTCGGTTAAGCTACCAAAGCCACCAAAGTCGCTTAATAATTTATTAACTAAGAAAATCCAAACAATGAATAAGTTAAAGGCATCTGTGAAATATGATAATTTATGAATGGATACAATATGAATGCATTTTTCAGGCATGTGTTAGTGCTTATGAATTAGTAATATGATGAAGTTGAAATGAGAATAAGACAAATCTCATTTGTATGATAAGATAAGGGTATATATGTAAAGTTTGCCAATGATAGGTGCATGAGTATAAGACAATTGTTTATATGCATTTTATGCTTTTATGATAACTCACGAGATAAATGTACATGAGAATAAATATGGACATTTGTGCACTCTATTTTCATAATCCAAAGACATGTGTAAATAATTATATGGTTGAACATTATATCAATAAGGTAAGCAAGAAAATTATATGGTTCTCCTATAGGTAGTATTAATACTTAATGATTATGTTATGGACGGATTTGTCTGAAGTAGTTTATGTGACACTTGATTTTCTTCCTATATTGACTCTAACTCAGCACATACTGAGCATTAGGCTCATGACATGTATTGTTGTTGTTTTTTATTACAGGTTAGACGAATTTATTTGCAGTATGAGACTTGTTGCGAGTTACATTGGAAGGTTTTAATTACACCGACCAGAATAGGAGATCGTTGTTAGTGATTTCATTTATTTTATCATGTTGAACTACAAGAAAGATGAAACTTCTAGGCTTCCAACCTTATTAGTTGAAAGTCTAAGCTAGTTATTTATTACTCTTTATGTTATCATTGATACTAATGTGTAACAATCCCGACATTTTTGTCGAGATATTGCTTCTACATTTATTTTTATGATCTTGACCGTCAGAGGAAGTTCCATGAGCTTAATATTATCAAAATTTCGATTGAGTCTAGCTCAAAAAAGGCAGTTGACAGAACCAAATCTGGTGAATGAGGCATCACATAAGACAATCACATAGAGACCCTATTTTTGGATCTATCTATCAGACTTTTTGTTAAAATTGCAAAGTGGATCATTTGAAAGACACTCCAATTTGCAAAGTGGATCAAAATTGCAAAGTTGGGAGAGATGACTAGTCTAAAGATGACAGTTCTCCCCCTCCCCCAAAAGAAGATTTGCCTCCAGCCAAGTGAGGACCATATATATTGATAATTCTCAATTAATACATGCCATCAACTTTTTAGTTTAAAGATCGAACAAAAATCCGCTCCAGTTACTTTCTAACATTAAATCTTTTTCTTTTCCCAACCAGTAAGAATATCCCATGTTTTTATATGGGTCAGAGTGTCATTGAAAAATGCTCTAAACCATATATTTATGGCCAGTATTTAAAAGTCTTTGTCTTGTTCTCTAAGTAATACAATGTTCAATTGGAGAATTATTACTAGGTTTCTTAATCTACTCAATTTAATATATGTTGGACTTCTGACCGATTGACTATACGTTAATGCAATAAAAGCTATTGTGTTTCTATCATCTAAATTAAATGTTTGTATTCACACTTAAATCAAAAGTTACCTTCAAATTAAGGTTATGCATTGTGGCCATCTTGAATATCATGCAGTTGATGATCTAAAGAACTAGATCGATGATGCAACTGATCTTTCATATAATATCCAAGATAGATCTATAACCTAAGAAAGAGATGACAATATTTCTCTATAGACTGATTTCCAACTGACTTCTTGGTGTGAGTCCTCTTCATCGGAATAGAGATTCGGAGGTGTCAGGATAGCCAATACAAAGAGTTGACTTAACAAGGTTGAGATAAATTAAGACTTGAATCTGACTATCACGACCATGCATGCATCCTTTGACTGGAGACAGATATACATATATATATCCAAGTATGTACATTAGACATACCATTAGGTTGAAGACCAAACTAAGATCCATATACTAGCTCATTGGCGTGCATATGAGGATATATGAGATGTATGATCTCTCAAAGGAATCAAACATGTTCATACTTGATGAACTCGAAGACAGAGGTCACTCATGCAATATTTGGGGTCAAATAAAATTCCATGCATGATCGTCTTATTTATGAAATAAGACATGAAATCAAAACATGAATATATTCTTTTGGAAAGAATATGACTAATATTATCGTCTAATTATCAATTGAGAAATCTATTGATATACATTGTAAGAGACATTCAAACAAGGGTTTGAACTTTGGGTATATCCAGGTCTTCTAATATGAAAGATGATGGAGTATTGGGAGTACTATGGCTTGAATCTATCTCAATAGATCATCTACCATGACACTTCCATGTCGAAGGAATGATGAAATCGAATGGATTTTAGTGACTCCACTTCATGATTTAATGATATGAGAATTAATTGTATTAAGTCTCATTTCATTAGATTTAATTCCAATTTTCAATTTCAATTTCAATGTCCAATTGTTGAAAATAAAAATGGAGGGATACTCATTGTAGAGATCATTTCTAAGCTCCAAAAGGTTTAGACAATTTTTAGAAATGGAGATGAAGCTCAGCTCATCACTCTGATTATTTATTGAGCTCATGGAAATTGTGATGCATCTGGTTGAGCTCCCATAGAATGTGAATCGTTTCAGCTCAAGCTCAATGATAAAGTGTATTGCGCTTCACCAAAAATGGTTTAAAACCTTAAAATTAGATGGTTATCAAAGTTTCAAGTTACTATACATAGATAATATGATTTTCTCGACATTATCTATAAGTATCCACGATAACTTCTCACAAGTCGTTATTGGATTAGGAATTGCTTAATGACATCAATATTATCATAATAAATGTAATTATCGTTGATATGTCTATCTAGGGTTAGTGAATATAATTCACATTATTTAATTAATATAAAGATTGATTCATAATAATTATATGTTTTAATAGGAATCAAACATTATTTTAATGCATATATGCGAATATGATTTACATTAGAAAAATAAATGTAATTGGATTTATGAATATGATTCATATCTTAATAGGTGATTTTGATAAATAATCAATTATGATTTTCGTAATTTAATCAATTATGATAATGGAATGATAAAAGGATGTTGTAACCAAAAATAGGACAAATGAGACATCCAATGTAGCTCTACATGGGTGTCCACCTTATACTCCTTATTAGATCAAGAGCTTCCTATTTCTTATTTATCTATTGATTTATTTTAGACAAAAATTAAAGGATAATTAAGAGTCTTATTTCTTGAAGTCAAAGGATTTATTCCTAACCTTAGGGTCATCATCCAAAGGCTAACAAAAGTAGACATCCCTTATAATAATATGACTCCTTGGGACATCACCCTCTTGTATTTAAGAGAGGGCTTGTCCTCTATTGAGAGCACAATCCATTCCATTGCTTCAAAAGTCCTCCAAAGTGCCTTGAGATCTGAGAGAGAAAAAGATGGAGTTGAGAACTCTCTTGGATGTCCCCTCTCTACCCTCTATAGCCTAGACGTCTACTATATTCCCCTCCATCTTCTCTACATTGGTTCATCCCCTCGTGAGAGAAGAAAGTCTTCTTCTCCATGCTTCTTATACATGAAGGATGATTCAATTTTCTACGAAGAAATTAGGAGATAGTTGACATCTTTATCAATATTTGGCATGAACAAATTTAAGAAGAAGTTGATATCGAAGTTCGCGCGAAGCTATGTGATCATCATGCCCACGAGAGGAGAGTCATCCGATCAAACTCAATTTTAGAGGTATCTTTCTTTATAGATTCATACTTTAAAGGTAACTCTAATACTCTTATGTCATTATGCGAAATAGTTTGGAAATTATTTCTTATAGCATGTGATTTCTAATAATTTTTTTATTATACTTTATAGGAGTTCATAGGATGAACACTTCTTGTTTGCAAATTGTTTGATATTTTTGAGTTTTCGGAGTTATGAAATCCATTCAATTGTTATTCGATTCTCTGTTTAAAAAATTTGTATTACGTCCAGGTCTGATGAATATCAAGTATATTTCCTAATTATCAATTACATTATTTTTGCGACTTCTTTGATATTTCGAATGATTCAATAATATAGGATGTTGATGGTGTTTCTTTGTTTAGAACAACTTTTTTGGGATATATATGATGTCTAGATGGTCTGGACTCTTGAGAAAAAGACTCACTAAAAGTTGCCGACATTCGGGAGTAGATTCGAGTGTCGAAAACAACAATTTACTCAAGCTCTTAAGTCAGCCACGATCTCCTCAAGCATACAGTTTCTCTATGACTAATCGGGGAAATTTTTCTATAGGCGACGTCACTTTGGTGATATATTCTGATTATATTGTTTCATAATCACCTGTTTCTACTGCTTATCGGTGTGTATGTGTGTGTGTGTGTGCGCCCGCGCACGCGTGTGTTTCTAGGTGTAGGTGTGGGATGCATGCATGTGCATGTGGGTTTAATGGGGCTATCCCTCGGAGGAAGCCAACTCGGCTATCCTCGTCCTTTTTTTTCTTAAGGTATTTTCTGAAAACGTAAGGGGGATTTAGATCACTATGTGACACTATGTTCTTATTCAAATTTTGACTCAATTCGAGTCCCCTATCACATCCATCACGCCTGTCAAATTTTAGCACTCTTAGAATTGAAATTGACCTCTTATAAATGGACGAGTTTGGAATGCCTATTTTACACAAAATTTGAATGACAACATATTATCATCTGATAGGTCAAATTTCTCTAGGTATTTTCATAAAATACCTTAAGAAATTAAAAAAGGGGTAACTAAGTTGACCATCCTTGTGACTAGCCCCATTAATCCCATATAGCGTAAAATGGGGCTACCTCCAGGGGAAGTCAAGCTGGCTACCTCTAGGGAAAGCCATGCTAGTTTCCCCCGCTCCTTTTTTAAAACTTTTTTGTGGTATTTTTTTAAACAAGTGGAAGGATTAACTTATATTAATGAGAGGAATATGTTATTAAAATTTTATAAAAAAAATAGACATTTCTAACCCATATATACGGAAGGAGCCGAATTCAGCAACTCCGAGACCGATAAAATTGGATAGACCTGATGGATGAGATAAGAATCTTGAATTGAGTTGAATTTTTAATGAGAACATGTTGATATTATGTGATATAAAACACCTCATATGTTTTGAAAAAAATACCATAAAAAGTTTAGAAAAGGAGGCGAGGGATGCTTGGTTCCCTTAGGGGGTAGCCCCCATTTACCCACCTATTTGACCAGAGCTTTATATACTAATTGAAAGTCAGTCTTCGTCACTGAAAGCATATCTCATCCTGGGATTGTGGCTTTCATAAAGTTCTTTCTTCAAGGGACTAGAGAAGTATGTGAGTGCTTACATTCCCATACCAGATAAATGTCGAACTAGTGGGACAGAGCAATCACTTCTCCTCTCCTTAAGAAACATGACGATATTGAAGTCTCACAAGCTATATTTCATGTGTCTATTATACATAATTTTTTCAACAGTTAACTGCTACACTACCTCAAAGCATAGCAACTGAAACATGATAATGGACGGGGATTTGAATGTGGAAAAAACAATGCTAAGTTCAACGATACGGCGATGAGGTTAATCGATGCCTTTCCTTCATCCTCATCTTCGTTCAGGAAGACTACTCGTTCTCGTAGGATTTTTGCCAGCAACTACTTTTCTGTCGTTTCCCGTCAAACCCCAGTATATATTCTATATATGACGCTGATGCAGATCGACGTAATCCCCGTCCACAATGATACAAGACAATGGAGACCTGGTCCACTTATCCCATAGGGCAGACATGACCATGCTCACATAGCAAATTGGGTATGACCATTAATAACGACTATGGGAGTTGTAGTTGGGGCGAAGAAAAGTGGAAGAGGAAGACCGAGCCTGAAAGCATGGGCTAAGGGAGATTTTATGTATGCATGCACGGATACATGTATGCACGTACGTGTGCATGCATGGACGTATATATGTATGTATATATGTACGGATGGATGAATTGATGGATGGACGCGCATGCATGCATGTATGTATGTGTGCATGCGTGCATATGTATGCATGTATGTACGCATGCATGCATGTACACACACATGCATGTATGCATGTATGAATGGATGGATGCATGCATGCATGCATGTATGTATGCAGTTAGATAGGTAGGTAGGGTGGCGGGTCCATTGTTGTTCGATCCAAGAAGGTCTAAAGAATTCGGTCTCTGATCCAAAGCGTGAGGGTTCCTTGTTGTCTGAATCAAGAAGGTCTAAGGACTTTGGTGCCTGATATATCTTCGACAATGCCTCAACTTATGATATGCAAGTAAATACTTTGCTTTTTAATCCACAACAAGAACTTTGGTATTTGATCCAAGGTTGTAAAGTATTTTGTTGTCATATCCAAGACTCTTGTAACCAGTTGAGTTATCCATGCTAAATAGGCCCCATTGTAAAGAAGTTAATCAGCATAGTTGACCAAGAATCCTAAGTCACAAACTCAAATAGTAGTTGTCTACCCATTAGGGTTTGCACGTTAACATCTTCGTACATGTGGTTGTTTATCTGGTTTGATATTTCTTCTTGAGATTGTTTAATTATGCTATTATTTTTAACCGCCAAAAATTATGTAAACTACTATCCCCCATCTCCAACATGTAGTATATCAATCCTACAAGTATTCACAGAACTCTGTGATCGTTTATGATCTCAAAGAGAGAGTATAAAAGAGTTCTCAGCTTAATAAGGCCATTTATTGCATCAAATAGAGTTTGAGGACTTGGGTTAAAAAATATTTTTTATATATGTCCAAGATTGACCTTAGTTGATCCTCTACAGATAATCTCTCTTCGTTGGGAAGACAGAAAGGAAGATTGTTGCAATGATTATATCTAGACGATATCTTGCTGAGTGTTGGCTATATATGAAATCTAGTGAATGTAGGCATACAAATATCTCGGCGAGCACATTGTTATAAAAAAATGTAGGATAAATTTGTTTCTTTCTTGGCATTAAAATTCCCATGAATGCCCGTGTGTTTTTAAGATATGAGTATGTAACCGATTTTCTTCAAGAGACAATGATGCTAAATTTGAAGGTTGCATTAGTTTTACTATCTCAAGCCTAGACCCGAATCATTATATAGGAAAATTGATACTGACAACTTATTTCGGTCAAGCTCGATTAGACATGCAACCACCTAAAATGCATAAACCCACATTGTCAATTAGTATTTCTGACCACCTATAACTCACTCTCATCCTTTGCGGTTATTATATGTGAGACTATGTTTGGGGTGTTAAATAAGTTCTTATGGATCTTAATGTATATCTGTATGAAGACTCGTCTGAACTTATTGATGTAAAATAATTATGGAGTTTGGTAGGGAAGTTATTATCGACTAAAAGGCATTTTAGTTCCTTGTCCAATACAAATAAAATCAAAAAAAATATTATTATTAGTTATTTTAAAATAAACAAACATTATTTCATTAAACATGTTTTGACTTTTGAAATAGATATAAAATTCATAAAGTTTCTTAAAAGTATCCAAAAACCAGGAAAGCATTAAACCAAATATAAAATAGAAAAAATATTTCTACCTTAATTTTGGGGTATATTATTATATAATAAAAATATAAAAATATAAAAATATTCTTTTACTCCTTATACACATATATCTTTTATAATTCAAATCACATATGAAAAATACATAAAAATATAAAATAAAAATTAAATAAAAATAATTTGTACAACATTGTACATGAAAGAAACTGCCATCTAGTAATAAAGAATCCTTAGAAGAAAATGATCGACAAGAATTTGTACAACAACATAGTTTGTGGAGACATTGTCAATTGTTATTGTACATAAATTTTCCATGTTACATTCACTTAAGAAACTCACAATCATGCCGGCGATATTATCTTCTGCATGACATGCATAAATAACACATAAACAGATAATCTTTTTACGCAACTTCCAATGATTGTTAATGAATTGTGCAGTAATAGAAATGTACTCTAAATTATGGATAGAATTTCTCAACAAGTTTATTTCCCTGAAGATGATGGGAGCGGAGGAGGATGTTGCGATCGGTTACTCACGGGGAGGGGCGATAGAGAGGGTGGACAAGGGCAGTGGAGAGGTTCTAGCGAGCGGTAGCGAAGATGGTGTCCCCTGCCACTTGTTTCCTTTAACGGAGTTCAGCCTCGCAAGCTACGAGGAGGTGGACTTCCATAGCCTAGGCTTGAAGGTCTGAAGTGATGCTATGCTTGGATGCACGATGCCGAGATGGGTAATGTAGAGGATAAGTGTTGGAGCCTAGAGGTGTGGGTTGGGTTCCACATATCACCTCCTTCAGATGTCAGAACGGATGGGTCACAGTTGGGTTCCAAACAAGAGGACGATGATGGTGGAGAGGGACGGCCAAGATGGTGGAGATGGTGGGCACGACCGTCGTGGTGCATTAGGGTAGTAGAGGAGGGCAAGCCGAAGTTGGGAGTCGAGGGAGTGTGGATTAGGGATGAGAAGAGATGGGGTGCGTGCGTTGTGTATCACAGTATGTAGTCCTCAAGTCAAGCATTGGGTGAACCACGAACCTACTCGAGCCGGGTTAATGGGCCCACATGGAGTTGGGTCAGGCTTGTGGGCTATGCGGGCCGGCCCTAGACAAACCCCAACCCGGCCCAAAAATATTCTGAGCCTTAAATCGAGGCCTAAGCAGGGACAGGTCGAGCTACACTGGTAGTGGTCGGGCCCTTCTCCAATCCAACGAATTAGGAAAAGTTGTGGCGGAGATCATCATGGCCACTTAATCTTTGGATAAGAAACTATGATATAATAATAATAATAATATCTATTTCAGAGGAAGAGCGAAATCTAGGGAAAATATGTGGTGGGTATCCTCACAGCCACTTAAATATATTGTTTCTTTGGCACCTTTTCAATTGTATCCCTGTTTTACACTTTAGTCCCTACCTATTTCGTGTTCACGCTACGAGGCCCCCACTCGATTTTTATGAGGTATTTGATAAAGTGGATCATATGTTCCTACCTCGTTCGTATGTTCGTATTAACCCCTAATTCACGACTAGGGATGTCAATCTGGGTCTACCTACTGGGTATCCGATCCGAACCCGCCTCATTTAAGGACCCGAAATCAGTCCTATTTATTTTTGGACGGGTTTGGATTTTGAATTGATTACCCATTTGGGTATGGGTATGGGTTTGGGATTGTCTTGAGGGTACCCGAACCAGAACCCGCCCCAAACACGAATAAAAAATATATAAAGATAGATGTGTACGTTGCATTTTAACCAAACTAGATCCAAATCCATTTCATGTATAATATGTATCGATCTACATGTATAAATATCCAATTCGATTTTCTCCTCACCATCCATTTATTCATATTAAACTAACTTTTTGTATCTTTAATATATAAAAACTATCAACACAAAAGAGTTAAACACTTAACATATATAAACATTTAATATTCTCTTTATATTGCACATTTTTATGAATCGTCATATTACACGATCTCACTCTATTTCTTCTATCTGTGAAAATATGTATACATTTATAAACAACTTAAGATTTATCATGTCTAAGATATGGGTACCCATTGGGTACACGGGTATCCGACGGGATTATGGGTACCCGCTAGAAATTACCCGTTTAATAAATAAACGGATATGGATAGTGATATTATAAATGGGTATGGGTTTGGAAATAGTAATACCCACCCTAAACCCGACCCACTGACATCCCTAATCACGACTCTACCAAAGGGCGACGAATGTGCATTTTGTATTTTGGTTTTTGGAAAAAAAGCGTTATCCAGAGGTTTAATTAGACTCACATGAAATACGTAGGTGTTAAACGTAATTCATTATCCTACGAGGAGAAAACTATAAAATACCTATTTATATAAACAATAAACCCAGAATAAGAAGTGGCACACAGGACAAGGGGACATCGTTGGTGCGAGCTGCTTCGCCAAGTCTCCAATGGCGTCCGCTACATCTGTGGTACCATCGACGCACCTCCCAAGATCGGGCCTTTCCACTTTCCCACGCTCTCTTCGATCCAATGGCCTCAGTCCCACCTCAAATCTCCACCTGAGGAGGTGGAAATCCGTGTGCTTGGGAGGCGGAGGTGCTGTTTCCACTAGTGGTGGTGGAGATTCCGACACGAGAGCTGTTGTGGTCTGTTCTGCTTCTGCCCCTTTACAATCCTCTTCATCTCCTGATGTTCCCTCTGCTCTCCTGTTCGATTGCGACGGCGTGCTCGTCGACACGGAGAAGGACGGCCACCGAGTATCGTTCAACGAGACCTTCGCGGAGGTTTGCGTCAAATGTGTTTGGCCTTTTGGATGAGTTGTTTTAGATGCAATTGGCAATTCGAAATAATAGACTAATAGTCATCGACGATCTGGATTTGAGTTTTTTGAGTTGTCGTTAATAAATAGGGTTTTGTTCAAATTCTCAGTAGGATCAGTTCTCTGTAACAGTTACTGGATCGTTACAGTGAAACCTTGAAGTCATTCGATTCTATGGAATTCGTTATAGCAGAATGCCTAATAGGCAGCGAAAATGGAGACATAACTACGTATCAATTATAATCGATTCGGACAGTGTAGCTAATGAAAACATGATGAGTGTTTTTCTTTCCTATTGAATATATGTTCTCTCGAGATTGCCCTAACTCTACCAAGTACTAATGTTGAATCTGAAATTGTGAAGTCTCTTAGCGCAGCGATTCGTCTTAGATTCTTATAATTTTGACTGCAGAGGGAATTGGGTGTCACTTGGGACGTGGATTTGTATGGAGAACTGCTCAAGATTGGTGGTGGAAAGGAAAGGTAATGAATTTTCTGTATCATACGAAAATGTACTGCTCTGCACTGATCTTATACTGTTTTTATTTTGAAAGAAATATTAATTCATGGTATATCAATCGATGTTATTAGATATATGAAACTATGTTTAAAAAGCACGCAAATATGATATTTCCCTGCAGATTTGTTAATTTCTATATCGTCTAAACATGAACAGTTGGTTTTAGATGCTTGCATTTCGGACAGTTTTAATCATTTTTCCTGATATACATCACTGTGATTATCTGGGATTTAGAATGACAGCTTATTTTAACAAAACGGGTTGGCCAGCAAACGCTCCAAAGACTGATGCAGATAGGAAGGACTTTGTTGCTTCCCTTCACAAAAGGAAGACTGAACTGTTCATGGCACTCA
The DNA here is from genome assembly GCA_037367405.1 of Ottelia alismoides. Classification (NCBI taxonomy): domain Eukaryota; kingdom Viridiplantae; phylum Streptophyta; class Magnoliopsida; order Alismatales; family Hydrocharitaceae; genus Ottelia; species Ottelia alismoides. The sequence continues at coordinate 440,964 of JAZKJV010004771.1, forward strand.
TCGAGAAAAAACTACTTCCTTTGCGCCCCGGTGTTGCTAGGTATATCACTTTTTTAGTCGTTCTGTTTTTAGTTACATTAGGTCGATGCTTGCCATCTCACTCGTCTTTCAACCATCCTTTTGAGTTGTTTATTCAACATTCTTCTTTCTTTAGCTAATCTCCTTCATTTTATTAAGGTAGAACCTTAGCTACCACTTTGTTTTTTGTCGAAATTGTTCTTTTCGCGTAGATTGATTGATGAGGCTTTCTCAAAGGATGTAAAAGTCGCGGTTTGCAGCACATCGAATGAAAAGGCGGTATGTTTTTTCCCCTGTAATTTGCTGCTTGTCTTGATATACCAATTAACAAAAGCTATGCACATCATCTTTGATCTTATTTTTCCGAATAGCCTTTTAGAGGATGCCTTGACATTGCACTCACTATTGCCAATGTAATATAATTCGAGTTTTTCATTATGTTTCTTATTGGAAATATTAGGTTGGTGAAGTCGTCAGTTTTTTTTACTGTAGAAAAAATTGCAATAGAACTTCAGATAACATGTTAAACTTGTTGAACTGTAAGGCCCTTTCATTCAGAAGCATTTAAGATCTTTGCTTGGCAGTAATGGTGGAATGATGAAAGTCTATTTGCATTGGTTGTGGGTAAGAGCACTTTGTACTGTTTCTTTGACAGGTTTCTGCCATAGTTACCTTCTTGTTGGGACCTGACCGTGCTGCGAAGATCAGAATATTTGCTGGGGATGTGGTTCCTCGGAAAAAACCTGACCCAGTAAGTCTCACCTCAAAACTTCGATAATATCTCGTTCCAAGAAAAATAAACTCCCTTGGTTTAAATTCCGAGCATACGATTTTATTTAAAAGAATTAATTAGAGGTGTGAAAAACTACATGATCAGTAATGCTATAATCTGTTGAAAACTGTTGGCAGATCGCGATTGCGAAATCTAATGATGAACCATAAAAGTCGTCATAACTGTCGATCTTCATTAAGAAATATGTGATGTCAACTTCTTAAACTACAGATTTCCCTTTTTAATATCAAAATCATGTGCATTATTCATTCGAACCAGTACTAAACGATAGCCTTGATCTCGCAGATTTTTGATGGTCGATCGGGTTTAAGTTTTCGATAATTCCATTAATAAAGATGTAGATGAAGTGTCATTTTAATGCACGGTGTAAATAATTTGTCATTTATCCCATGTCCAAACTGGTCAATAACTTATCAGCAGGTTGTCACAGGGGTCTGTATGAATCTATGTATCTGATAATAGGCGAGCTCACAGTGTAATAACTTTGCATCCAATTATATTACTGGAACTGTAATTTCATTAAGGAAATTGTAACTGAGTTCATTGAGTAAACAACTGGAAACTGATTTCTTAATTTGCAGGCCATTTATCTTCTAGCTGCAAGCACGCTTGGCGTTGATCCATCAAGGTATAGGCTTATTTTTTCAGTGCCTTAAAAATATATTTTCCGTCCGACTCTCAAGACATGCTCGATCGAAATTATGTTTGAAATAACATGATAAGGAGGTTTATTATCACTCATGACCCCATTTAGATATGATACATTTTTATAATGGATCTTCGATCGTAAGGATTTCTGGATTCGATAATGAATCCATTTAGTCGTTGAACCTACATACTACATGTGTTTTCCTAGGAGAGCGTTGTCTTCTCTTTGCCCGTGATTTTTTGCCCTTCTTTCTAGAGCTGATTTTCCACACAAAATTTTGTGTCTCTACTAATTGCTTTGTGCATTGTTTTAGTTGAGTCAGTTCTCAACAATTACCATATGCATTTTTGCAAAATAATCAGTTGGAATCTAGAGACATCTTCTGTAGCTTTGTCTACTGAATGGATAGACATCCTTAAAGCTTGATAACAATGTTCATCCAAGAATCGAGATTTCGATATAGAAGCCCATATCCATGATGTTTTGATGTGATTTCTCGTTAGCTACAGAGATGAGATCAACCTTCTTGAATTCCGAATTTATCATGTGGACATCTTTCATGAAGATCTGATAAATGGTATTGTATTCCCTTGTCAACAATGTATTGCAGCTGTGTTGTCGTTGAGGATAGTGCCATTGGTCTCGCGGCTGCAAAGTCTGCTGGAATGAAGTGCATTATAACGAAAAGCGGGTGAATCATTCATCTTGTCGTGTCGCAATTCATCAGAAGGTTTTTCTTGTATAACCAACTTTCTAACCCAAGGCATATATAACTCGTGATCTGCATTTGCAGCTATACAGCAGAAGAAGATTTTATAAATGCTGATGCAGTATTCGACTTCATTGGTGATGAACCTGACGTGCGATTCGACATTGGGTTTTGTGGGACACTTCTTGAGAAGCAATACGTGAGCTAACCGGGTTTTTTTCTTTGTGAATCTGATGTCCATCCTCTTGTGAATATGTGTCTTATGAAAGTGATCTGGATGTGAATAAGGATATCCTTTTCATGAATGACTTGGCAAAGCTGGCCATATTCTTTCCCCAGGAGGATGCATTTGTAACTTTGGTGTATTTTTTTAAACTTAATACTTATCAGAATTTGTTGAACTCAATACGTGTTAATAACAAAGGTGTTGGGAGTCACCATGCATAAACAACCCACAAAGCAATCATCTAAGGAGAGGGTGTTTTCTTGTTTAGTGTGTGATTTAACCACGTGCCTTACCCTAACGCACATGTATATATACACAAGGTGCTCCTAAACAAATACGTGATCGTATCTAAAAGTCGGGGTCGATCTAGATCCATTCAAATGTGTGTCGAATACCATGGGTGAACATTCAAGGGAAAATCGATAAAAGGGAAGGGGTTGGATGCGGGATAACTTCCAATATTCCCAAGACAAGAAGCTTTATCCCAAGAGAAGCTATCCCAAGAGAAGTTGTGATATCATTATCATCATTATCGTCTTTGTCCACATTTCTTTATCCTTCAAACCAATCGAACAAAACATAAACGAGAGGGATAAACTTCACTTGTCTCTTATTCCACCTTTATTCTTATCCCCTATCTAAATGGATACATAGTTACAAGGGCTTCTCCTTGAATCCCTGAAGGTGATGATGGCCCATACAAGCTCCCCTACAGGCAACCCTTCGTCATGCCCCAACTCGGGCTCACTGACATTGTAAGGAGATCCACATTTTAGAATACATGGGATTCAATTAATGGAGATCACATATGGGAGGCAATGCATTGGACTAATGAAGAGGTGATAGAATTCAAGGCATCTCGATGTTTTTGCTTGTTGAAGAAAACAACTTGCATGGTTTATTATGGTAACCCTATATAACACCCATACTCCCAAACATAGTACCACATCTAAAACTCACGAAGTGTGGGTGTGGTTTAAAGTGGTGAGAATTACTACTTGACAACTTGGGTTTAAGCATTTTGGGTGGTTGTCAACGGGTCCATCTGGGCCCATACCCAACAAGTTGTTAGGGTCGGGTTTCCTCGATAACGGACCGAGGACCTAAGCCCGGGGCGTTACACCCTAATCCCCTTCTATATAGATAGCGGATTGGGAAGAAGTACATATTGAGCCAGAAATAAAGTGGATACAGGAAATTATGTACAAGATCAAAGCTAATGGAGTATCCCCTTTAACTTAAAGCATAGATATCAAGCATGCTAGCTTATCCTTGGGAGGAATTTGCATCTCACTTCATTCACATGCCTTTCGTGAGAACAATTGCTAGTTGAAAATGTGAACTCTATGGGGCGATATTCCTTCCCTCAATGATCACAGGTTGACCAATCATACGCACCTTCACTCCGTTTTTGAAAAAGCGGTGCCTTAAAATCACCTTCAATATGCTCTAGGTCTTAATAAATGACCACTATATGTTTGGTGCTCCCACAAAACACTGGATCAAAAGAAATGTAAGTAGGAGAAGGATTGTCATAGATATAAGGACATGATGGAAAGTGCAGATGTCAAGATCTAATAGAAGAAACATTTCTCATAAGTTGTAATATCTCAGTGTGCTTGTTGTTGCATCAGTTCATCAATAAGGTAGAGTATTTGTTCTTATTCGAATTTGCATATTCATATCATAGTCTTGTCTCCTAAGAACATTCAGATACACAGCGCCACGACAATCATGATCCCAGATACTAAGATATTTCTTCATAGACTAGCTAGCACAAACTAACAATGAAGTTGATATCTGCTTTGGTGATGTTAGATGTATTGCCAGTAATATTTTTGTCACACCTAGTTGTAACATCCATACTCCCAAAGATAGTCCCACGTCTAAAAACTCATAAAGTGTGAGAGTGGGTTATAAGTGGTGGGGATTACTACTTGACAACTTGAGCTTAAATATTTTGGGTGGTTGTCAATGGATCTATTTGGGCTCGAATCCAACAAGTTGTCTGGGCCAGTTTTCCTCAATAACGGATGGGGACCTAAGCTCGGGACGTTACACTAGTATCTTCAAATAATAGATCATCAACCGGGCATAGAAATCAATTAGCATAAATGAAAGTTTGTCCCCCTTCATGCATGCATTTTCAAGGATCATTAGGCCATCTTCCTCTTCGAAGAACCATGCTTTATTAGTTTCTTGCAACTTCATGCCAAAAATATAGTAAGGTTGTCTCATATTTCTAGTCACAAGTATCTTCACCAGATTTTTTCCCCTTAAATTCATGCAATATCACCAATAAAAAACATGCCATCGTACTAAATAATTTGTACTATAATTCATTCTTTTCTTTTATGGTATAAATATAACGGTCAAAGGTCCATAACAAAAGACAATCATAAATATGACATTATGATTCTCTCCAACCATGCTCTTGAATTCGACGTCAAGGCATAACTGTCTTTACTAAGCTTGCACATATATTTCCTACCAAATCTTATAACCAGTAGGTTTTAACGTAGCTACGTCTTCAACTAAATCAACGTAGAGAGGCATTCTTAATATCGCGTTGAAGGAATATTCAGCTCTTATATACATCGATATAAAACATAACTCGGACAAGGTTGGGACATTAATGAGAAAAAATATCTCAAAATAATCAAAACATCACATGTTTAAAAAAATTAAGGAGAAAACCTATACTTGCATTACACACACATATATAGAGGGTTTATTCTGTGAGAGCATGAGAGCAGTGATTCCGGGCCACTAGATTATGTCTTCTATCTCCTGATTAATTGGAAGAGGAGAGACATGGGCAGAATCTAGTGGTCCAGACTTACTGCTCTTATGCTCTCACAGTTTTTGGTTCTCACAGATATATATATATATATATAGAGAGAGAGAGGTTGGGGAGCTTGCACCAAGGTGCATGTAACCTTACATGCACCGGTGCCATAAACGACCATTTTTTTGAAACGAAACCTTGGAGGATCTACTTAGAACTATTAGTAGAATACATGTTTCAAATTTCGTGGAAAACAGACGTTCCTAACATATTCATCTAGACAGCTAAATTTCAGTAATTCTGAGACCGTTAAAATTTCACGGTCTTGATGAATGGCTTAGGAGTCTCGAATTAAGTTGCATTTTTAATGACAACATGGTGATATATGGTGATCTAAATCTCACATGATTTCATTTCAAAAAAATAAAAAAATATGGGTGTTTATGGCACCGGTGCATGTAAGGTTACATGCACCTTGATGCAAGCTCCCCAACCTCATATATATATATATATATATATATATATATATATATACATAGGATTTCTTTCAAATAGGACTTGGTCCTTCTATCCCTAAGGAAGGCCAGCCTCTTTTTTGTATAAAACAGGATGACTTTAGTATAATACATATACAGTTTTGTATTATAATGTGAAGTTTTAATATTTGTATTATAATGCGCAGTTTTGTATGCGACTTTGTATTTATAACGTGCACCTATAATACAAATTGTATACGTATTCTACTAAAGTGTTCGTGATTTATACAAAAAAGGGCTGGCCTTCCTGAACTCAGGAAGGACTGCATCCTATTTGAAAGGGCCCCTACACACACACACACACACACACACACACACACACACACACACACACACACACACACACACACACACACACACACACACATATATATATATATATATATGGGAAAAGGGAAGCTACACCGGGTGGTGCAGCCAACTAGCTACATCCGGGCATTTTTCTCATTAGTTTTTTATTTTTTTGAAGGAAACCTATGGGAATTTACTTAGTTTATTATGTGGAATATGTGTTTCAAATTTCATTCAAAACAAACATTCCTAACATGCCCATCTAGATAGGGTCAATTTCAATAATTCTGAGACCGCTAAAATGTGATAGTCTTGATGGAGATGATAGTAGTGTCGAATTTAGTTGAAATTGGTATGATATCACGGTGATATATGGTGATTTAAACCCCCCTCGGTTTCATTTCAAAAACACAAAAAACCAACGAAAAAAGGGCCGGGTGCATCTAGTTAGCTACACCCCCATGTGCAGCTTCCCCAGTCCCTATATATATATATATATATATATATATATATATATATATATATATATATATATATATATATATATATATGTAAAGGAGCCTACACCTAGGGGTATTGGTAACTACCTACACCCGGCTCATTTTCTCATAGATTTTTTATTTTTTTTGAAATGAAACCTTTGGAGAATTAGATCACTATATATCACCATGGTGTCATTCAAAATTCAACTTAATTCGAGATTCTTATCATCTTCATCAAGACTATCAAATTTTAACGGTCTCAGAATTGCTGAAATTGACCCCTTTTAGATGCACGTGTTAGGAATGTTTGTTTTGCATGAAACTTGAAACACATATTCCCTTCAATATATTAAGAAAATCCCCCTAAGATTTCCTTCAAAAAAACTCAAAAATCACAAAAAAAAAGGTCGGGTGTAGGTAGTTACCTACACCCCTGGATGTAGGCTCCCAGCTCCCTATATATATGGAGAGAGAGAGAGAGATCATGTGAGATGGGTTTTTTGTGAGATGATGAGATAGAAAATCTCAACCACTCATTTTACCATCATTCACACTATGAAATCTTTTGGTGATTTACATAAAATAATGAGTGGAACACGTGTTTCAAATTTCGTGAAAAAACACTCCTAATATGTCCACCTGGTAGGGGTCAATTTCAACAATTCTGGAATCGTTAAAATTTGGTAGTCTTGTTGGAGGGGATAGAAGTCTCGGATTGAGTTGAATTTTGAGTGACACCATGTTGATATATGGTGATCTAAATCCTCCCAAGTTTCATGGCGTGAATGATGTTAAAATGAGCAGTTGAAATTTTCCATCTCACCATCTCACAAAAGTCCATCTCAAAAGATCGGTCCTATATATAGGATATCTTTCCAATAGGATATGGTCCTTCCATTCCTATGGAAGGCCAACGATCTCATGCATTAGTAATTAATCTGGCAGTTGTCATTAAAGGTATATTAATACTATTATTTATTTAATCAAAAACTCATTTTGATCATTATTCATTATCTAAATATAGTATGTAATCACCTAAAATAACTATTCATTAATCTCTCTCCTATTTTGCCATTCACATTATTAATAAACCATTTCAAAACCCTAATCTCATATGCACAAAAAATGGCAGGAGGAGGAGGATGCACACGATGGCAGCGTTGGCGTTTTACTCCGACCGTCGCTCGTCTCCACCATCATCAAATGTTGTACTCTGACCGACGTGTGAGTGGAGTTGATGATGATGGCATATGGTAAGGTGGTTCTTGGAGCGGTTCCAGCATCATGCTCGGCAGCATGTCAAGGTGGAAGTGGATCAACGATGACATGTAGATCGACGACAGCATGTAGATTGACGGCAATTGTGTAGATCTTCATGCCTGCGGCATCGACAATATGTAGATCGATGACTGTATGTGCATATCTTCACGCAGGAGGCATCGACAATGCATAATCGATGGCAGCGAGAATAGATCTTCATGTAGGCGTCATCAACAATGCGTAGATTGACGACGACGTGTGTAGATCTTCACGCATACGTTAAAGACAATGCATAGATCAACAACGACATGTGTAACACGGAGCTGGTAGCGCAAGGAAGCCGTACAACCAATATATGTTATATGTTTCATGTGTATTGTACATTTTTTTATGTGTATTATACAATTTTGATATGTATTATACATATTTAATGTGTATTTTTACATATCGATTGGGTGTGGATAACAATTGTAATTTTTAGACATCTTGTATATTTGATGTGTATTATACATTTTGAACGTGGATTACACATTTCAGAAATGTATCTTACGAAATTGACATTTCTTTGTATAATGTCATGCAACATTTACCAAAGTTTTGTATATTTCACGTAAATCACTAATACTGATATGAATTATTATCTACAAAGTACCACACAAACTTTACAAATGGATGATCAATCGCTACAAAAGAAACCACTTATTCTTCAAAACAACATGCGAGAATACAAACATCCACCCCACGTAAAATTGTCCAACAAAAAACAGAACATTATCTAAACAAAGTCTTGCAATAAAAACCAAAAATAGATCTAACTAAATTTACTATTTTAAAATATTAAATGGTATGTATAATTAATGCAGAAGATGCAGACCGATACCATTTTGGTTTCAAATTGATGATGCTGTTAGATTTGAATATAATGATTATGATCGTTGACCATCCTTAGAAATGGAAGGACATTGTCTTATTGGAAAGGCCCCCTATATGTGTGTATGTATTGTGTGTGTGTGTGTTGTGCGTGTGTGTGCGCATGTGTGTGTATGTGTGTGTAGGAAAGGGATCCTACTCCATAGAGTAGGTAACTTACCTACTCTATTCTTTTTTTCCCACTTCTTTTTATTTTTTTTGAAAAATGCTTCCGTAAATTTTCATAACTATATCTCTCTAATATGTCATTTAAATTTCGTCAAAAACAGAGACTCAAATGCCCTTCATCCAGACTAGGTCGATTACAACAAATCTAAGATCGTTAAAATTACATGTTCTAAATGAAGTGCATATGAGTCTCTCTTTATGATGAAATTTGAATGATATATCAGAGGGATATAGTTATGAAAATATATGGAAGCATTTTTCAAAAAAAAGAAGTGGAAAAAAAGAACGGAGTAGGTAAGTTACCTACTCCATGGAGTAGGATCCCTTTCTTCATATGTGTGTGTATTCATTTATATATCCCTCATATATATGTCATTCGAATTTCGTCAAAAGCAGAAACTCATATTCCCTCCATCTAGAATAGGTCGATAACAGCAATGTTTAGACCGCTAAAATTACATGTTCTAGATGGAGGACATAGATGTCTCTATTCTGACGAAATTCCAATAACATATAGAGGGATATATAGATGAATATACATTATGATATTTTTCAAAAAAAATAAAAAAATGCTCGAAAATGAGGCGGGGGCAACCATGGGGTAGCTCCATTTTTTCCATAGGGATCCTACTCCATGGAATAGGTAACTTACCTACTCCACTTTTATTTTTTACCACTTTTTTTTATTTTTTTTTGAAAAATGCTTCCATGAATTTTCATAAATATATCCCTCTAATATGTCATTATTTCATTAGAAATAGACTCATATGCCCTCCATCGAGAACATGTAATTGTAACGGTCTTAGATTTGTTGTAATTTACATGTTCTAAATGGAGGGCATACGCGTCTCTGTATCTGATGAAATTTGAATATGTATCTCATATCCCTATATTATGTCATTCAAATTTCATGCGAAACAGAGACTCCTACGGCATCCATCAGACATCATTTTTTAACAGTAATGGAATTGCTAAAATCAACTCCATCTGGATGGAGGTTGTAGGAATCTCTGGTTCGCACGAAATTTGAATGACATAGTATATGTATATATTGATGAAAATTTACGGAAGTAATTTTCAAAAAAAATAACAAAAATAGGAAAAATGGAGCAGGTAGCTCCCCCAAGGGGGCAGCCCCATTTAACCCCATGTCTGCCCCATTTAACCCCATTGCAAAAGGTTCCGTACCTCCAATCAGGACCATCTCCCATCCTTCTTTTGTGAGACAGCAAATCACAAGCATCCACCTCAAGATACCTTGAGTTCAAACATCTTTAACAATCAGACATACCATCGGATTTGGCTACCTAAAATTGATATAATGGAATCGGAACAACGTTGAATACATCGGAATTGATGTAACAACATCCGAAACAAACTAACAGCAAATCCAAACGATTATTATTTAACATTAACCACTTATACGATTTAGTTATACATGTCTTGTAGTTCCTGCAACTGTGAATACATGCATATTCAAAAGGCCATATCTTGAGCAAATTAAATCCAAATTTAGTAAACTCAGATCTTATGGTTTTCTTATTTAATGGGGAACAAAATCCAATTGAATATTTCGTGTTTAAATAATTTAAACAGTGTGAAAAAATCAATTTAACAGAGGTGTGAAAATTCAAATGCGATAAAACTTTCGCGATCCTTTCAAACCCAAGTCGTCCTAGGTTCATGGATCATATCCAAAACCTTTTTCGACCTAAGGCTCTGATACCACTTGAAGGATATTGAGAAAATCCTCAAGCGCATCACGGAAGCGTGATGATCGTATCTCATACGATCGGGGCGACTAATCGCACTAGTCGCGAGATGCAGCGGAATTTAAAATTTTATAAACGATGAAACCACATGATCACAAGAACATTTCTTGTATCGTTTCATCAAACCACAAAGTATTGGGAATACCTCTCGAAGCGTGGTTGCGATCACGAGATCTGTAAAGCAAGAGATCCTCCTGTCTTAAGTCCGATCCACGGAGACAGCACTTGCGGGCGCGATGATGAGACGCGTGACTCCCGCAATCCTCGACGAAGATCCAAGCCTCGAATCTCCTGATATCGTCCAACGAAATCCGTCGTCCACCTCTAGAGCAAGCAGCCCCAAAGAAGGAGATCCTCGAGTAGTCGATGGCGAAGGCGAGAACTTCTCTCTTTCTCAACAAAGGTGGTCGGTCACCTTGTAGAGAGGGAGAGAGAGAGAGAGGACGAGAATGAGAGGGAGAGAGAGAAGTGGAGTAGACGTCTACTTGATGTACTCTTCAAGGGTTAGGGTTGCCCTCCTTATATACTAGTTTGGGATCCAATGGATCTCAATCCATGGCTCATATGGATCCAACGGCTATTGTCATCCAAGAGCCATCCAACGGCTATGATTGTTGTTCGTTAAAAAACAACAATATTAATTGATATTAAATTAAATATATGTTGAATTAATCAACACAATTTAATTAACATAAATTAATTATTAAGAGATAATATGATAACAAATAAAGAGAGGCAACAAACCACCCAAAATTTTAGGGGGCGTTACCTATGACTAAGTCATAGGTGATGCCACCTCTTATTTGATGGTATTTTTGTCTCCTTTATTTTATCTTATTATTTCTTAATTAATTGCAATAACTATTATTGCAATAATATCCACCAAATTAATTCCAAATTAATTTGATGAATATTCCAATCATGCCATTGAAAAATATGTGAATCATATTCACATTCCAAACTAATTTGTAAATTACATTTCCAATTAATTAACTAATGTAGATCTAATCCATATTAATAATTAATAAATGCTATTTACAATATTTCTCTCTCTCTGATATATTATAAATCCTATTTATAATATACACAGATATTCTGGATATCACTATCCACGATCTGCTTATCCTTGATAATTAAATCTCATTTAATTATCTTGGACAATCATTCTCACAATATGAATCTCATTCATATTGTACTTGATAATTAAATCTCATTTAATCGTCAAGGCCTTCTTGCTTGGATACTAAATTCATCACAGGAATTATTCTTGAACTCCTTCAAGAATAATATGCCTTCTCCGCAGATACTTGGAGATAAGGACATGGCGATTGTATTGTTCCACGTATAATGACTTGGATGTTGAGATCTCATCTCAAATCCAGATCTAACGGACCTCCCACAGATGCTTGATTAAATCAAGTCCGTATACTTAATCTTCTCATTGCATCTGATCACATTCAGATCAATGTCCAACACTTGGACTAAGATCAAGTTACTTCTCTACTGAGAGGAGTCACTAAAATCCAGACCTGTTTCATCACTCCCTCGGACTGGAAGCGTCATGGTTATACAATCGTTTATGATCACATCACCCTCAGGTATTCCCAATACCTGCACATCATGCATACTGGAAGACCAATGATCAACCTAAAGATGAAGATCAATTTTACACTGTCTTCTTCTGGGTTTGATCACCAAGTTTCTCAATCTTGATCATTGGGATTTGGTATCGATCATATGCTTTCCCAAAGCATATATCATACCTTCAAATTCTTGTCATGCTTCCAAAGCACGACGACCATGCATGGAATTTGATCGGTCCCAATACCTCATTAGTGAGATCATGTCTTCCGGTTCATAAGTGGACTTGTATGATCCCTTTGAGAGATCGTACTACTCATATGCCCTTATATGCACACCAGCTCGCCGGTGTATAGACCTTGGTTAGGTCATCAACCTATTGGTCTGTCAAATGTACACACTCAGACATATAGTAACACATCTGTCTCTGGTCAGAGGATGTGTGCCTATGTTGTGACAGCATTCAACATAGGACTTAGGTTATCTCGGTCTCGTTAAGTCAATCCTTTGACCTAACTAATCTGACACCTCCGAATCACTATTCCTATGCAGAGGATCTGCATCAAGAGGTCGGTCAGATATCAGCCTATGTGAGAAAGGATTGCCATCTCCTACTCAGGCTGGAGATCATCTCTTAATAATCATTTGACGGTGCTTGATGAGTCCTCTATCTAACTCTTTAGATATTCATCCAAACACCAGCCTCTATGATTCAATCAATGAATCAACAGTTGTATGATCATTAAGATGGCCATGGTACATAACCCTAATTGTACAGAGGGACCTATTATGCAAATTATTTATTCTTCATTTCAGATCAGGGAATGATACGTGCAATAACATTTATTGCATAATGGCTCGTCGTGGGTTCGCATGTCCAACAATCTCCCACTAGCCCAAAGAGCCATTAATGGGCTAATCATTTAAACCCACACTCATGTGACAATCATAGGCTATTTAGAAAATAGCTAGGTAAGTTGATCAGTCACTCTGTTCCCAAATGACTATGCCAAGTCCTTTTATGGCACTTGCATATCTCTTAGTAATAGTGATCGCATCCAATGCAAATGTTGCATCTTATGCAACCAATACCCAATCTTGATAAAGCAATTATAGTTTTCTTGACACTATTTCTCAATAATTATTATAACCAGTATTTCCATAATCCTTATCAGAATACCCTTATTCCTGGAGATCGCTATCTCTTAACGTATCTACAGTTAAGACATTTTTAGATCTCTATCTATAAAGTCTTAAGCTTTTGAAGATATGACTTTGAGATCATTATCTAAAAAAAAACTTGTCATGTATGAAGATTTTGTCATTACTGCAATCAAGTGTTTTCTCTCCATAGTTTGATTAGCAACACTTTACTACTCCCACTGCATGGCAGATATCTGACTTTTGTACACATCTAGCACACACTTAGCTTCTCGTAACTGATACACAAGTGCAAGCAGTTCTAGCATTCACTTCCTCAACTCTTTGAGGTGTTATCCCTTTAGATAGGTCAGTACCAAATCTTAAGGGAAGGAAGCCTTTCTTGGAATTTCCAAGAAAATGGAACATGTCCAAGGGGTACTACAAATGTGACAGTCCCAATACCCTCTTCTCTTTGCTTCTGAACACCTTCAGAACTAAGATCCAAGAGGCATCTTTTGAGATCACATCTCAAGGTATGGAATAGCCAGATCATAAAACACATATTATCATCCTTATATCATTCCAAATGATTAGGATATTATCTACATTTAGCACGATGAACACAATTGCACTCCCACTAAGCTTCACATGGTACACCAAGATTATATCTGAAATTATAACATTTATAATTTCAATCAATTAGTTCAAGTATCAACTCTCAATCGAAGGGGTCGGTCGGTGGGCAATATAAGTTATGGGAAGCATTCCTTATCCTCTTTTTCACTATTATAAGCAGAAAGAGCCTCAGGGGCCAATCAGAGCTTTCTGCGGTCTGGCCAATCAATCAGAGCTAGCAGCTTTCCGCGGAGCTTCTGGTCGAGCGGAATGGCTATATAAATCTTTGTCGAGACTCGGCCGCTTGGTTGAGTTATAGGGCTCAGGGCTCAATTGAGATATATGGTTTCTGGGCGCAATTGAGATATATGGTTTCTGGGCGCAATTGAGTGTATATGGTTTCGGGCTTTCGGAATCAAGCTGCAGATCAAACTGCTTGATGTTCATAACGACGTCATGCTCGCGTTCGGGAAAGAAATCGTCGAGAGAAAGCTTCGATCTTTTTCATTGCCCAAGTCTACCACATTTTTTCCGAAAGACTGGTGCTTCGCTACTACTAACGAAAGCACCATCGCTCGTGCTCTCTCACCAACTGCTTCACTGACTGATTTAGAGTGAGAATGCGTCCGTCCTGGGGATCACCCTTATTTCATATCAGATAGCTAGTTATTTTCTTATCCTTTGAGTCTAGTTCGTGGGTGGGATGAATCCTAGTGAGGCCTGAGATTAGACTTCGTGGTCGGAGGATCCAGTTAACGGAGAAGACTCTCCTCCCTGATAGTTCGTCATAAAATCTTATGTTCCATTAACAAGAAGCTTATTTGAGTCTATAGATGGATTTCTTTAGCTTTCACACCTTACTTTCCCAAATTATGAAGCCCTGTGGCTACTTCATGTGAATATCCTTAGAGAGGTATTCTTAGAGGAATGCAATCTTGACTTACATCTTGAAGATGAAATAGTCAAGTTGTGTAGCTAAGGTTAGCAATATTCTGATGATTTTAAGCATGGTTACCGAAGAGCAAGTCTCATTGCAAGCAATGTCTTCTCTTCCGGTTTGTAGCTCATGGCTACGAACCGTGCTTTGAAGGTCTCTACCTTCTCATCAGGTTCCCTCTTTCTCTTGAAGATTCATTTGCACCTTAATGGGTCTAACCCTTATAGGTGGATCCTCGAGGGTCCATATACAACACTTGTATATGAAGTCTACTTTAGACTTTATTGCTAATATTCATCTTTCCATGTCATGATCCTCAGGAGCTTCATCACATAAAGTCCAATCATTTTCAGACTTAACTGACACATGGAATACATCCTCAAACTCATTTGAAGAAGTATTAGTGTTTCATCTTTAATTGTCCTTTTAGTTCCTATTCAGGAACCTCATTATCTTCTAAAGATTAAATGAGTTCCTACACTTCATTTTCATCTTAATTCTCAAGAGAGTCATCCTCTAAGAATCACATTCTCAGAGATGAGATCTTTTAAGAATCTCAGGGTCATAAAGTAGGTATCCAATATCATTTTTTACTTTCCTAATTAAGTAGCACTCTCAAGTGCTAGATTCCATATTACATGCATGGAACCTTATTAAGGATATATATTGTAGTCTCTACTACACATATATACCTAGAAACTAAGGGATAATTATGCTAAAATTAATCATTGATCAAATCATGTCACACATGATTCAATTGTATCTCCCTACAACTCCATTGAGTTTAGGTATGTTAGGAGGATTGAGATAGAAACAATATTCATATCTTCATAAGGTATTCTTTGAATTCATATAATAGGTACTTGCTACCTTGGTTAGATCAAATTCATTTAATCTTCCTTCAAACTTTGGTTCTAAACCAAAATTTGTGAAATCTTTGAACATTTCAAAGGTTTCTCAGGTGAAGAGAAGAAATTTCATATCATACATAAACATCAATAGATATCATATATCCATGATTTTTACTATGATATAGATGATCTACATACATCAATATGTATGAGATCCTGAATACCTTGACATCTTACACCTTTCCTAAGAGAAGGGTGTATTGGACATTCTTCGAATATAATATTCACAAGTACGTAAGATTTGAAATTTTTAGACATTCTAAAGTTTCATATCTTACTAGTCTATTGATTTCATCAGCAGACATATGTCCAAGACTTGATGCCAAATCATTGTCAAATGATCTTCATCCTCCTATTGATCCTATAAAGATTTTGAATTTCAATATTAGAAATCTTAGTGAACCATTCATTAATTTTCCAATTTTTTGGAGTCTACTAGATGTCAGATTACTATCTGAAATATATCCATCATAACTCTTTATGATAGTTCTATCTCAGAATTCATGTTTATTTCCAACATTTAGAAAGAAACAATGAGTGTATTCTAACATCTAGGTCATAGAGACATTTTCAAAGACTAAGGGCTCTCCCACTGAGAATATGTAGTCTATCAATCCAATGGAGATTGTTGCAACAATTGCACCAATATCCATGTAGATGACTATAAACCTTAAGATCAAATTTTTCCAGTCTTCTAAAACATGTGCAACACATTGCAAGTGTTGTTAGAGGATTGAGATATAATTATTAGGCTTTATCTTTTCAAATAAGCAAGTCAAATTCAATGGTCAAATGTAGATATAGATTATTATGATGCACTATCTGAGTCCTTCACTAAGGATTTTAAACAGACTTGATAGTCATACTATCAACACATCAACTTATTGCAGTATTGGTAATCATCCAACTCTTTGGATGTCATATGGAAGTCACAGAAGTATGATCAACTCTTTGACTATTCTTCTCATCTTGGGTCTGACCCATGCTTCCACTGTGCTCCCTTTATCTACAAGCAATCATTGCTTAAGACTAAGGATCTCTTATGTTAAATTCAAAAGAATTTAATGTAAGAGCACTTCAACATTTATACATGCTTCATTAAATTTATACAATATGAATATTATGAAGCTTCATGAATGACTTGAGTAAAGATAGTAGAATGATGACACTCATCATATCTACATACATCGTAACTCTTAGAGACTTAAGTTCAGGTAGGTATTCAAACATTTTGAATACATCATTTCTTTCGAGCTACCATTCTGCATAATGCAGAGAACCATGTCATTCATGACTAAATGTCTAGAGCACATATGTATGCCCGAATATCTTCTTAGATTTTATAAGGATTATTTGACAATTGCGATCATCATCGACATGTCACTTCCAAAGTATACTCGATGAAAGATCAAGACTATAGAGACATACAAACCATAAGGTGATGTCTAATTGTCTTATTTAATTGTCATTCCTCATTATGTTGAGGAAACTTGCACATTGCAACCACATACATTATGTGTCCAATTGCAAGTACAATATCTGGATCATGAGTCCAATCCATGATATTTTACTGGTTATTATTGAGTATAACATTGAGTGGGTTTAATGAAGGATTATCTGAAATAAGAAATTTGCATAAGGGTATATATATTATATATATACATATTTTACTTTGATTTAGGAATTTTTATATCAAAGTTGTCTTGCCTTGTCAACAATGAAAGTTCATTCCCTTAATCACTTTCAATGTAAGAGATATTCTTACCATTATATCTCTAGCAAGATCTGGGATCTCCTTTCCTATCTTTGTCACATCCCAATAATATGAGAACCTGCGACTCCGATAAAAAGAAGCGGGAACACATTCTGCCTTGCAAGTCCAATTTGCATCTCCCAATTCGGTCTTTAATACCCGGGCCCACCACCCATAAAGTGATGTTGACCCGTCATTAATTGAACCAACGGTCAACAGGCTTAATACTCACTATACACAATCCAATATCGCCCCAATAATATGAGGACCCGATATTGGGGTCACTACGTATACGACCTTACTCTTTCGAGAAGCAAAGAACCCGATCCAAATAATTGTATATAGGATTTGTCACTTCGGACAGGCGTCTCCTATATACAACTTTTGGCGACGAAGTTCTTTGCCTTGACGGGAGACCATGGATGTCACTTATGTGATCCTCCACCTCATATTCAAATTGTAATTAATTATCGTGAATCATATTCACATAATTAATTCTTCCAAGGGAAATACACATCTATTCATAATAGAGTGTTTCAATAGGATATAATTAATTTAATCATATTAACTTAATTATCAATCTAATCAACAAACTTTGAGTTTTACTTGAATAGTAGGTATAATCTCAAAGTACGTATTAATTCGAATTTTAGTAATTAGAAAAATACACTTTGATTTCTCCGACATTATCCAGTCCCTACCCGCGGTCATGGCAAGTACCGGCGAGAATGGTACGTACCACATACTTTGCAACCCACTACCCCAGCGATCTCCGACTAGACACCATATCCACCTCAAGAAAGAATAATGCCAGATAGTTCATCATGTATTTTGAGATGCTCATCGGTCTTTCAACCGAAATTATACCATATAATATACATCAAAACAATTTTTGATTATATTATAAGGAGATTTGCTAAATAAATCCCCAATCATATTCAAGCAAGAGGATTTTGCATGTAAAAGTCGTGCTACAACTATTGTAGGATGATCTAGGGTTTTGTATGCAAAAAATGTTTGTTGATGATTTCATATTAACCAATGATCAAGATCAACTATCTTATCATTATGGTTAGTGGGATGTTATCATCTCTAAATATTTCAAAAATACTTATCAATAATCATTTCAGAAAATTAACAATTAATTTTCATCAAATTATTTGAATGACTATCACAAGGCTCATGATCAAATTTGTCAATTTCCAGCAGTGACCCCCAATCACTAAAATTAACTTATCTTGATCAATTTAAATCCAAAATTCGCAAAATTAGTTCCCTAAGATTGTCAACTTGATTTACAACAGAACCTAAGTGATATTTCACGTATTTTGAGGCGCAACAAAATCGTAATTAACAAATTAATCACGTTCTGTTCTACAGTTCCCGCAACTATGAATACATGCATATTCAAAAGGCCATATCTTGAGCAAATTAAATCCAAATTTAGTAAACTCAGATCATATAACTTTCTTATTTAATGGGGAACAAAATCCAATTGAATATTTCGTGTTTAAACAATTTAAACAGTGCCGAAAAAATCAATTAAACAGAGGTGCGAAAATTCAAATGCGATAAAACTTTCGCGATCCTTTCAAACCCAAGTCGTCCTAGGTTCATGGATCATATCCAAAACCTTTTTCGACCTAAGGCTCTGATACCACTTAAAGGATATTGAGAATCCTCAAGCGCATCACGGAAGCGTGACGATCGTATCTCATACGATCGGGGTGACTAGTCGCACTAGTCGCGAGATGCAGCGGAATTTAAAATTTTATAAACGATGAAACAACATGATAACAAGAACATTTCTTGGATCGTTTCATCAAACCACAAAGTATTAGGAATACCTCTCGAAGCATGGTTGCGATCACAAGATCTCTAAAGCAAGAGATCCTCCTGTCTCAAGTCTGATCCACGGAGACAGCACTTGTGGCACGATGATGAGACGCGTGACTCCCGCAATCCTCGACAAAGATCCAAGCCTCGAATCTCCTGATTTCGTCCAACGAAATCTATCGTCCACCTCTAGAGCAAGCAGCCCCAAAGAAGGAGATCCTCGAGTAGTCGATGGTGAAGGCGAGAACTTCTCTCTTTCTCAACAATGGTGGTCGGGCACCTTGTAGAGAGGGAGAGAGAGAGAGGACGAGAATGAGAGGGAGAGAGAGAAGTAGAGTAGGCGTCTACTTGATGTACTCTTCAAGGGCTAGGTTGCCCTCCTTATATACTAGTTTGGAATCCAATGGATCTCAATCCATGGCTCATATGGATCCAACGACTATTGTCATCGAAGAGCCATCCAACGGCTATGATTGTTGTTGGTTAAAAAACAACAACATTAATTTATATTAAATTAAATATATGTTGAATTAATCAACACAATTTAATTAACATAAATTAATTATTAAGAGATAATATGATAACAAATAAGGAGAGGCAACAAACCACCCTAAATTTTAGGGGGGCGTTACCTATGACTACGTCATAGGTGACGTCACCTCTTATTTGGTGGTATTTTTGTCTCCTTTATTTTATCTTATTATTTCTTAATTAATTGCAATAACTATTATTGCAATAATATTCATCAAATTAATTCCAAATTAATGTGTGAATATTTTAATCATGCCTTTGAAAAATATGTGAATCATATTCACATCCAAACTAATTTGTAAATTACATTTCCAATTAATTAACTAATGTAGATCCAATCCACATTAATAGTTAATAAATGCTATTTACAATATTTCCTCTCTCTCTCTGATATATTATAAATCCCATTCATAATATACACAGATATTCTGGATATCACTATCCACGATCTGCTTATCCTTGATAATTAAATCTCATTAAATATCTTGGACAATCATTCTCACAATATGAATCTCACTCATATTGTACTTGATAGTTAAATCTCATTTAATCATCAAGGCCTTCTTGCTTGGATACTAAATTCATCACAGGAATTATTCTTGAACTCCTTCAAGAATAATGCGCCTTCTCCACAGATACTTGGAGATAAGGACAGGACGATTGTATTGTTCAACGTATAGTGACTTGGATGTTGAGATCTCATCTCAAATCCAGATCTAACGGACCTCCCACAGATGCTTGATTAAATCAAGTACGTATACTTAATCTTCTCATTGCATCTGAATCACATTCAGATCAATGTCCAACACTTGGACTAAGATCAAGTTACTTCTCTATTGAGAGGAGTCACTAAAATCCAGAGTTGTTTCATCACTCCCTCGGACTCGAAGCGTCATTGTTATACAATCGTTTATGATCACATCACCCTCAGGTATTCCCAATACCTGCACATCCTGCATACTGGAAGACCAATGATCAACCTGAAGATGAAGATCAATTTTACACTTTCTTCTTTAGGGTTTGATCACCAAGTTTCTCAATCTTGGTCATTGGGATTTTGTATCGATCATATGCTTTCCCAAAGCATATATTATACCTTCAAATTCTTGTCATTCTTCCAAAGCACGACGACCATGCATGGAATTTGATCGCTCCCAATACCTCATGAGTGAGGTCATGTCTTCCGGTTCATAAGTGAACCTGTATGATCCCTTTGAGAGATCGTATTACTCATATGCCCTTATATGCACACCAGCTCGCCGGTGTATAGACCTTGGTTAGGTCATCAACCTATTGGTCTGCCAAATGTACATACTCAGACATATAGTAACACATCTGTCTCTGGTCAGAGGATGTGTGCCTATGTTGTGACAACATTCAACATAGGACTTAGGTTATCTCGATCTCGTTAAGTCAATCCTTTGACCTAACTAATCTGACACCTCCGAATCACTATTCCTATGCAGAGGACTGATGAATACCCATTCATCACTCTTTATTCTTGTATTTTAGCTACAAAACCTTTGCCAAACACATGTAGATATATGTAAATATCAATAATTATCATTTGATATGCATTGTGTAAAATATAATAATTAGCATGTTTTTGTGCAAAAATAAAATAATAAAGAGACAAAAGAAAAAGAGGGAGATATTTAGAATGAATATTGAGTGACCTAATCCTAAGGGAGGGCTCAGCATGGGCCTGACCGCATAAAAACCAAAGTAGAGGGAGATAAGGAAGCTCACCCTTGTACATATCTACCTATATATAAATATAAATATTTCCCTCTAAAAATAAAAATAAAAATGGGTGTGTATTTATATGTAAATATTTGTAAATATTAAATTAAATAAAAATGAGAGAAATTAAAAAGAAAATAAAAATACCCTTCCTTGTATATATTCATCATGTACATAAAACTACACATATATTTATTTATCCCTATAAATAAATAAATAAAAATCCCATAAAAATTGTATATATTCTATACTTCATAATGTAAATAAATAAAATAAAAACTATAAAAACAAAAATAATATAAAAAGAACAAAAATAAAAATCAAAATAAACATTGTATATATACCATATATGTATATAAATAAAAGTAATTATTTTACCCTTGTAAATAAATAATAAAAATAAGATAAAAATACCAAAATATTCCAAATTTTAACGTGTAAATAAATAAAATATAAAATTGGAATAAAAATGTACAAAAATAAATAACTAAAAATAAAAATTAAGGACCTGCATCAAGAGGTCGGTCAGATATCAGCCTATGTGAGAAAGGATTGCCATCTCCTACTCAGGCTGGAGATCATCTCTTAATAATCATTTGACAGTGCTTGATGAGTCCTTGATGAATCCACATTTCATCATCTTTATTCTATCATTTTGGCACCTAAAACCCCAGCAAATGCCTGTAAATAGCCTTAAATCAAGCATCTTAGCATTCATGCACGTGCATCTAAACACTGTGTAAATTACTGTAATTAAGGCCAAAATTATAGAATAAATAAAGAAAAGAAAAAGAATAAAATATTGTAAATATTTTATGACCCAAAACCCCCGAGACCTAGGCATCGTGATGAATAGGTCGACAAGGAATAAAGTAGGGGGAGATAAGGCCAAAAACACAGTCAAAATACCTATACTTGTTAAATCATTCTTTATTCATTTTGGGACCTATTTTTGGTTCCACTTTTTGTACATCAAATAAAGAAACTTTGTACATGAAAGTTGTAGATAATTTAATAAAGAAAAATACAAAATTGATTTCACAGAAAAATCATGTACAGACAAAAAGATATGGTCTGAATAAGAATCCAAAATCCCAACTTCCCAGACCCGTATCTCACAGCTGACAACTCCAAATGCATCAAACTCACCTTTAATTGTATATAGAATAAAATAATCTACCCATTGGCGGTGGTTTCGCATTTGGCGGAGCTACGGTTTGAAAGTTGAGTTTTGGACCCTCATTGTATACTTGTACTGAATAAAATATTCAATTTATTCTTTATTCATTATTTATTCATTTTTATATTTTTATAATTTTGTAAATATTACTTATAATGTATATGTGCATTAAAATTGAAATAAAATTCCAAGAAAAATAAAAATAAAAATAAAAATACTTGTATAAAGAATACATAGGCATACTGCATACACTTATACCTATATATAATACACTTGTATTTTATTAAATATACAAAACATCTCAGAAAAATAAAATAAAAATATATTTATGTATATAAAAGTATGTTATAATGTTATAAAATACTAAATAAAAATAATAAAAATAAAATACCAAAATAAAAATAAAATATCAAAATAACATAGGTATTATACCTATATAGGGTTAAAAAGGTAACTTATAAAATACAAGTCATAAAAACAAATAAAAATCAGAATTAAATACTACATAAAATTTTGAACATTTTTTTTATAACTTTTATTTAATTCGGCCATTTAGTATTTTAAATTGAATTAACAAATAATTTTTCCAGGGTTTTTCCTGGTTGGTCCACGTGGACCAACCAGGTGCAAACCCTAGTTGACTTCGGTCAACTAGGTGACCTATACCCTGTAGCCCTTGTCAGACCCACTGTTGACCCCATGTTCACCATTTTTTCGAGGAGCGAACTTGCATCCTTTCGACTCGATTCCTTCTGCAAAATCCTTCCTCGTTCATCCCTCTTGCCCGCCAAGTGATTACATGGGGGTATGGATCACTGAAACGCTCCAGAAATCTTGGTCTTTGGACCTCTTCCACCTCGGGTCAAACCACATATAACCGACCCTCTTCCTTCCTTTTCGAATGGAGTCCCCTTGGTCCACCCCTCTCCGCCTCTCCAGTGCTCTGAGCCTTGCCGGAGGTGACAGCTCCGCCGCGAGCTTCTCAGCTAGGGCGAACGAGGTCGAGGACGACTCCAGCACCTCCGCCAACCGCCGGCGTCGAGGTAACTTTCATCCTCTGGTTCCGGCCATTGAGGGCTTCCACCCCGCTATTTCTTTCTTGCATTCACCTCCTGTTAGCTTTAGGATCAAAAACCCCAAAAAAATCTTAAGTTTCATCGCGTATTTCGTCCATTCACGCATCCTCGCCGGAGCGCACCTCCGGCCACCGTCGACCGTTTCTCCTCGCGCATAGTTTAGGTCCACCCACGGTCCAGGCACTTTGCCCTGGACCTTCTAACTCTTTTTGCAGGGTCAAAGAGCATTGACTCGCGCCTGGGCGCGATTTTGAAGCTCGCCGGAGCTCAGCCGAGCTCTCCAGCTCCGCCGATCGTCTGCGGGCAGCACGGGCATCCCCGTGCAATTTTGAAGCTCCCAGGACGTAGAAGACGACCCCAGGAGTCTGCAGCTCCATTTTGGAGCCCTAACTTCGTCGGAGGACGAAGATCTGGAGCGGCGAAGTTCGCCTCGCCGACGTTCTTCGCTGTTCTTCCTCATCGCCTCCCAGCCGTTGGATCGAGCCGCAGCTCCAGATCAAGCAGTAGCCGTTAGATCTCCCCACGTGTCCACCGTCCGATCAACCGAGGAGGATCTAATCCAGGCCGCACAAGCCAACCGTCATCGCGCGCCCAGGACACGCCACGTGGATAAGTGGACCGCCTCCAGCCGCTGGATCGCGCCCCGTCGCCCAGCCGTTGGATGCGTGCCACGCGTCTCCATCAGAGCGCCCGGGCGAGGGTATTTTGCATCTCAACCCTCGCCATTTTTGTATTTAATATTTAGTTTTTAAACTTTCGTCTGTAGCGTAAAAATTTTGTAATATTTGCAAAAAGACCCCTAGGCTTTATTTATTTGCACTTAGGTCCTCCGCCACGTCACCTCACGTGACCAGTTCACGTGATGTGTGGGCATTTTGCAGAGGACCCCTCAAATATTTGGGTATTTCGTTTCAGTCCGTAAACTTTTGTATTAAGTGTAAACTTTTTGGATAAATTGCAAGTAGACCCCCAGGGTTTTCTGATATTGCATTCCAGTCCCTCCCAGGCGCGTGCAAGTCACGCGCCCTGGTGGGTAATTTGTGAACGTGCCCAGGCGGCTTATGTATTTACATTTTGGTTCCAGAAATTGAATATTCAGTTATATATTTTTGTGGAAAATTGCATGTTTGTCCCTGGAAGTTTTGTAAATTGCATTTATGCCCCTGCCAGGCCTGATTGTTAATTGGTTGCTTATTGTATTTATTTGAATGATCATTTCAAGCCCAAAAATTCCACAAAAATAGACTTAAGCTCCTGGATAGGTGTACTTTCACGCCACATATTTAGTTTTTGATTTTATTTTATTTTCTTATTTATTAAAAATCAAAAACTCCCTTTTTGTGCACTGTCTAGCTTAGAAAATACCAAAAAAATATTAAAACCCCTCCAAAAATTCCAAAAAAATCACCTAGTGTCTATTTTATCCTATTTTAGTGTCAGTCCAAAAATCATTAAAAATCTCAAAAGAAAAACACTAAAAATTTAAAAACACTCAAAAACTTCAAAAAAATATATAAAATTGTAGAAAACTTCAAAAATCAAAAACTCAGTTCCTGTTTGTTCCTTATTTTACCCTTTTTATTGGAAAAATAGTGTGAAAATTTTGAGCTACTGTTTGCTATTTTTAATTCCTATTTTTGTCACAGCCAGCCCTATTTCCACTGTTTTGCCTTAATTCAGTAATTAAAAATACCAAAAACACCTTGAAAGACCCCAAAAAATCACAAAAACAGTAGAAAACTATAAAAATACCAAAAACATTTTATTCCTGAATTTTTGAGTATTTTTGAGCATTTTTATAAATATTTTACCTTGCCTTGTCTTATATTGCCTTTACTTTCCAATATTGAAAAAGAAATACAAAAATATAAAATATAAAAATATAAAAATCAGAAAATCAAAAATCAAAATACAAAATTAAAAATTAAATAAAAAAATTATTAAAAATTAAAAACCCACAAAAATTGTAGTTGCTTGCTTGCTTGGTGTAGACACATCATACACTCACACACTTGCATACATTTGCTTGAGCTACACTGCTTGCTCCCTGTGTTCGAACTCTCTGCATACTTGACACTATACACCATTCGTGCAGAGTTAAAAATAAATTTTAACTCCACATTGTTTCTAATTTGTTGATCTTAGTGTGGGTTAATTGTTGATTAATTTCGGAATTTGTGTGGTCAAACACCGACTGTTGACTCGCCTTGTGAGTCGATATAACCGCATCGGATTCCGTGAATGTCAAATGGCGCCGTTGCCGGGGAGCAACAGCTTGTAGTTCACATTTTTGATTGATTGTGTGATTGTTTACCATAGCTTTATTTTCCATCTCACATTTTTGATATATATTATTGAGCTATCTGACCATCTCTTGTCTTGTCTTCTTGCGAGGGACCGCGGAGCGAGGCGGATCGCCTAGGCGACCCGACGCAACCTTGGGACGTGGAGCCGGCTTTTCTTTAGCCAAGCCGGCAGGAGAGAGCAAGGAGTGAGAGAGAGAGTGCTTAGATTAGCTTGTCTTTTATTCTTGGTGAGAGAGTGATTCATTTAATTTGTAATAATACAGGTACCTTGGACTTGGACACTTGAACATTCGGGCCTAATTTCCGGGTGTTTGTTCACCCGGGGGCTCACCGCCGTTTTGACCGCGTTTTCATCGCTTGTCATTTTCCGGTTTTGTTTTCATTTTACACTTTCTTTTGTGGATTGAGCTCTTAGTTATAGGTCTGCTTGACTCGATTAGAATAGGTCCAAACACTTAATTATATTTGCATGTTCCTATAGATTCGTATTTGGACTTAGACTAATTAAACAGTTAGTTAGTAGCTCCCAAATCCACGCACCGCGAGCTCACACCCGAACAAGCGCTTTCTCCTACCCCAAATGTGTTGGGCAGAGGAGGGGTGAGCCTAGACCGGACACTCGGATTAGAAGTTGCTAGCTAGCTTGTGGTTCTTCACGCTAGCAGTTGCCTGTACTAGGACGATTTCCGCCTTGCATTTCGCCATATAGATTAGGTTTAAAAATTCTGCTTTGCATCCCGCATGGAGAGAGCTGGGATTCGCTGTAAGTCTTCTAACTTTGCACGCATCATCTAGGCACAAAGGTGAGATTTCCACCTTGGTGTCGACTTGCACGGCTTTTCCGACTCTATTCTCCCTCTGTTTTTGGAACAAAGTAGGATTAAGGAAAAATACAAAAACGTTAGGCGCTTGTTTGAATTGACTCAAAAGAAGCGATAACACCAAAAAAATTAAAAAAGGGACTGCTAAAGAAAACTTGACCAAAATAAAATCGGTAATTGGATTCATTGCTTGGGGAGAGTAACACCCTCACTTGTTTTCAGGTTGCATGGGAAGGTTTCCTTCCAAGTGAGGTGAGCGCTTCGTAAGGATTAGAGCCCAAAACCCAACTTGTGGCTGCCTTGTGTATCGCCTGGATTTCCGAAGTATTGGCGCTACTATCGTACGTAGTCGAGTAGGACTTGGTCGCCATTGGTGACTCACTATTGTGTGAGCACCGACCTTGTCCGAAGTACCGAGCCTAGGCCACGCCTTCACGGGTGTGTCTGTCTCACCGGCTGCGTCCGAGTAGGACCTTGTACGCTCACGGGTGATTCCGTTGCGAGCGAGGTCCGAAGTATCGGTTTCGCCTATCGGCTTCCTCTCTCTTTTCTTTGGCTGAGTAGGGATCCAGGAAGGGTTACAAGGACCTCAAAAAGCGCAAGTTACAGGTTACACAGGAGGAGGACAAGTACAGGGACACTTTCCTGGCAGTACTCTCTCTCCTATAGGCGTAGCGCTCTAAGGACTCGGAAAAGATAAATACCTGAAAAACAAGCTAAAACTGACAAGATAAAAAGCCGAACCTTCACGGCTTCACGAGTTGAGTTGGTGAACTTACCCTTGCTTTGTGTTTGATTGTTAGATTTATTAAGGTCAAGATCAAAAACACCGCACAATTGTGCAAAATTTTGTTGCATCTCATTTTCTTCTTTTCTTGCATTAGCCCCACTCTTCTCAAATAATCAAGATGATGGGACGGAGATCTCTTAGGCCGACCTTGTCGGCACCGCTATCCAGCACTCCTCCTTATTCATCTAGGAACAACTCGGAGAGTCCGCTCTCCGAGCCTGAGTTCACATCCACCCTGTTCCCCCTCGACCACCCTTCCCATTCTCCTTCCCTCAGTCCAATCATGTCAGAATTCAGTGCATCGCAGAGCT
The DNA here is from genome assembly GCA_037367405.1 of Ottelia alismoides. Taxonomy (NCBI): domain Eukaryota; kingdom Viridiplantae; phylum Streptophyta; class Magnoliopsida; order Alismatales; family Hydrocharitaceae; genus Ottelia; species Ottelia alismoides. Next base: position 469,120 of record JAZKJV010004771.1, read on the forward strand.
CAGCTCATTCAACAGCACCTGAAATGGCCTCTTTTGCATTTTCAGAGAATCAAGCAATGGCAGACAGAGGCGAGCACCAAGATGATCACGATCACCCTCCGTACATTATTGATCAAGCGGCCATCAACAACTCATTGCTAGCGTCCCTGGAAAATATGCAGAGACAGATCCGTGACCAGGGCACATTCATGGGTGACCTTATGAGGGAGATTGCACAGCTGAGAGAGAACAGACCTGGAGGAGGCGGTGGCGGAGAAGGAGGAGGACCCGATGCAGGAGGCGATCCGGATGGTGAGCGACCGCCACAGACCATTATGAGGGAACTGCACAACCCAGCTTCGTCCCTCACTCACCGGTGGATTAGACTCCCGCCAATCCACGGAGACTTCGAGCTTCGGCACCACACGATCCAGCTTCTTCCCAAGTTTCATGGGTTGCCGACCGAAGAGCCGCACCTCCATCTCCAAGAGTTCGAAATGATATGCAGCACTATCCACGATCGGTTGTTGACCGAGGACACTATCAAGATGATCGCCTTTCCATTCTCATTGGTTGACAGAGCCGCATACTGGCTCAAGCATCTAGGGCGATTCGTCGACACTTGGGCAGATCTTCGGTCCGTATATTTGAAGAAATACTATCCTCTCGGCCGGACCAACGCAGCTCGAGCCATGATCAGCAATTTCGTCATGATCCCAAATGAACAGTTCCATGAAGCCTGGGATCGATTCAGAGAGCTCATAGACCGGTGTCCACATCACGACATCTCCAAGCCCCACCTGGTGCAGAGTTTCTTCTGTGGGCTGACACCGGAGCTGCAGGGGCTTGTGAACGCCTCTTGCGGTGGGTCCTATTTCTCCAAGGGAGAAGACGACGTCTGGGCCATCTACGAAGGTATGGCAGAGAACTCCACAGTGATGACCTAGGCCAGAGTCTACAATCAGCAGAAGCCCCCGCAAGGAGCGGGATCATTTCAGAGGATCGCCCGCATCGATGCCGGTCCCAGCACAACGTCGGTCGCCGCAGCCCAAGCCGAATCAGCAGCAGCCGACATGGGCATTATTAGCGAGAAGCTGGACCGCATGGAGATCCTCGAGAAGAAGCAGAACCAAGGTCTAGCCCAGATGGACCTTCTCACAAAAACCATGAGTGACCTGAAGACTCAAATTCTATGTATTCAGGAGGCACAGGCCCATTCACAACAGCCTCCCAGGTCACAGGTTGCTTCCAGCAGCTACAATCCCAACCAGGCTTCCACTTCATACCGCCAGGTGAACCATATCCAGGCGGAGCCGGTTCCATTGTTGCAGTACCATCCAGAGCAACCGCCATCTCAGGAGACACAGATGGTGGTATATCAGCCGGAACAACCACTGGCAGTTCTTCCCCCACCTTCCTTTGAGCAGGAAGCGTTGATGGAAGTCAACGGGATATGGTATGACCGATACCCGCAGCCCGCGATCCGTAGGGACCACCCCGGATTCCGTTGGGGTAATGGTGGATCCTCGTCCCAGCAGCACCCTCCTGCCCAAGGACAGCAGAACAGCCAGCCAACACACCAGCAGCCCCAGTACAACCAGCCCCAGCATTATCAGAGTGGTCCTCGTCCCGCCTATCAGGGACAGCAGTGGAGGCAGCGCCAGCAGCCTCAGCAATCTTATCACCAGCCTCCCCCCCAATACCAGCAGCAGCAGCCCCATGTCCAGCAGGGACAGTCATCCGGTTCTCAGGGTCAAGCCTATGAGAACCCAGCCCTTGACGATATTGCCCGCTTGCTATCTGAACAGCGAGCATCTTTCAGGCAAGAAATGGATGAGTTCCGGCAGGAGATGCGGGACATCATCAAAGGCAAAGCCGCCATACCCACTCAGATCGAACCAAACCCTAATAATTTAAAAAGAAAATCTGAGCAGGTAGAGTTCACAGAGGACACCTCTCCTAGTGATGATTTGAATGACATATCTTATTCCTATTATGATGCTGATTTTGTTACCACTAGGAGCGGTAGGATGCCAGCCGGCGGCGCCTCTTCTGAGCGACAGCCAGATGCAGGATCAGGAGCGCCAGAGGAGCAGACTAGCGGTGCTGATGCCGCTAATGATGATGTCGAAGACGGTGGTACTGATGCCACCAATGATGGAGTCCAGGACAACGGCGCTGATGCCGTTGTGATACCAGATGCAGACGGTGGTGCTGAAGCCACCATTTTGGGAGATGAACCAGAGCGCGGTGCTGATGCCGCAGAGACAGGTGTTAGTGGTGGTACTGAGGCCACCACATCCACTTTTGTTGAGCCAGCTTCTGTGATGTTACCACATTTTGTATCTAAAGACTGTGGGAACAAAAACAAAAAGAAAAATATGAATAAAGGAAAGGTTTCTGTTCAAATTACGGATCCATATGTGTTGAATGCTGATGATTGTATGGATTCTCCATCTTCACAGGCACAGGGACCGATTCCTAGACCTCCATCTGAGGAGGCCCCTACCATCCCCTTCCCTGAGGCACTCCGCCGAGCGAAGGGGAATAAAAAAGAAAATCCTAAAAAGAATCAGCAGGTAGAGTTTGGCAACGAAATGATTGACAGATTTCACATTCAGCTGACTCTACGAGAAGCATTTGAGCATATCCCCTTCTTCAAGAAGAACTTAAAAGAAACAACTACTGTTCGAAGAAGGAAGAGGCACAGAGATCAAATCCATATGCTCACGCATAACACTTGCTGCGCCATTCAGAACACATTGCCAGCCAAGCGACCAGACGCAGGAGCTCCCTATGTCAGATGCGAGATTCAGGAGCAGCAGTTTGATCGTACTCTGTTAGACAGCGGCTCTTCAATTAACCTACTTCCGGCAGCCTTACTCAAGCAGTTCGAGTTTGGCCCTCTTCTTCGAAGCAGAACCGTCCTTCAGTTTGCTGATAGGTCGATTAAGAGGCCGAAAGGGTTATTGAAAGACGTGGTCGTTACCATTCAGGGCCTGAAATTCCCCGTGGACTTCGTAGTGTTGGACATGGAGATCCCTGAGGCGGTAACTGATGCCCCCATCATTCTCGGACGTCCATTCTTGGCCACAGCCAAGGCGGTGACCGACCATGATAGTGGGAAGGTATGCTTTCGCGTAGAGGGCGAAACCATACAAATAGAGACGATCGAAGAGATCAGAGCCAGAGAGGCAGAATGCTCAGAGCAGTCCAGCGAAGCCGAGCAGATGACAGAGGAGGAGCTAGACATCCACCAGGTTTGTGATTTCGAGATGACCGATGATGAATCCAATTGGAAAGACCCCGTAGCACCGACCCTCGCCTTGCCTACAGATTCACTGTATCTCAAGCTCATGGCAGTCGAGAGCCGGGAGAGCACATCCCTGGATGAGGATATTTCTGAGGCTGACAGTGTTGTGATGAGTGGTGCTGAGGAGTTTCAATCTTGCTCATCGTCTTCTGATCCCTCGGATTCAGACATTGACTGAGATGATTTTGATGATTATTTGCCTTGTCTGATTCCTTCTGAGCAAGCAGCCATGACAGAGTGCGAGCCAGTGCAGTTTATTGATGATCCATCAGGCCGCCCTTCGTCAGCAATTCCAGCAGAGCGAGAGTTCTCCCATGCAGACCTGGTAGCATTCACACAGACATATCAGAAGCCAGATCTGCCACCTCCTAGTTGTCCAGAACGGAAACCTCTGCCGCAGTCGATGAAGTACAGATTCCTTGCTGGAGAGCCAGAAATGCACCCAGTCATTATCTCAGCAGATTTGACTGGAGAACAAGAATCTCGTCTGATGGAGGTTCTTGAAAGAAACCGCAAGGCAATCGGTTGGAGTATAGCTGATCTCCAAGGGCTGAGCCCCAATCTTTGCTCCCACCATATTTATCTTGAGGATAACGCTAAACCGTCGCGTGAGTTCCAACGACGGCTGAACCCGAATCTTCGAGACGTAGTCATGAAAGAAATTTCCAAGTGGTGGAGCGCTGATTTCATCTATCCCATCTCCGACTCCAAGTGGGTAAGTCCGTTACATGTGGTACCCAAGAAGACGGGTATCACTACAGTTGTCAATGAGTCTGGAGAGGAGATCGCTACCAGAGTACCAACTTCTTGGAGGGTCTGTGTGGACTACAGACGATTGAATGAGGCCACCAAGAAGGATCACTTCCCGCTACCATTTATTGATCAGATTATCGAGCGGTTAGCTGGGAAGAGCCATTACTGTTTTCTTGATGGGTACTCTGGATACAATCAAGTGGCCATTGCGCCCGAAGACCAGGAAAAAACGACATTCACCTGTCCGTTTGGGACCTATGCTTTCAGACGGATGCCCTTTGGTCTATGTAACGCTCCGGCGACATTCCAAAGGTGCATGTTGTCCATATTCTCGGACATGGTGGGTGACTGTTTAGAGGTCTTCATGGATGACTTCTCGGTCTATGGTGACGGGTTCGACGCTTGTCTTGACTGCCTAGACCGTGTGCTGAAGCGCTGCATAGAGGTTAATCTTGTCTTATCCTGGGAGAAGAGTCATTTCATGATGACTCAAGGGACGGTCCTTGGTCATATCGTCTCCAACAGGGGCATGGAGGTCGATCCGGCTAAGGTGGATATCATTAGAAAACTCAATCCGCCATCCAATCTGCGTCAGTTACGGTCTTTTCTGGGGCATGTCGGTTTCTACCGACGGTTTATTCAGGACTTCAGCCGAATTGCCCGACCGCTCACTGACTTACTGACTAAAGACACCGAGTTTATTGTTAATGATAAGTGTCTTGCATCATTCGAGACTCTCAAGAATATGGTTGTTTCAGCTCCTGTCCTTCAGCCACCCGATTGGTCTCTCCCATTCGAGATCATGACGGATGCTTCAGATTTTGCCGTTGGGGCTGTGCTTGGACAGAGGAGGGATGGACTACCCTTTGCCATTCACTACGCCAGCCGGACTTTGGATGCCGCGCAGCGGAATTACACTGTGACTGAGAAAGAGATGCTGGCCGTGGTCTTCGCTCTTGATAAGTATCGATCATATATTCTCGGATCTAGAGTGACAATCTACACTGATCATACCGCCATCCGGTATTTAATGGCTAAGAAGGATGCCAAAGCACGTCTCACCAGATGGATCCTTCTACTCCAGGAGTTTGATATTGAAATTAAGGATAAGCCTGGAGTCAAGAATGTGGTGGCGGATCATCTCTCCAGATTGGAGAATCTTGAGGAATCTGAGCCCAGCGCACCTATAACAGAGACATTTCCAGATGAGGCGATCTTGGCTGTCACCTCACTCCCATGGTATGCTGACTTTGTAAACTATCTTGTTGCCAAGACAGTCCCTCAGGGTTGGCCCAGGCAGAAACTTGAGACCTTCCTAGCTAAGGCCAAGTTTTACCATTGGGAGGATCCCGTCCTTTATCATGAAGGAGGGGATAGTATCAGGAGGAGGTGCATTCCTCAGGAAGAGCAGCATAGCGTCCTCACATACTGCCACAAGCTTGAGGCAGGAGGACATCATTCTGGAAAAAGGACAGCACAGAAGGTGCTTCAATCCGGCCTATGGTGGCCTACTCTCTTCAAGGATTCTGATGAGTTCGTGAAGAGATGTACTGATTGTCAGAAAATGGGAACCTGCGGACAGAGAGACATGATGCCCATGCAACCCATTCACTTCTGTGAGGTTTTTGACGCATGGGGTATTGATTTCATGGGCCCATTTCCTAAGAGTCAGGGATTCGAGCATATTTTGCTTGCTGTGGATTATGTCAGCCGATGGGTTGAGGCCATCCCCGCCCGAGCCGCAGATGCTAAAACTGTTTGCAAATTTTTGAGGAAAAATATCATTTCACGGTTCGGAGTACCTAGAGTCTTGATTTCAGACGAGGGGTCTCACTTCATCAATGACAAAGTCAGGGCCCTTGCAGACGAGTTCGGCATTGACCATCGGGTTGCCACTCCTTATCACCCTCAGACTAATGGTCTTGCCGAAGTATCGAACAGGGAGATAAAGACTATCTTGCAGAAAGTTGTCCGCCCAGACCGAAAGGATTGGTCACAGCTTTTGGACTCGGTCTTGTGGGCTTATCGGACATCTTTCAAGAATCCATTGGGAACATCTCCCTTTCGTCTCGTCTATGGCAAGCCGTGCCATTTGCCAGTGGAGATCAAGCACAAATCTTTTTGGGCAGTTACTGAGTTGCTTCTAGATCCCGAGAGTATAGGAGAACAGAGAAGAGCAGAATTGGCAGCCCTGGAGGAATTGAGAGATACAGCCTTCTCCAACAGCCTACAATACAAAGAGAAAGTAAAGACATGGCATGATTCGCATATCAGCCATAAACAGTTTGAGCCAGATCAGAGAGTATGGTTGTTTGATTCAAGGCTAAAGTTATTTCCAGGGAAATTGCAGAGCAAGTGGAAAGGACCGTATGTGGTCAGGAAGGTACATGACAATGGCAGCATCGACATATCCGAACCGTCATCTTCCTCTACCTTCCGCGTCAATGGTCAACGCTTGAAATTATATCTTGATCATGATCCGCCGACCATTGACGTTGCCCCCATTCTTCTGGTATGAGATGTGTCCTTTGACTCTCATCATCTACATCTCATACATGGTAATCAAGTCTATCTTCCGCTGTACAGATCCATCTGTTTTTATCACTCTGTTGTCTGTTGATTTATTTTCTTCTTTTCTTCTTTTCTTCTTTTCCTTTTCTATCCTCTTTATCTATCAAAAAGGTGCCGCCCTTGTAGACAGTGTTCCATACTTAGGACGTACTTTGTCCTAAGTATAGGGGGGTTGGCACCCCGAGTTTTTCTATTCTTTTTGATCCTCTCCATTGTCTCCTCTTATTGTCTATACTTAGGGATATCTTACCCTAAGTATAGGGGGAGACAATCTGAGTACGATCTGTTCATTCCCACCCTTGACCCTCCCTGCTTGGTGTACAGTCTGCTATACTTAGGATTATTTGATCCTAAGTATAGGGGGGACGGTCAACTTCTCATTGATTCATTCATTTATCCCTTTATTCTTTAGACTTGCCTATACTCAGCACGAGTTATGTCTTCTCTTTTCTCTCCGATCTATGAGGACATAGCTCAAGCTAAGTATAGGGGGGTCGTATATACTGCGTATATACTTTAGCCATAACTCGTACTTTCGTATTTTCTTAATAATATGGCTAAAAATTCTTTAAAAATTCATTAAAATTCATTAATAAAAAGATGTGGTTATTCCTCAAATTCTGTTTGTATTTACTGATTAATAAATCAGGTGAAAATATTTTTTGCAAAATGTTTGAAAAATGGTTTGAAAATCTTTGTGAACATCTATTGTAAACTATTTTGAAAATATTTTGTTTCGTGTTTTCAACCTATTTGAAAATGTGTGTTTTGTAAAACTTCTTTTCTTTGTGTGAAATAAAAATGTTTGAAAAATGATTTGCAAATGGTTTGAAAAATGGTTGCAAAAATGATTTGAAAAACCTATATATACTGTTTTGAAAGCCTTTGCAAAATGATTTTCAAATGTGTGTCAAATGTTTGTAAAAACTATTTTGGACTATAGTTTTCAAAAATTGTGTGAAAAGCTTGTGTCAAATAAAGTTTGAGGAATACTAACATCACACCAAAATCCATCTTATGTATATATGTATAAAATTGACCACTTACCCTTGTAAATTCTTAAAATCCACTGCTTGTATATATAAAGAAGCACTCCCGTGTACATATTTTAACCTATTTTTCAGCCAAAATATTTTTGTTTTCAAAAATTCCCAAAAACATTTGCAAAAATTAAAATCCAAAAACACTTGAAAAATCTTTTTGAAAAATACAAAAAAATTTTGCATCTGCATGCATCATATTTTCAAAAAAATCCATAAAAAGTTCAAAATCCTTGAAAATTGCATCACAAAAATATTTTCTGCATCGCATTGCATAGCATGAGCATTTTTCGGATTGAGTTTGATAGTTGAACGAGTCTAAGTAAAATCCGAAGATTGGAGCTTGATTGGACCTTATAATCTACCTAATAACAGGAACCTTATAGGAACTGGGTTTGAGGTACTTCAGGTCTAGTTGACTTAATTCTTTGAGGATCACGGGACTTGGTTCAATGGATTCTTGACTGCCTAAGTAGAGTATTTCGGAGCACACGCACGACTCTTGTTGATAATGACCTAACTTGGACACCTGCACCTTTCACATGGCTCAACTCAGTTGGAGTGGTGAGGGGATTGGATTTGCCGGTATGAGACGCACACAAGTGGAAACACTTGTCCTCCTCTAGGGAGGGAAGTGCACCCCAACCCGTCCAGTGATTAGGAAGTCTAAAGACAGGAGGCTGTGGGTTGCGATAAAGCTTCAAAAGAGGGATAGTCTACTGGTTCAAGAGGAAAAACTCCTTATGTAAATGCTGCTGTATATAGTATTCAAAAAAAAATGTTCAGGCATGTATAAAAATAAAAAGCCTGCAAGTATGTACAAAGTCAATAAGCAAGCTTGAGTTCCAAAGTCATATCATGTGAGCCTGCAGCAGGATGACTTGACTACATTGGTCTTGCATCCAAGGATAGGTAGCTACACTGGCTACTGTCCATTCTTCTCTTCACCCCCTCCTCTTGAGCTGGTTGCCACTAGAACTTAGAAGGGAATACCCCGCTCCTCGAGGATGGAGTTGCTGGATTGGGGAATCCTGGGTTGTCGTACTGGAGAAGTCAGTTTCGTTGTCATTCTAGTTGGGGAGAGCCACCATCACTTACACTGTACAAGTCAGATTCATAGTCGTAAGAGTTTGCGTATGAGTTGGAATATTTCTGACCTGGCTATTAAGGAGACTTGGACAGAGTTTTGGGATTCTCAAGGACTGTTGGATTTCAAAGTCGGTTCTCAATAAGGTTCCGCCCGCACTAAAATTTCAAAGGTCCGACGTAAGCTCCAAACTTTGATTTTGCGAAGACAAGTTTGATAATCAAATAAAATCCAAGTTCTTCTTTTTCTTTTCTTTCTTTTCTTTCTGCACTTATTGCATAAGTGTTTGCTAGGGACTAGCAAAGGTAAAGTATAGGGGGATGATGAATCCACATTTCATCATCTTTATTCTATCATTTTGGCACCTAAAACCCCAGCAAATGCCTGTAAATAGCCTTAAATCAAGCATCTTAGCATTCATGCATGTGCATCTAAACAGTGTGTAAATTACTGTAATTAAGGCCAAAATTATAGAATAAATAAAGAAAAGAAAAAGAATAAAATATTGTAAATATTTTATGACCCAAAACCCCCGAGACCTAGGCATCGTGATGAATAGGTCGACAAGGAATAAAGTAGGGGGAGATAAGGCCAAAAACACAGTCAAAATACCTATACTTGTTAAATCATTCTTTATTCATTTTGGGACCTATTTTTGGTTCCACTTTTTGTACATCAAATAAAGAAACTTTGTACATGAAAGTTGTAGATAATTTAATAAAGAAAAATACAAAATTGATTTCACAGAAAAATCATGTACAGACAAAAAGATATGGTCTGAATAAGAATCCAAAATCCCAACTTCCCAGACCCGTATCTCACAGCTGACAACTCCAAATGCATCAAACTCACCTTTAATTGTATATAGAATAAAATAATCTACCCATTGGCGATGGTTTCGCATTTGGCGGAGCTACGGTTTGAAAGTTGAGTTTTGGACCCTCATTGTATACTTGTACTGAATAAAATATTCAATTTATTCTTTATTCATTATTTATTCATTTTTATATTTTTATAATTTTGTAAATATTACTTATAATGTATATGTGCATTAAAATTGAAATAAAATGCAAAGAAAAATAAAAATAAAAATACTTGTATAAAGAATACATAGGCATACTGCATACACTTATACCTATATATAATACACTTGTATTTTATTAAATATACAAAACATCTCAGAAAAATAAAATAAAAATATATTTATGTATATAAAAGTATGTTATAATGTTATAAAATACTAAATAAAAATAATAAAAATAAAATACCAAAATAAAAATAAAATATCAAAATAACATAGGTATTATACCTATATAGGGTTAAAAAGGTAACTTATAAAATACAAGTCATAAAAACAAATAAAAATCAGAATTAAATACTACATAAAATTTTGAACATTTTTTATTTTATAACTTTTATTTAATTCGGCCATTTAGTATTTTAAATTGAATTAACAAATAATTTTTCCAGGGTTTTTCCTGGTTGGTCCACGTGGACCAACCAGGTGCAAACCCTAGTTGACTTCGGTCAACTAGGTGACCTATACCCTGTAGCCCTTGTCAGACCCACTGTTGACCCCATGTTCACCATTTTTTCGATGAGCGAACTTGCATCCTTTCGACTCGATTCCTTCTGCAAAATCCTTCCTCGTTCATCCCTCTTGCCCGCCAAGTGATTACATGGGGGTATGGATCACTGAAACGCTCCAGAAATCTTGGTCTTTGGACCTCTTCCACCTCGGGTCAAACCACATATAACCGACCCTCTTCCTTCCTTTTCGAATGGAGTCCCCTTGGTCCACCCCTCTCCGCCTCTCCAGTGCTCTGAGCCTTGCCGGAGGTGACAGCTCCGCCGCGAGCTTCTCAGCTAGGGCGAACGAGGTCGAGGACTGACTCCAGCACCTCCGCCAACCGCCGGCGTCGAGGTAACTTTCATCCTCTGGTTCCGGCCATTGAGGGCTTCCACCCCGCTATTTCTTTCTTGCATTCACCTCCTGTTAGCTTTAGGATCAAAAACCCCAAAAAAATCTTAAGTTTCATCGCGTATTTCGTCCATTCACGCATCCTCGCCGGAGCGCACCTCCGGCCACCATCGACCATTTCTCCTCGCGCATAGTTTAGGTCCACCCACGGTCCAGGCACTTTGCCCTGGACCTTCTAACTCTTTTTGCAGGGTCAAAGAGCATTGACTCGCGCCTGGGCGCGATTTTGAAGCTCGCCGGAGCTCAGCCGAGCTCTCCAGCTCCGCCGATCGTCTGCGGGCAGCACGGGCATCCCCGTGCAATTTTGACGCTCCCAGGACGTAGAAGACGACCCCAGGAGTCTGCAGCTCCATTTTGGAGCCCTAACTTCGTCGGAGGACGAAGATCTGGAGCGGCGAAGTTCGCCTCGCCGGCGTTCTTCGCTGTTCTTCCTCATCGCCTCCCAGCCGTTGGATCGAGCCGCAGCTCCAGATCAAGCAGTAGCCGTTAGATCTCCCCACGTGTCCACCGTCCGATCAACCGAGGAGGATCTAATCCAGGCCGCACAAGCCAACCGTCATCGCGCGCCCAGGACACGCCACGTGGATAAGTGGACCGCCTCCAGCCGCTGGATCGCGCCCCGTCGCCCAGCCGTTGGATGCGTGCCACGCGTCTCCATCAGAGCGCCCGGGCGAGGGTATTTTGCATCTCAACCCTCGCCATTTTTGTATTTAATATTTAGTTTTTAAACTTTCGTCTGTAGCGTAAAAATTTTGTAATATTTGCAAAAAGACCCCTAGGCTTTATTTATTTGCACTTAGGTCCTCCGCCACGTCACCTCACGTGACCAGTTCACGTGATGTGTGGGCATTTTGCAGAGGACCCCTCAAATATTTGGGTATTTCGTTTCAGTCCGTAAACTTTTGTATTAAGTGTAAACTTTTTGGATAAATTGCAAGTAGACCCCCAGGGTTTTCTGATATTGCATTCCAGTCCCTCCCAGGCGCGTGCAAGTCACGCGCCCTGGTGGGTAATTTGTGAACGTGCCCAGGCGGCTTATGTATTTACATTTTGGTTCCAGAAATTGAATATTCAGTTATATATTTTTGTGGAAAATTGCATGTTTGTCCCTGGAAGTTTTGTAAATTGCATTTATGCCCCTGCCAGGCCTGATTGTTAATTGGTTGCTTATTGTATTTATTTGAATGATCATTTCAAGCCCAAAAATTCCACAAAAATAGACTTAAGCTCCTGGATAGGTGTACTTTCACGCCACATATTTAGTTTTTGATTTTATTTTATTTTCTTATTTATTAAAAATCAAAAACTCCCTTTTTGTGCACTGTCTAGCTTAGAAAATACCAAAAAAATATTAAAACCCCTCCAAAAATTCCAAAAAAATCACCTAGTGTCTATTTTATCCTATTTTAGTGTCAGTCCAAAAATCATTAAAAATCTCAAAAGAAAAACACTAAAAATTTAAAAACACTCAAAAACTTCAAAAAAATATATAAAATTGTAGAAAACTTCAAAAATCAAAAACTCAGTTCCTGTTTGTTCCTTATTTTACCCTTTTTATTGGAAAAATAGTGTGAAAATTTTGAGCTACTGTTTGCTATTTTTAATTCCTATTTTTGTCACAGCCAGCCCTATTTCCACTGTTTTGCCTTAATTCAGTAATTAAAAATACCAAAAACACCTTGAAAGACCCCAAAAAATCACAAAAACAGTAGAAAACTATAAAAATACCAAAAACATTTTATTCCTGAATTTTTGAGTATTTTTGAGCATTTTTATAAATATTTTACCTTGCCTTGTCTTATATTGCCTTTACTTTCCAATATTGAAAAAGAAATACAAAAATATAAAATATAAAAATATAAAAATCAGAAAATCAAAAATCAAAATACAAAATTAAAAATTAAATAAAAAAATTATTAAAAATTAAAAACCCACAAAAATTGTAGTTGCTTGCTTGCTTGGTGTAGACACATCATACACTCACACACTTGCATACATTTGCTTGAGCTACACTGCTTGCTCCCTGTGTTCGAACTCTCTGCATACTTGACACTATACACCATTCGTGCAGAGTTAAAAATAAATTTTAACTCCACATTGTTTCTAATTTGTTGATCTTAGTGTGGGTTAATTGTTGATTAATTTCGGAATTTGTGTGGTCAAACACCGACTGTTGACTCGCCTTGTGAGTCGATATAACCGCATCGGATTCCGTGACTGTCAGTCCTCTATCTAACTCTTTAGATATTCATCCAAACACCAGCCTCTATGATTCAATCAATGAATCAACAGCTGTATGATCATTAAGATGGCCATGGTACATAACCCTAATTGTACAGAGGGACCTACTATGCAAATTATTTATTCTTCATTTCAGATCAGGGAATGATACGTGCAATAACATTTATTGCATAATGGTTTGCCGTGGGTTCGCATGTCCAACAAAATCCACATGGGAATCCCACCATGAAATGGGAAACCCAATTTGTAGGAAGTAAAATGTGAAAAACGACTGCGATGAGGGGTGATTCATACCTCGCAATCGTGAGAAACAAGCTCCCCGTAACAAGCTCTACGCATTGGCATTCTCGATTTCGTGATCGGCATCCTTTATGGAAATGGCAGGCAAATTCGAGGAATTTATCACACAAGTATTCAATTAGTTCGCACTTGCTTAGTGTTGAATTTGGGTCAAGAAAGAAATGGCTCTGTAGAAGAGATTCATGCTTCCTTTGTTGAAATAAGAACAAACGATTTGATTTGCGATTTCATAGAAAATGAGTTAGTCCAACCTCCTTTTTCAGATATTGTGAAAAGGATGGATATGACAGGTTGGGGGTTTCTTTGTAATAATGGATTAGATTGTACCAATATCAATCCTTTTTTATTCGAAGATGAAGATTCATCTGTTTATCCAATATAAGGAAACTCCTGATATTGGTATTGGTACGTTGTTGGAACGAAATAAGGAATGCCAATTTTTGATAATTTTGCCATCATACGAGCTTGTCGTACGGATGTGTTAGAAAATGATACCTTGGAATGGATGTAAAGCTAAGCTAATTGTTTGCTCTTCCCTAAACCCATCACCACCTCCTACCATCTCCTCTGTTCCTCGCCCAAGCCTACCGGAGCTGTTATCGCTCGTTGCAAAAGCCGTAAATGCTTTAAGACATGCATCATCTCCGCTTGCAGCGCCTTCGCTTTTACCCTCCTATGTCACTGCTATTATCAATGTAAATTATACCAGATGACATCACTACAAGAAAAAGCGGAATTTACTACTACGACAGTAGTAGCAATGCAGTGGTAAAGTAGTCGCAATGTGGACGCAATAAGTATTTGCGACCACATGTAGTCGCAACAACTGTAGTCGTCCCTGGCTGGTCGTAAATTTATTGCGACTACAACATAGTCTTTGTTCAGGCACAATTGTAGTTGCATATAGTCGTGATATAGTAACATTTAAGTCAGTTTATGTTGGAGTATTTGCGTCCACATGTACACTACATTGCAACCATATTTGTACTATCGGGAAGTACAATCAACGATCACATGGAGACTATGTTGCTACCATTTTGCGACCACAACGCTAATTTGTAGTAGTAAAGTAGTCGCAGTGTGGTCGCAACTTTGCTTTCATATTTAAAAAAATACAGTAGCATCTTCTTATCTCCATATAAACATGTATAGACCTGCATGGAAAATTGTATAATACAAACATGCTGCAATGTTTTGAGATCTCTCAACCAACATTTAATATCTTAAAATCTCTAATCAACCTGTTGAGAATATTAAAATACAATCAACACATAAGAATGGAGAATTCATCTTCAACAAAATCAAATAATTCGAATCATTCATGCAAAGGAGTATGCAACCAATTTTAAACATGCATATTAATATATGATTCTAGATGAAAACAGTGCAAATATTTTTGAAAAAAATACAATTTGAAGACAATAAAAAGTTAACTAACATCGAAACTCTAATGTTCTTAACATTATAAAGTTTTGGATAGGGGTGCACATGGATCGGATAAAATCCGTAATCCGATCCAATCCGATGTTATTGGATTGGATTGGTTTGGTTTTATCATTGTAATGGATCGGATAGGATTAGAATTTTTAAAATCCGTTAAAGTATGGATTGGATCGGATCATTATCAAAATCCGATCCGATCCAATCCGTTAATCCGTTAACATATATTTATTTATTTACATATATAAACATAATACATACATAATTTCTATTTTCACCAATCCGTAATTTTCTATAAAACCACAATCAACGTCATTCATCGTATATTTGTTGGATACAAGTCCTATTACCACACACATCTCTTTCACTTGAAAGCTAAATGCTAAATCTAAAAAATAATAAAATATTGTTATAACTTGCAATGTTGTGAACCCTCTTTGGACATTCCACTCCAATTCCATCTCTCTATCATTTCACTCTCAACCGCCAATATCTAACTGTTGTTCTCTCTCGGTCTTGGTCGATTTTAATACCTTCTCTCCTGCACAATGTTGCCCCCTTAAGAAAAACAGTGTCATCTTCTCTTATGATGTCGCCACATGTCTCACTCAATATCGTCCTTCTCTGGCATGACACAATCTGCCCTAAGCGCACTACAATTCATTTGATCTCTATTAAAAGAAAATAGATTTGGGATAATTGCGTAGTACACATTTTTTATTCTTGGCCCTTTTGCTTATTTCAGCTTGCAACCTTACCTATGTATGAAACTAAATTAACTATATGTTGAGATGTACCATACCATCTAAGAACAAACAAGCATACTTGAATTCTTTTTCATATTAAACTGATATACGTATTTGATTCATATTTTTCAGAAAAATTTAATTATTTTGATTATATGTACAATTCTGCCAAATAAATGAGAGACATGACGCTAATTGGTGGACTATATCTTTAAATTGGTTTTGTTTTGGATACCAAATCAAATACGAATGTTTTATTATTCTTGACTGTTGATGATATATTATAGTGCCTTGAAAGATGTTCTTAGGAGTGATCTGATTTTGACATAACTTAACAATCTAAATGCATCATAGACTTCATCAATATCCATCCAAAGAATCGTATTTTTTTGTTAGCTAACTATTTTTCGCATCCATATTTGGCAACTTGCATAAATCATATGTTGGAAATCATTTACAAAAAATATACTAATGCATCATTAATAAAAATAAACTTAGATACAAAATTCAATATATTTCTTTATCTTCATTGTGTGGTCTTCAACTTTTTATAATTGATTAATGGAGTTCATCAACTTTAATTTAATTGTGCGCTCTTCAAATGTTCTTTTCATTGTATCTATCTAAATTATCAATTTTGAAGACATATTTCAAATGTTGAAGGTTAGTGTGCTATAAAATACAAACATTGTGTGGTAAATTATTGAACAGAAATGTGTAAGTATAAAAAATCCGATCCAATCCGATCCAATCTGTAATTCGATGGATTGGATTGGTTTGGATTCAAATATTTGATGGGTTGGATTGGATTGAGATAAGTGAAAATCCGTTAAGGTTGGATTGGACACGGATTAGGCTAAAATCCGATCCAATCCGATCCATGTGCACCCTTAGTTTTGGATAATAAACTGACACTATAGAGTACATTGTTTACACTAAAATTTCCTTCTTCTCCATTCTGAAAAAAGCATCTTTTGTAGCCTTCGCCTTGCCCTTGTCCTTTCTCCCATTGTTAGTTTTCGTATTTTTCTTTTGATTATCCCCACGTTCCGAGATGACAACCCCTTTGCGATGTGATATTGTATATGCAGTAATGTCCTCCTCGTTTTCCTCCTCCTCTTCCTCCTCCTCCTCCTCTGCATCCTCGTCATCTTCCATCATATGAACTTGTGTCTTCGTGCTTGCACTCCTAAAGAACAAAACAAGACATCATACCAATTAGAACAATGAATCAATGGTTATACTACAATATAACATTACCTAATAATTAAATATAAGTTATACCTCAAAAATGTAACATCCGCCTTCAAATTGTCCATTCTAGAAGACAAAGTTTCCATTCCAGAAGACAAATGTTCTATTCCAGAGGACATGGTACCAATCTGATTTACCAATGAACTCACTGCCTGTGAGAGCTGTCTAAACTCAGACTCAGGCAGACCTGGCTGAGATGTGGGCGTGTTGTACGTTGAGGTCGTCCCAAAAAAACTAGAGGTTCCAGTAGAATCAGAAGAGGAGGAGAACTTTGGTGGCAAACCACCCAAAGTTTGCCTTCTATTAGGCCCCATTTCGCGCTCTGCAATGACTTCTTTCCATAAGGTGGCGTCGAAGTCCATTTGTTCCTCCTCTTCTGAAGCACCAAACTTTTCCTTAAACAACTCTATGTAACGATCCTATAAAACATAATTTTTTTAGTTTACTGTCAAACAATTATAAGTTTATACTACTATTAGTATGTTTACCATCATTGCTTTGGCTTCAGGCGTATACCAGTCTCCCCCACTTGTATGCATTTTTGTCCACCATTTTTCCAATGACGGAGGACGTTTGTCAGTAGAACACTGTTATTGACCACATGTTAGTCTTCACTAAAAAAGGAGCTTGAAAAAAGTATACATATTTAAACATACCATTTCATTTCTCACAGTTCCAATACTTTTGGATCCACTAGTAGATCTAATTGATTGCTTCCTCCTATTCATTTTCCATGTTTGGGAACGTTATTGAAAATTCTCCTGAATAAAGAGATCACAGTAACGTCTCCACCTCTCTGGAGTGCTCCACGTAGGACCGCATGCCTTTGCCCTCTCCCAATCTTCTACATCATCAAGTTTTTTTCATTGCAGCTTTTCTAGCCCTGTATACATTGTCTTTCACTCTATCTGTTGCTAATTTTTCTAAGGCATGTCGATACATTTCTTTTGTGTGACCCATGGGTAAAGCAAATAGATTTTGCATTTCAAAATCTGGTTAGAAATAATCTATTTAAAAGTTGAACAAACATTAAATTTTGTGTAATGAGTCTTACATAGACACCATTTAAAATTCTCTCTTGCTCATCTAGAGTCATGTAACTCCATCTGTAATCAGAGCAATCTTGCATAGAGCGAAAGGCCTTACTAAGCGCTTGAGCGACAACATGCTGATTATCAAAAGTGTGCCTAAGTATTTAAAATTATGAAATAGATTTATATATGAAGCTCGACCGTGAATAAGTTTTTTCCCCAAAAAATGATGAGTCATGTGTGTCAGAAATACCCATCACAAAGAATTTGCAAGACTCTGCGTGGATCTTGAGATGGAGGAGGGCCTTGAGGTTGTGGAGCCTCATGTGTACTGATGATATCATGAGTAGGTAGGAGAGGCCGAGAGGGTCGAGTAGGTTGAGCAGGGTCCTGAGACTCACGTGGGCTATGATGGCTTGAGGACTGCGAGGTCGGCTGGCGATTACGTGTCACACTGGGAGGTGTTCCTGCTTGAGGAATATAATGTGCATATTGTGGAGGGACTTCAACACCATTCTCAAGCATGTACGCGACAAGCTTCGCAACCTTGTCATTGCATTCAACTGTCACAATATTTTTAATTAATTGAACATAAAATATAATAATATATAATGAGATTTATATATATCATTGGGTTCTGGGGTATGATGGTCTAATGTACGACGATCATCTCACTGAGAACTGCTCCCCCTATGACCTCGACCGCGTGTCATAGGCATTTCCTGTATGCAAATCATTATGCAATAATCATTAGAAAAACAAATATAAATGAATAATTTAGATTAAATAATAAAAATAAAAATCGAGAGGGTTCTTACTTTAAGAGTATATGGAAACATTCTGGGGTGGCTCATATTTTGAAATAAACAAATTTGTTGATGCATCATCCACATTTGATTGTTCTTTATCATCGATATAAGTACGTGGCATTCTCTTCAATACCGTGAGAC
The DNA here is from genome assembly GCA_037367405.1 of Ottelia alismoides. Lineage (NCBI taxonomy): Eukaryota > Viridiplantae > Streptophyta > Magnoliopsida > Alismatales > Hydrocharitaceae > Ottelia > Ottelia alismoides. The sequence continues at coordinate 487,806 of JAZKJV010004771.1, forward strand.
GATCATCTCTTTTTTGCTTTTTCCTAACCATTAGTACATAACATATTTGATCAACTTGCGAACTAAGGACAAAAGGTTCAAATCTTCGAATATACTTTCGAGGAATGACATCAACAATATCATGTATATGGTCAACCACCACACCATGTTGTGGATCGTACCAGCCACATGAAAATAAGAAGAGTTTATTAGGGACTGGTATATTATATTCAAGCTCAAGCACCTCATTCAATATCCCATAGTAGTTCAGGCTATCCTCACCGTAACATGATCCCTTAACCATAGCGCCGGAGTTATATGTAGTTAAGCCGTTGGTCGTGTCCAAGCAATGAAATCTGTACCCATTAGTTAAAAAACCACCATACGACATCACCATATAATTGGGACCGAGAGCAAGATCATTTAGAATCTTGAATTTATGATCGGCTGGATCAATAATCTTCACTCTTTCTTTAAACCAAGATGAGAATGTTCTCCTAAATTTATGTACCACTTCATCATCAGTAAATAAAGGATTCTCTGTCATTATTTTATCCCTATACTCTCTGTATACAAAAGAAAGTTTAATTAACCTACATATATATACATATATATTCTAATCGGAAGACAATGTGATATGGATACATACTCCACAAAAGGTGTCACTTCGTCTGTATTATCTAAAACGTAAAGCTCAGCAGCTTCTTTCTCCTGAGAGCTCATCATGCGTGGCTTTCCTTTTTTCAAAGGCCGACCACGTGTACGAAAGATTGAGAGACCATATACGCTTTCACTTTCATTGAATTCATTTCGCATTGAACGATTATGTACAGTTTCAATGTCGTCCGACAAATATCTGGAACAAAAGTTGGCTACCTCTTCAGAAATGTATTGCGCACTTATTGAACCTTCCACCCTATCTTTATTGCGCACCTTTCTCTTTAAGAAAAACATATACCTATAGGTAAGTCAATATACATAATTAGATAGCAGAACATTAAAAACTTAATGGAATAAATTTAATATATCTTGTACCTCTCAAATGGATACATCCAACGGTACTTAACTGGCCCACCAACTTTAGCTTCATAGGGAAGATGAACCACTAAGTATTCCATAGAGTCAAAAAAGGCTGGAGGAAAAATCTTTTCAAGGTTGCAGAGTATTAAAACCACGCTTTCTTCAAGAATTATCATATCTTCAGCTAATAACTTGGCAGAGCATATGCATTTGAAGAAGTTACTCAACTCTGTTAGGACATCGTGAACTCCCTTCGGCAATAAACCTCTAAGAGCGAGAGGCAATAATTGTTCCATAAAAATGTGACAATCATGACTTTTCATTCCCTTAAATATATTTTTCTTCAAATCAACAAGCTTGGGTATATTTGATGAATAACCATCTGGCATTTTTAATTTACTTGCCCACTGACAAACATCTTTTATTTCATCTCTGCTTAAGCAGTATTTGGCCTTCGGCATATGAACACGACCATCTTCATATTCTATTAAGCCTAATTCAGGACGCGCACAAATTTTCACAAGATCTCTGCAAGCATTCTCGGTATCCTTTGTCTTATTAGTCACATTCAATACTAAATTGAATACACTATCAAATACATTCTTTTCTATGTGCATCACATCTAAATTATATCTGATGAGTAGATTAGGCCAATATGGTAGTTCCCAGAAGATGCTCATTTTAGTCCAATTATGACTATCTCCAAAATCTGGAAGAGGTTGAACAAAATCATCTGATCCCTTCAACTCCATTAATCTCTTGAATATCTCAAGTCCCGAGAATCTAGGAGGTGGATCGGAATCTTCAATTGTATTTCTTTTGAATGACATCTTCTGTTTCCTATAAACATGATACTTTGGCAAGAATTGTCGATGGCAGTCAAAGAAGCATGATTTTCGACAATGCGTAAGCTGAAATGCTTTCCCATGTGTACTCCATCCTGATAGCATTCCGTATACAGGGAAATAACTAATTGTCCATAATAAACCCACTCGCATCTGAAAATTACAACGACTAATAGCATCATAAGTCTCCTGGCCTCTCTCCCATAGTTCCTTCAGTTCATCGACTAATGGTCGGAGATACACATCCAAATACTTTCCAGGATTGGTTGGACCAGGCACAAGTAAAGTCAAAAACATATATTGCTTCTTGTTGCACAACCAAGGTGGCAGGTTGTATGGAGTAATGATTACTGAACAACACGAGTAATCTTTCCCCCGACCATGTGGATTAAATCCATCAGTGGACAATCCAATTACAACATTTCTCTTATCCATAGCAAAAGTGGAAGATGACTCCATCAAAGCTCTCCAACAAGCTGTGTCAGAAGGATGTTCCATAAAGTCACCACGGACATGATCTCATGCCAAGTCATATCTTTAGCTGTTTCTTTGCAATAATAGAGCCTTCGTAAACGTGGTGTTATGGGAAAGTAACGAAGAACCTTCTGTGGAACATTTGATTTCATATTTGGTTTATATCGAGGTTCACCACATTCCGGGCATTCAGTCTCATTCTTATATTTATCCCCATAGTATATGATATGATGGTTGGGGCAGGCATCAATTAACTTTTCTGATAAGCCAAATGTACTCATCATGGTTTTTACCTTGTAATAGGAACCTGGAAGAACATTATCGTCTGGAAGCATTCTCTTTATGATCTTAATCATGGCATTGAAACTAGCATCAGTCATGTTGTACTCAGCTTTAATTGTTAGTAGCTCCGTAATGGCATATAGGAGAGAAAATGATGTACAACTAGGCCATAATGCCTCCTCGGCCTTCTTTAACAATTCAAGAAACTCTTTGGACTCCCCATTGAATTCAGCCTCAAACCCCTCTGCAGAGGGATCAAAGTTCGGACCTGCCGCATCCATAAACATCTCAACAAAAGAGTTGTTTGCAGTCTGCGATCGCTCTTGGTAAGATGTTCGACTTTCTCCATGTGCATACCAACATGTGTAATCATCAAGAAAACCCTTCTTGCACAAGTGTTCTGCCACAACATCCCTAAATTGCTTCTTCATCAATCCACATTGAATGCACGGGCAAATTATCTTCCCGCCTAAATCAACTATTCTGTCTCCTTGGGCATAAGCAAAATTAAGAAAACCCTCCACGCCTAGTAGGAAGGGCATGCAAACGGATCCATTAACTAAGCGGTTATACATCCAATCTCTTGTTGCACGCATTGCTCTACCTACAACGAAACCAAAACATGTAAGAAGTCACATAGTTTGATATAATGGAAACTTATGTCTACCTGAAGTTATAAATCCATCGGCAAATATAAATCCTATATATGGACGACTTTAGGCTATATACTATTCTATACTCGGAATTCAAGTCACGACTTTGGACCACAAGTAAAAACATTAACAATTCATTTGAGCAGATTTATTGCCATACGTATGTCATGAGGGTCTACTGAATTACCGATACAAAGGGTTCAACACATACATTGATGATACGCAAAAGCCGATACAAAATCCTAAGTCGATACATCTTAAGAGTTCAACAATTCAGATATGACTATTATTGATATGTAACATGATACAGCATATTGTCTCCTGCTGCAACAGATGACCGAATACATGAGGAGCTATACAAGCTCATGACAATGCAGACAAGGGTCTTTATCGTTCACATGTCGCCGTCACTAGTCTCCCGCTTCCTTCAAAAAGCTAGTGAGATCGGTATGATAAGCAAGGGCTATCTCTGGATCATGACTGACGGTATCACAAATGCCTTGGACTCACTAGACTCTCTTACCATCAAATCAATGCAAGGGGTGCTTGGTGTGAAACATTATGTTCATCCATCCTGGATTTCAGGTCAAAATGGAAGAGGAGGTTCAGGCTGCAGTATCCTAATGCAACAGAGGATCTCAACATCTATGGTTTATGGGCATACGATGCAAATGGGCATTAGCAATGGCTGTGGAGAAAATCAAAGTCAATCTGGATTCACAGCTTCAAAGTCCAGTTGAAGCCAGTAGTTCAATCAACCTAGAAACTCTACCTGTGTCGATGATTGGTACAAAGCTTCGCGATGCAATCTTGAAGACTAGGTTCAATGGCATGTACAACGTTGGGGAGGGGTGGGGAAGGAAACATGTGCCATCGTGAAGAGAAGCGGGGAGGGAGGGGAGGTAGCTGGTGAACCTATCTACATGGCTGTAAGCTGAGAACTGCTCCACCACGCATATACTCACACCACGTTAATGAGTCTCTCTAATCATATGCTTCCTGTATATAAAAGCTATACATGTATCTTTTTTTTTCGAAGCATGATGATTCATGAGTCTTATTCAAGAAAACTAATAGGAATCAAGTCCTGACTGAAACCTGTATATCTGCTGTGCGGTTATGGTAAATCGTATTGAATTTGAAACACTGAGAACAAGCCAGTCCAAAGATACTAAGTTTCTGCAGAATTACAACTGAAATAAGGAAAGGCAGCGCAACAATGCATCTCTTCACAGGCACTTAAGCCCAAATCCCAAATCTAAAAAATATGCAGGAAAGAATCCACTGCATATATCCATTCTGAGCCAATTTCAACACTCCCGAAGAAACGCAGATAGCAATTATTCCATTGAGCAGTTAAAAGAATTCTGAGAACGCTGATAAATTCTTCCAAGTACAAAGAACGAAAACACTGAAAACTTGCATGGTTTTATCGTAGTCGTGATGAAAGACAGATTATTTTTTCAACAAAGTTTAATTGGGCACCTCAAAAACCACTCAGGAATATAAGCAAAGTTGATGAGCACGAGGATGAACAGATATTATGCATTCCGCTCAACAGAAAATGAGAAAGTACGAGATGGAGACACTTCATTCCAAAAAGGGTTAAGTGCCTGATGACATTTTTATACACAAAAAATTGACACATCAGAACAAAAATATCAGTAGATCTGTATTCCTAAATGTAGAGGAGATGCATATCCAAGCATGGCAACATTGTGTGAGCATTAATAAGCCATTGGCAAATTGCATTGCAACTAGAAGTCTAGAACACCATCCACGCACACAAAGACCGGGCTGCCCCAACCCAAAATATGTGCACATGTAGCATATCTTCATAACAGAATGTAAATAAGAGAATGAGTGCACTTTCACATGCCAGCTACATGAGCCGGTGTATGTAATTTCAAGTGAAGAGGAACACTTTTTTTTGCATATGCAACAAATTGAAACAAGGTAGCGCTGGCAAGAAATCGGTCTGACAAGGCTGGAAGTAATTTATTGCAATTTGTTCCAATCCCAGGAGTTCAGTTGGACTAAGGAATTTTTTGATACTAGTACTCGAGATTATAATAAAAGCCTCCCTGTGCAGTGTATGAGGTCTAACTTGATTTCCCAAGAACAAAGATCTGGTCCTGCTGGATATTGTGAAAGGTGGTGTTATGCAATCCACGAATTTTTTTGTAAATAATTGAACTCATAGGGATGCGATATCAGCTTTTCTTACTCTCATTTCCAAAATCCTAAGCCTATGAACTTTGCAGAATATAAGCCTACCAGATTTTGTAATGTTCTGCATAAGAATATTACTAAGTTTATTTAATTGGCTTAGTCCTTTATTGCATAAAGTTATTGTGGCTAATCAAGGTGGTTGTATTGTGGATTGGGTTCTTGGAAAATTTAGCTATAATATGATGTACATACCATCTGGGATTGTATTTGTCATAATTCCTATTCTCTTTTGATTGATGGGAGTTCTACATGATGGTTTCCTGGCCCTAGAGGTTTAAGAGTGGGGTGTTCTTCATTACCTAAAACATAGCTGGAACACATATCATTACCTAATCCTTTACCATACCCTACATATCAAGAACACAGTTGCATCATACAGAAAACAAACATGAAGCACACATAAAGACGCTAAATGTTGGAATCAAAATGGTATAAAAATAAAAGTATAAAAAAAACCGTATCAAAAGGGAGATGAGCAGAGGAGTTGAGGGAGCCCTGGCGAGGACCGACGTCAATCTGCAGACACTGGGACGAGACATGCGACTCCACTGGTAGCTTCCTGTTTGCGGGAAGAGATGGGGAGGAGCCGGCGGTGGCTAGGAAGGAGGAGGTGGTGGAGAGGGGGCGGCGGCGAGGAGGAAATGGAGATGGGGAGGAGCCGGCGGTGGCTATGAAGGAGGAGGTGGTGGAGAGGGGGCGGCGGCGAGGAGGTGATGGAGATGGGGAGGAATCGGTGGTGGCTAGGAAGGAGGAGGTGGCGGAGAGAGGGTGTCGGCGAGGAGGTGATGGAGATGTGCAGGATCGGCCGACGATGAGGTTGAGAGGAAGGTGCGGCAGGAGGATGGGGTTTGAGAGGGATGGGGTTCGAGAGGAGCCAACGATGCTGAACCAAAATTTATGGTTTCGAATGGCGGGAGCCCGTGTAAAGTTTGCCAAATGTTCCCACCACATTGCGACCACATTGTCGTCGCAAAATGGTCGCAAATCTTTGCGACTACACCTTGGAGGTCAAATAGTCTCAAACGAGTCGCAAAACACGTTGCGACTACATATCCACTGCATGTAGTCGCAATTTTTTAGTCGCAAAAACAACTTTTTCTTGTAGTGCATATCATCGATATATCGCTTGATAACTATCAATATCGATATTCAGGGTAATATCGGTATCTCTAACTTGTCGATATGAATATATCTTCGATATATCTTGATATTTTGATCCATGTCCTTGGGTTAGTTGCCATCCATCCACATCATAAACAGACGTTAACGTTCGTACATAAGGTAATTAGAAAGATATACCTAAGCTAGATATGCAATTTTGTAATAACACCCTCTTTCTTCTTGTTCTTCCTCCTCTGCCCTAAACCCATCACTACCTCATGACATCTCCTCCTTCATTCCCATCCTCTTTCGCGTCAAGTCTCCATGAGCTGTTATCACCCGATGCAAAAGATGCAAACGCTTCAAGTCGGTGTTGTCTCCGCCCATAGGGCCTTCGCCTCTACCATCCTTCTACATTGTCTCCCTCAAACACACCATCATCACCCTTTGCGAGTACGACCGATCCGAGTTTGGAACACTCCCATCCCTACACCCCCTCCACCGCTCCCCTCCTCCCATACCCCAGGTCCCATCCCCATCCCTCTCCACCTTTGCCCTCGCCCCAATTCTCCCCACCCGAGGCCCTATTCTTGCGCTCCGTCGACATGCTCGTGATCTCTCTCTTTAAACCTCTCTCCAAGAAGAACAATCCCAATCAAACCATCTCCGAGGAGGACGAGGTCGATGAGGATGTCGCCCCCAAACCTCCGCCTCCTCAGCCACGCCCCACCACTATGATACCACCTCCCCTTGAGGACACTAGCATGGGTTGGGACTTCATCTCCGTCAACAACTGCATCTTGACCTCTCCCTTCTCGACTCTCCGGAGGAATCTCACTTCAAGCGGACATGGAATTATGTTCCATCAACCACGGATGCGGAGCTGCCGTGTCTAATGTAGGAACAACGATGTTGAGGATGAGGAGCCCCACTGCAGAAGCTGGTGAGAAAGAAGCCTGTAGGGGTCGCTCAACACCAGAGGATGGGGTCAACGTGTGGAGATGAAGGGAGGAAGGGGAAGGCAGTGCATATAAATTCTAGCGTGAATCTTGTCCAGATGGTGAATGACTTGGACGACCAATTCTTTAATGCATCAGAGAGCACATAGGTGGAGGGTGGTGGCAGAGGGGGCTGGAGATGGTGGGGTGGCAGTGGGGTTGGAGGGCTCGAGGCGAAGGCAGTGTTAGAAAATAGGAAGCGGAAGCGAAACATGGAAAAAGATAAAGAAAAATAAGAACAGCGGGATTTACGTGGAACCCTACTCTCTAAGGAGCGGGATGAAACCATGGGAGAAGCCCTCAAAGGGGCATATGTTTAATTGCTTTTTCTCAATGGATACAGGATGTCTGGGGCTTCTTATATAGCCTCCACAGAGCCTCCAAGTCCCACTACTGGTAGATGTGGGACTAAACTCATGGATGGGGTAAATGGATCCTGGCCCGTCTCCCTCATAAGTGACGCATACATCAAATACTCCAACACTCCCCCTCAAGCTGGAGCATGCAATGCTCAGCTTGGACAAACAGAAAGAAACTCAACCCATGCTACAGGACACTACTAACAATATCAACCCAACGCGCACAATTGTTGCTGTCAAGGATGTTGCTTCTCATGACATGCAGGTGAGGAGTACGAACGGGCTAGAGTGTGAGTCTGTTGAATCTCCTCATTGGAGAGCATGTGCTCTGAACTGCGCCTGTCAGAGTCACTGCAACTGAAAATGAGTCTCCTCGTCGGAGTACTCTGGCCCACCACAACATGTGGACAACTGCTCCATCTCTGAAAAGGGTCAAACTAAAAAGGCCATGGAAGTGCAATCCTCGTCGGAGTCCACGATCACTGGAGAATGGAGTCTGAAAGAAGTCTCCTCTTCGGAGTACTGGGTCTCTCCCATATGGCACAGAGAATGGTACCCTACTCTAGAGTCCCTATGATACCACATGAAAACCTTTGCCCATATGGCATAGGGAATGGTCCTCTACTATGGAGTCCCTATGGCTCACATGAAAACTCTGGCCGAAAATAAGAAAAGATGGGGACCACTACAAAAGATGGCAAACATCTGCACATCTGAAAATAAGATCGCATACTCATGTGTGTCTGAAACTGACTCGGAATCTGACGTCGAGTCTGACAAAATATCTGTAGAGTCTGAAAATCGGCTGGTCTGGAGAATATCTGAATCTGACCTTTGAATCTGGAACAGGACATGTGACTCTACACTATACTCCCCCTTTCTCCCATACTGGTCGGAATGAAGACATCGTCCAAGTTGGGAGAAGATGAGATAAATAGGGGATAAAACAATGGATCAATAAGCCGTTCAAAAATTTGTCGGCTTTTCAAATCATTCACTTTTTTCGAAACATTTTTTAATGATTTTTTAAGCCGTTCAACCATTTTTTATAACGACTTTTCAACTCTCTTTTTCTCGAATATTTTACGTATGTTTTTTATGTAGGTGACTTTTTTTCTTTCCTTTTTTTGATAACAAAATATGCAAACCCGTTCTCTCTCTCTCCTTTTTTTAATATCAGGCCACTTTTTTGTTAGGAATAAAACCACTTGGCCCTATTGGGGCCAACTTTCTTCTCTCCCATCTTCTTTTTCATTTTTTTATTTGCAGTACGGCCCACTTGTGCCAAGGAAAATTTCCTTCCTTTTTTTAAGGCCACGAGGCCTCTAGAGTTCCCACAATGGGGACCCTCTCATAAAAGACCCCGCCGCCAGGGGGTTGCCTGCGCCGCCTTGGGCACTAAGGACATTGCCGCCTGGGCGAGATCGGGAGGAGGAGCCGCCTACATATTGAGGACTGGAGGAGGGATAAGCATTGCGAGGCGGCATGAGAGGAGGCATCGCGAAATGCGATGGGGAGTCGCCAGGTGCTATGGAGCGGCGTCTCCTCTAGGGTTCCCTGCCTGGGAGTTACGCGCAAGGGCTCGAAGAGCTCTGCGCTTCTGCTGCGCCAAGGGCAGGAGGACTGCACGCGATCTGGCGTCGCCTGGAGGTGGGCGGCGTGAATGGGAGTCGCAGCCAATGAGGAGGTATTGAGCTTGTCCTTGGCAAGGGTCGCCGCCTGTACATCTTGAAGACGATGCGCCAATGGGATAGGCGATGGAGCTGCACTTGCACCGCAAGATGCAGGGGCATAGCACGACGTGCTGCTGAGGGTATCTACCGCTTGTGAGGTGCGCGGCTGGCGTGTTGGAGTTGTTGAGGAGTTCTTGCCGTCGTATGTGATGTGAAGGTGCTCGGGCCTGAATCACGGAGCAACCGTCCTCCTCCTCTTCTTCAGCTTCTTCTGTGGAGGAGGTGCGCGCGCGGAGAGCCATGATGCCCAGATGTGATGGGGCTCCACCTGGAGTGCTTGGGTTCTCCACGTCTTCTTCTATCTTCTTCAAGCATCCCCTGGAATTGATGGATGTCTTGTGCCACCACCATTGCTGCTCGAAGGAGATGGCGATGTCGATGTCGCTGTAGATGCGAGACGAGACATATAGGGTTTCGACTGATGAATCCTAGTTGTGGAATGCGTCGAACACCTGGCAGATTTAGGGATCTTTGAACAACAGATGGCGCATCATGGAGGATCGTCTTCTGGAGTTGATGCCGCTGCGTGGAACCCTATAATTTTATGTGATGAGATCTCAAAAAAAAAAATTGACTTGAGAAATTACAACTCCTAAAAATCGACCCGATTAGGGTTTTGTAGAACCCTAGAACTTTTGAACAAATCTTAATCAAATTATAGAAACTCGAATCTCGAATAAATCATTAAATAATCCTCGAGAATCGAACCCGCTCTGATACCAAGTTAGAAAATAGGAAGCGGAAGCGAAACATGGAAAAAGATAAAGAAAAATAAGAACCGCGGGATTTACATGGAACCTACTCTTTAAGGAGCGGGATGAAACCACGGGAGAAGCCCTCAAAGGGGCATATGCTTCATTGTTTTTTTTTCAATGAATACATGAGGTCTGAGGCTTCTTATATAGCCTCCACGGAGCCTCCAAGTCCTACAACTGGTAGATGTGGGACTAAACTCATGGATGGGGTAAATGCATCCTGGAGGGATCCATTTACCCGTCTCCCTCATAAGTGACGCATACATCAAATACTCCAACAAGCAGTGGATGGCGGTGGCGGAGGTGGTTAGAGGGCTCGAGGCAGAGGAGGTCGGAGGAAGAGGGGGCAAAGGAGGTGATGGTTTTCGATTATGCCTATCTTACCCACACCTTGGTTTGAATAAATCATGGTATAGTTGACTCATTAATGGCCAAACTAACAGAAGAGCACATGTGATAACGATGCAAGAAATCAGGGGCATGATTGATGTTCCAAAAAAGTGAAGGGCATGCTTGATATTACAACATCTAAGAGAGGCACAAATGATAAAAACCCTTGTATCTATGTATGTATTTATGTACATATTGATATGTATGTAAGTTCACATGTGTGCATAATATATGTATGCATGTGCACGTGTTTATATGTGTGTGCGCACGTGTTTATATGCGTGCTTGTGTGTATATATCTATCTATTTATGTGCACAAATGTACGCCTCTCTCTCTCTCCCGTCCTATATATATAATGAGAGATGCATGCATGTATGCATATATTATGTACACATTTATATGTATGCATCTCTCTCCATTTATTTTTGTATATGAGTGTCTATATGTATCTATGTACGTGTGTTTATACTATATTATTGTATGTGCATGTATGTGTGTGGAGTGGGGGGAGGGGTGGTGTGCGTGGTTGTGTGCGTGCATGCATATTTGTATGTATGTGTGCATGTGCATATCTATGTGTATATATCTATTGTAATTAATGTATGCATGTATATGTTTGTATGTAAATGGAGCACCAAATGCTTGAAGAGCACGATAGATTTAGCCTCGCTTCCTCGACAAGCACTTGTAAGTTTGTGAGGCCCATTTCAGTAGCACTTTACTGTAACTAATTCATATGGGGACAGTATTTATTGTGTAAACAACCTCTCAAGAAAACAGCGAAAAATCTTGCTACATTGGGGATTTTTAACACTGTTCTTGTAACGTCCCGGACTTAAGTCCCCGATCCGTTAACGGAGCATTACTGGCCCTGACAACCTCTTGGGATCGGGCCCATACGGACCCGATTAACCACCCCCAAAATGCTTAAGCCGGGTTGTCAAGTAGTAATCTCGCCACTATTTATCCCACCCGGAAACTTCTTGTTCCATGGTGTGGGACTTTGTTTTGGGGTTTTACAACCTCCCCCACTTATATTTGCAACGTCCTCGTTGCGACATGGCACATTACTTCTTCCCAGTGACAGTGGCGGCTGCACGCTCCAGGTAGCCATTTCCTCCAACCTCTTGTAGGGGCGGCTCCACCTCTCGGGTAGCCCTTTCCACTGTCAGAGGGTGTTCGGCTCTGATACCATTTGTAACGTCCCGGGCTTAAGTCCCCGATCCGTTAACGGAGCATTACTGGCCCTGGCAACCTCTTGGGATCGGGCCCATACGGACCCGATTAACCACCCCCAAAATGCTTAAGCCGGGTTGTCAAGTAGTAATCTCGCCACTATTTATCCCACCCGGAAACTTCTTGTTCCACGATGTGGGACTTTGTTTTGGGGTTTTACAGTTCTTGATCATCACTGGTGAGACCTTTGGTGATTGGTCAAGAAGATGTGTCGATTTTTGTAAAAATCTGATACCGCTAAAAAACGCTTTCTCTCGATTATGGATCTTCCATTCTGCTTACCCGTCAATACAAGGAAAACAAGTTGTGCCTACAAAATTATGCCCACGGATTTGGGACTTGTTGTCACGGAATTGAGCTCTGGCCACGACATGTCGTGACCAGTAACCGTAGCTACAAGTCTCGTTGCGAAAGTTCTCTAACTACGAATATGTCGTGGCCACTACAAGTGACCACAGAACTTGTCGTGGCCACAACTATTGTATGAAGCTTTGGCCACGGAATTGTAGCTACGAGAAACTAGTGGTCACGGATTTATCGTAACCACAAGTTACCGTAGCCACATGCCGTGACCACAACTCATTTTTCTTGTAGTGTGTATTTTCGATTTCTTTTCCCGAACTAGATCCAACTTTTTACGTGGATTTCGTCTAACACGCTCATCCTACCAGGAGTGGCAATTGCTGAAATACAGTTTTTCCATGCTGATGACATATCGCGGGCGAAGAAATCGTGGAAACAGATAGCCGGTTCCCTTCAACTTATCCTAGGATGCGAGGTGGAGATCAAAATCGGTCTTGCTCCGAGTAGTTCGAAAACAAATTTCTGTTTGTCATTTGATTTTCTGAGCTGCGGTCCGAATCGAGTATAACCGAAGAACGTGATGCCCAAACCTCACTACAAGAAAAATGAATTGTGGCCACAGAATGTGGCTACGGAAACTCGTGGCCACCAATAATTCCGTGGCCACTAGTTTCTCGTAGCCACAATCCGTGGCTAAAATCTTCATATAAGAGTTGTGGCCACGTCAAGTTCTGTGGTCACTTGTAGTGGCCACAGCATATTCGTGGTTAGAGAACTCTGACGACGAGATTTATAGTTACGGCTACATGCCACGAAGTACCGTGGTCAAAGCTCAATTCCGTGGCCACAAGCTCCACATCTGTGGGTATAGTTCTGTGGCTACAACTAGTTTTCCTTGTAGTGCCTCTACCAGCAGAGAAGGATTTCTTCAGGTTTATACAAACGACTATGGACAAAATCTGTCGCCTGTTGCACGATTGTCAGATGGCAAATCGACGCCTCATTTATCCTCTCACAGCAAAGAGGTCACTGTTCTAATAAGCACCAGAGCCTCCTCATCTGATGATGTCATGCTTCCTATACTGCACCGGTGTTGCAACTTGGAAGGTTCCGATGCTTCCATCAGTCCGACGATCTCTACATAATTTGCTCGAAGCCTCAACCAGACAACAAATCGGAATTATGCAGCGCTGATAAAGGATCATCCGACAAATGCTTGTGTTCACATAATGGTTTTGTGCTTTGTTCTACCTCGAACGCTCAGATGCTCCATGGATCTTCGTTGATATTTTTTCTATCGACGAGTTGTGAGCATCAATCATGTCCTCGTTGATATTTTTCGGGTGTTCGACATCCGCGGACTCATTGTTGTGCTTAATATTCCTTGTCACAGATCACCTGACAATGGCCTGGACAACGCGAAGTTTCGGTGTTGGGGTGCCCGGAAAACATCATTCCAAAAGGTCCGTTGCCGCCCTTTTTTCTTACCCAGAAGTTCTTTCTTGCTGTCGTGTGATCGTGCATGATCCAGTTGTATTTTCCCAGGTTTATAAGCTCCAGCAGAGCTCGCAGTCGGGCAGATGGATTCCATGCTTGCAACCGAAAGCTTCTCCGAGGTCCCCCATCGAAGTCGAGGAGGTCAAGTAGTTCAGGTCAAGTAGTACATCTAATTGGGTAGGAGAAAAATTTTGATAGCGCAACTCGGAACTCGTGTTTCGCGGTAACTTTGCATTAGTTTTTTCAGGGTATTGTAATTAGGATCATTAGCCAAGCTGAGATTCTTAGCTGTGTTTGGTATGTGGGTTTAGGTGGGTTAAACTGATAACAGGTAATTCATTTTTGGATTTTGGTGTTTGGATAAAGGGTTAAACTTAGGGCTGTGCATGGTTCAAGAGTATGATGGATACCCGACCCGATCCATATGGGTTGACCCTAAACCAATTGGTATCCAACAAATAACGACGGATTGGGTACCCAACCCTCTTTGACCCGTGACATACGGGGACCCAATCCTATGATCCACGGGTACCCATGGATCGACCCATCTTATCCCCCCTCTAACTTGAGTGATGTACATGGGTCTGCCTATCTCCTTGCCCGTCCAACCGATGATTCCCTCACCGTTGATGCCCCTTCTTCTCGGCATGCCAACATCATTGTCCACAGCAATGGAGGTGGATCAAGCTCCTACAAATCGATGCGATCGAAGAATGCAAACTCGTACGCATGCCCGATGATGCCAAACGTGATCTCGTCTAGCGACGCGAACTCCTTGAGGATCGAGTTCGGACCGACGATCATATCCATGTGAATTTCGATGAATATGCATTGATTTATATATGGATCGTGATTATGATGATCCTCCTCTGAACATCGTTGTTTTTTTATGCAAACAACGTACTCAATTTCCTCTCTAATAGTTCCAAGCCTATCCAAAGTTATTCAGGTTTTGACTCCCAGTAGTGGTGGATTTGTAGATAATTAATTCTTATTTGACGTGAGAAAAAAAATTGAAGTCTGATTTTACGATATTTGCATTTTACATGCATGAGAAATGCTTAGGTGCAATTTTAATTTGCAAGAACCATAATATCTTCAATGTTATGGGGCTATTTCAATAATATTAATCGATTTGCCATTCTACCAAGTGAAATGAATGTCACGTATCTCCTTTTTGAATGCATAGAATGACTCGTCATCGACTGTGATACATGTAAATGTGGATTTCTCTAGCATATCTGTATTATGAAGAAACTTATTTCGTCGATATTTTTCTCATTTCGATCAAAAATATGAAAATGTAAAGAAGTACTGTTCAAGTTTCATTCATGCATTTCAATTTCGTCAATTTGGAGAAATTGAAATTCCGTTGATGTTACCGAATTTCGTTGAAATTTCAAGCCATATTTAATAAAAAGAAAAAATAGATAACACTGTCCATGTTCCTTCACAATTTGTATATGGTTTTCTTTATTCCAAGCGGCGAAATGGCACCGAACCTTAGAATGGTCGCAATAGACTGACATGAAATATTGGGAGCTCATAGACGAATCAATTACTACTCATAGATTTGATTGTGATCTTATACCTGGATAGCATTGGCCACAAGAGGGTCTCACTTTCGTACCATAATCATGTCAGCTTTTCCTAAGAGAACTCACAAATCCGGCATTAACTTCACGAGATTATTCCTAGGAAATTGATGTCACGGGTATAGAATGCTTCATATTAATGTTATGTAGTTTGGAATTTATAGTGGATAAATTCTCAAAATAGAAAGGAAAAAAGATATCATATAATGTTATGACCATTTATTACAAAGATTCCACGGGTATCCGTGGGTATCCATTATCCATTCATATAATCCGGATAACCATTGCATCTGGATACCCGTTGGAATGGGTTGGAATGGTTTATGACCCGTTAACAATGGGTCGGGGCGGGGCACGATCGAACGGACTGGGTATCCGCCCCATGCACACCCCTAGTTAAACTGGAGGTGGGTTAGAAGTGGGTTTGGGTGATATGATTGTATTGAAGTTTGAAAAAGTGAGTAGTTTTGTGATGTAATTGTATTGAAGTTTGGAAAAGTAAGTAGAAGTGGAGTAGTTTATAATTTTTATATGATATGATGGGGAGGTTACCCCTAGTGCCGAACGGCACCTTAGGTACCGTTTGGATGACAGGTTACCTGCGGGTTAGGGGAATTTACCCCCCTTAACCCACATCCCCCTCTCTCCCCGTGGGCCCCAATTTATTCCTTTTTTAAAAAATTAAATAAATCAATTTTACATCATCAATCCTATCAAAAAATAATATATTATACCATCATATCATATAAAAATTATAAACTACTCCACTTCTACTCACTTTTCCAAACTTTAATACAATTACATCACAATAACTACTCACTTTTTCAAACTTCAATACAATCATATCACCTCAAACCCACTTCTAACACACCCACAGTTTAACTCTCTATCCAAACATCAAAATCTAAAAACGAGTTACCCTCTACCAGTTTAACCCGCCTTAACCCGCCAACCAAACACACCCTTAGGGTTCAATCCATGTTCTAGTCAATAAAAATCACCACTTATGGTTCCACAGATATAGATAGATCCTGTAAAATGCAGAATTTCTTTCTCAGATCCACGTGATTTAGCAATATTGGTGGTTTGCGTGTTGTATGTTTGCATGTTTAGGGTAAAATCACCACTTATATTGGTGGTTTGCATGTTGTATTGGTGGTTCCACAGATATGTTGATGGATGTTATATGTTTCGCAAAAGGTTGTGGGTATGCTCGTAAAGTACCCAGGATTTAGGTCCGTTTGTTTTTATCGTTCACGAATTGGGTCAGGTGGCTCGAATAAAAACCCGACCTGCTTGCAGCCAACGCGGTTCGTTATGTGGGCGGCCGGATCCGATTGTGAAAATTCCAACCCAAGCCCAATATTTTGGTTGGGGGAACCCAGGGAGAAATACACAGAAATTTGATGGATTTCTTACACGTGAACTATTTAAGCGGCACGAGTCAACTTTGCAAAACAAGAATATATAGGTCATGGAGTAGTTATAAAGATTACAAGGGTTAACATGTAATTGCGAAAGTTTTTAAAGGTCCCTTGAAATTAACAAATAACCATTGTCATCGAAGTGGTAAAACATTATTTTGGCTATGTTTACCTGATGTCATACTCGAATATTTATGGAACATTTTTCTTGACACATTTTGATTCCAAGGGAATATCAAAAGCCACCTTTGACGGAGGGACTCAAGTGCTTTATTTGACATTAACACGCCACACATATACATATATATTACGCGATGATCCCTAAAATCTCGTCCAATTACAATATGACCACTCTATTTTTTTACAATTACACCATAAACCTTGTAATTGTTGGTCTCATACCACGACCCCCAGACGGTTAAGTGTTCAATAGAGTAGAATTTTAGAAGGGCTGTGTTGTAATCACAACGATAATAGAGGTTGGGGATAATCGGACAAAGTTTTAGGGATGATGTTGTAAAAGTCCCATATATAAATATATATAACTTGTCCCGAGGGCCACTGGAACCGACGCATATGTTGGGAAAAATTAGGATAACGTGAATTTCAAGGAATAATAACGTTTGCACTTAGAAAAGGAAATTGACAAAGGATACGCGTACAAGTCTGAGTGGGGACGGATCGTCTGCTGCAATGAGAAGCGCAGCAGACTCTGCAGTACGCATTTGAGCCGTTCAATCTTGATGGAACGGTTCACGCGATTTTGCACTTTTTGTGGGTCCGTACAGTGCAAAATCACGTGAACCGCAAGATCGAGCGGCTCAAATGGGTATTGCAGGGTCTGCTAGCTCCCCATTGCAGACGATCCAAATCCCAAGTCTTACCCCTTTCTATTTGGTTGAGTAAATGTTACTACAGCAGGGGTTGGAAACTTTATTCCAGCGCAAGTTTTTTTAGGTAAATTACATAATTGTCCTTCAACTTAATACACAATGTTCATAATCATACTTGAATTTTAAAAAGTAACATTATGGTATTCGATCTTTAATATTCTTTTTCTAATATTATCGGCGACAACTAAAATTTAGCACGTGCTTGATTTCTTCGACTCAATTATCCATGAAGTTTAAAAGGAAGAGTCCCATTCTATAGTATTTGTAGTTCAAAGCAATGTTTTTATAACCGAACCGGACACCGAACCGGAAACCTTATCAAAATGGTCGGATCGGGTTGAACCATGTAATCAAACCGGTTCAACCAGATGATGACATCATCATTTTTTAAAATCGGATTAAACCGGACTGGTGAGAAAAAAGTGGTTGAACCGGCTAATCAAACCGAAATGAAATAAAAAATATATATAATATACACTTAAATATAAATAAAATACATAAATAATGTATATATTTCACACTATACATAAAATATTTTTCATATACACCATCAAATGCCATACATATCATATATATATTATTTGGACTAGTTACTCTATAACATAATAGTTGTATAATTATATTTAAAATCCAATATATGCAAAAAGTTGTGTTAGTGTAGGTGATTAAGAGTTTGTAATAGGCAATCAAAGGTTATGGGTTCAATTCCCACCACCAAGTTTTTAAAAAAAAAATAAATGTGGTTCAACTTCGGTTGAACCTGGTTAAACCGGGTTAAAAAAATAGATTGAACCGGACGGGTTAACCAGAATTTGAATGTTTGAACCGGACCGCTATAAGCCGGTTAACCGGACCGGTCCATGCCCAATTCACCGGTCAGACCGGTTGAACCGGCCGGTCCGGTCCGATTTTCAAAACACTGGTTCAAAGAACATCAATTACACACACACACACACACACATATATATATATATATATATATATATATATATCTTGTGACGAATCGCATAACCCAACGAGAAAGAATCATAGACTATGTCCATCGACTTTTAAGCATTAAGATTATCAGCACGTAATGAATTAAACAACGAAATTGAATCGCTAAGAAAGCGATAAAGGAAATTGAACCCACAACTAGCATCTTAAACACTTGCATTAGCCTCGCCGAGCCCCAAATCACGCTACCAAACGCTAAGGTAATTAAGACGCTAAACCTATTTACATATGAACAATGAGAAGGAATATATGAACAACGGGTAATCGTGTTTTCGAAGAGCTATGGACAGCGAGCGTACCCGACGAGGAGGCGTCAGCTGAGATCGACATTGAGAACCCTTTCCGGCCCCGGCCTCTCGCTCTCAGCGGGCGGGAGCTCCACGCCCAGTTGGCCTTTGTCGCCGGAGCCAAATGCATAGAGCTTCCCCGACTCCGTGAGCGCAAACGTGTGAGCATTCCAGTAGACGGAGTTGGTGAGGCTGATCTGCACGATGGGCTCGTTCACTCCCTTCAACGAGGTCACGAGCTGCGGTGCGAGCACGTTGTTTTGTCGGTTACCCTGTTGGCAGTTAATATCCGTTAATTCGGTATGGGTAATGATCACCAGAGATCATGAATTTGATATTTCAAGCAGTAGAAAACTATGGAAAGTTGATCAGACAGACCTCGCCGTCAGCTGGAATCGAATGCCCGAGACTCGAGGATTCCCCACAGCCAAAGGAGTAGACGTCACCACTGTCGGCGAGAACGAACGTCGTGTAATCCCCTGTCGTGACGTGCACTGCCTTGACCTTGGTCAGGGCTTCCACCACCTTGGGGAGGGACTCACTCTCCTCGTTGCCATGGCCAAGACAGCCATACCGACCCCATCCCCACGTGCAGACCCGTCCATCCTTGCCCACGACAGCTGCGTGCCATGCGCCGGCGGCCACGACCGCCGGTTGAAGGTTCAGCGCCTGGAATTGCTCGATGAGACGGGGATGCTTCTCGTCCAACCTCGTGCCATGCCCGAGCTTGCCGCCCAATCCACATCCAACTGAATAACAGACCTGCACAAGGAAAATTTTCATAGATTTCCGTCAACTCTGGTCGTTAAAAATGCATAATCTTAGGATTCTTGATCTGATTGGAGAAGCATCAACTTACATGCCCCTGGGCTGACACGCCAATGCGAGTAAATAGCAGTATCCGGCAGCAATCTGGACAACCGGGATGTCTTCGAGTGCCCCTAATAACGGTCGGGCCTCACGATCATTCTGATCGGTCTGGTGACATAGCCGAGCATCGCTCCCCAAGAGAACGTGTACACCCTGCCCTCCCTGGAGAGGACCGCAGAGAAGAAGTTCCCGATTGCTACCTGAACGACGAATATGCTCTTCAAGGATTCAACGGGTTGCGGTGTCAGCGATAGCTTGTTCCCCTGCGCACCGTAGTCGGCTTCCCCGAAGGGAGTCCTTACCGCAAGCGTACACACGCCCGGTGTCACTGACCACATGGTCTTTCCAGCTCCAGCAGCCACTTGGATGATCCGAATTCCATGAAGCGATCTATTAAAGAATCAAATGGATATATTAGTTCGATTTCGAAGCTCTATGGAAAACTTTCTCGAGGAGCGGATTTCAACAAGTGCATTCGCACAAATTTTAAAAAGGTTCACTTATAACTGAGCTACGTTCTTAGTATCACGTTAAGATCTTGTTCTGGTTGTTATCAAGTGAAAGTTCATTAATTTCCGAGCAATAATTTGGCTCGCAATGATCCAATATTCGAATGGAAATGTTCAGATTCCTCAGGTTAGACAGTTTTTGACGGCCATAACTCCGAATATCGACCTGATTAATTGCGGCTTCCAGTATCCTCCATGTTTGCCATGTCCGAGTTGGCCCGAATTGTTCGATCCAAAGGAGTAGACCGCCCCACGCGAATCTACCGCGAGGCTGTGGCCAGGACCAGCGATCGCCTGCGACTTCTCACGCCGGCAATATGCCTCACCGGCTAGCAAGTACCTCAAGACAAGCTTCCAAGAACCGCCACATTGGAGCTTAAGAGCTTCCCTTTCATCCATTGTCATCGGTCTGAAAATGGCTCTTTTCCGACACATGTCCAATGCGGCGAGCTCCGATATCGACAACCCCTTATCCGGGTAGAAATTTGCAGGCCTTCTGAAAAACAAACATGTCGCCTGCACAGGACAGGGTTACGAATCAGGCAGCGAAGCAACGGAAGGTAACAAACACAGGTACTTGCCTCCAGGCTCGCGAGATCCTGCGGGTCCAAGTTGCAGTCAGTGAGGACGTGAAGCACAATGGAAGGCTTCGTGGCCAGCGGGAATTCCCCAGGAGTGGATTCACCATAGCAATGGCGCTGCTGCTGCGGAAACAGCTGCTGCAATGGGGAGTCGAGGGGCAGAGGTTGCTCTATGATGTTATGGTATTGTATCGATGGAGTCGCGGCTCCGCTGGCAGTGGCATCCATGGGCACTGCACGTTATCGCAGTGCCCTGAATTCGCAAAGGATATATCCAGAACCAAGCACAACCCTGTCGAATTCATAAGCAGGTATAAAACTGGAACGAAAACCGCACAACGGATTCCTTGGATTTAGGGAGACAAGTAAAACTTACCGAAGAACAATGCCTTCGAACTTCAGATAATGAGAGCAATTGATTTAACTTTTACAACACCTAGAACAGACAAAATTAAGCAAGCGATTACCATACATCTGCATAGAACCGATCCCGATTTCTTGGAAACAAATTAATAAGACAATGATCCAGTAGAAAACGAAGACAGGATCCCAGGTCATCAAAAACTATCAACTGAAACAGCTTGCAAGACTACAATGCCATCAAAACCAAATCAACACCACACTTGCTAATTAAGAAACATCAGGTCTACCTGATTGCAGAAGGATCAAAACCTGCCAAAGATTACCATAAAACTGCACATAACCCAATCGCAGTTCGTCGCAAATAATCAACTTAAACAGTTTGTGACTACACGCAATAACAAACAAAACACAACCATATCATCACTAGGGCGAGCATTCCTCTACTCGATGACTCGAACACAGTTGAAACAGAAACAACAAATTTAAATAGCGATCGATTGGATAGTGGAAAGATCAAACTAGCCAGAGTTTATTCCCTCGCAATGTTACCAAAGAGGGAAAAGTTCCCATTTAACTAAGGTGAGGAGACGTGTGGGAGGGATACGATAAACGCAATCAGCACCAAACTAAGTCTCCTGTTCTTCCCTCTCATCGAAGTCACAGTTTTCCTCAAGCAAAAGATATCCTCAGGAGCAAACTATTCCACAGCATCCATCTCCACTGACAGCTCTCTGTTCTTAGGTGTTCGGATCATCTCCTTCGCACACCAACCCACATGTTAAAGTCCTATCTTTTCATCGACCCACAAGGGAATTAAAAATACGATTTTGCGACGATCGGTACGAACAGAATCGCATGAAATCGAAAGCGAGATTCTCCTCTCGACCCCCATCGATCGATCGAGTAAACGAAACAGAACGAACCGAAAACCAGATGGGAAAAGATTGTAACTTTTTGATATGGACACGAATGCTTCCACGATTCCGAGACGCGACCTTGGATTGCCGATCCCGGACGATCGCCGCGAGGTGGCGGCGATCACAGCTCAGATCGGGAGCGACCACCGATCAAACCCACGCGGAAATTGGGTGGGAAAGACGCGAACTTTGACGCCAAGTTGGGATTTTTCCCCGCATCAAATCCGGTCCCTCAGGATCGAGACTCCAATTGCTCTCCAATCTCGATCGATTCCTCCACGTTTCGATGAGGGGGAGAGGTGAGGTGTCTCGAGGAGGGGGGAGGAGGAGGAGAGCAATAAGAAGAAAGAAAGAGAGAGAGGGGGGGAGGGGGATCTCCCACATATATACGCAGCTGCAAGTGACACGTCAGCAGCTCTTCATTAACTATGGTTAGGAGAATTAACCATGCTTAGGTTCAGGTTTAACCATGGTGTGGTTGGGAAGGCTGTGTTGAATTGTTGAGCCTGTGTTATTTTTGTGCTTTGGTAGGTGTGAACACTCAATAATACTTTTTAGGGATTTTTAGCCGGCAGACCATATAATCTTTTCCAATTACATTTACGACCTTTGAAACATCCTAATTCCTCCCCCGCCCCTGTAAACTTGCTCCGTCTTACTTACCCTACAGACCATGTGGTTAACTCCGTTCATTTAGCCGTTTAAATTAACGGATTCCGTTATGATCTTTTATATTATACCCCATTTGTTCATTAAATTTACATTGAGTGCCTGGCTCCTTCCCTCCTACATGTCCTCGCCCCACCGCCCAGCCATCCTGCTCCCCCTCAGCCGAGGAGGCCCACCCCCTCGCCGTCGCCGCTCCATGCTCCCCCGCCGATGGAACCCCCTTCAAGCCGTCCCCTGGAGCCCCGCGCCCCCTGGAGCCCCAACCCCCTACCTGGTCCCAAGCTCCCTGGAGCCCCGCACCCCGTGGAGCCCCAACCTCCCGCCTGGGACCTCGCCCCCCCCCCCCCCCCCCCCCCCCCCCGCCCCCCAGAGTCGCGCCCAACCCACCCCCCCCCCCCCCCCGGAGCCCCACCCGCCGTCGCCCCCACCCACCGTCGCCCCTCCAGAGCCGTACCCCGGCTCTGCTCCCTGCCCCCCCCCCCCCCCCCCCGGTGATGGAGACCCCCTCGCCGATGCTGCTCCCTTGTTCAAGCCGTCCCCGTCGCGCTCCCTGGAGCCTCGGAGCCCCACGCCCCCCTGGAGCCCCAACCCCTCGCCCCCCAGAGCTGCGCCCAACACCAGGAGCCCCCCTCGCCGTCGATGCTCCCTCCCTGTCCCCCCCCCCCCCCCCCCCCCGGGGTGATGGATGTTGCTCCCTGCTCCCCCAGCGATGGAAACCCCCCCCCCCTTTCGGTCGATGCCTCCCAAGTTTCATGCTTTTTCCTATTTTTTATTATTTTAGCTAATCCTAACCGTTGGATGCTAAATTAGTTAGATTAACTCAAGACTAACCCAAGTAATTGACTCACATATAGTTAAAATTGACGGCAGGGTTGTTGGGTAAGGCGGAGCAAGTTTACGAGGTTGGGGGAGGAATTAGGATGTTTCAAAGGTCGTAGAGGTAATTGGAAAGATTATGGGGTCTGTCGGGTAAAAATCCCTACTTTTTATGACTATTTAGCTCATATAAGGGACGAGTATACCTGGCCAAAATGCAGGTCGAGCCGGCTCATGGGCCGGGTCGAACAAGTCGATGTTCAAAAATCTCTGTTCAAAATCCATCATGGGTCGGCCCATGACCCATTTTGTTCTTTATCCATTGAATTTTTTAATTTTATTTAATGAGTATATAACTAATATAAGTAGTTTACATGTTACTTGACATTTAAACTATTAAATTTTATTTTAAAACTAGTGTCGAATATGAAAATTTTGAAGTATATCATATTAATACATGTATTATTCAGCTTATGTTTATATAATTTTTATTTTTTGCAAGCCGGGATGGGTCAACCCATGCCTCAATCTCCTATCCCCAAGCATGGCCCATGAGCGGGTCGGGCAGGCGTGCCCCCGGTCCGTTGGCCAGGTCTAGCGATGAGATGTCTTGAATTCTAATCCATTTTGTTTAGCGGTTGGAAGTCCAATCCGCCCATTTAGGAGAATTCATTTGTATGGGGGTACGATATGAACCCACTTACAATTATATTTAATTCTTATCAGGTATACTATTGGTACGAGAGTTGGCGGTCCATGCGTCAACTGTGTGAGGTGGTCACACGGACGGCGGGGCGGCCCTCGAGCAAGGCCAAGGTACGACCAGTGTGGATAAAAATGAGTGACACGTGGCGGCTTCAGGAGCTGACACGTGTCAACTCCAGAAAATTCGGAAAGCAAAAATAAAAGAAAAATATGGAAGAAATAGCAAACGTCCTCGGATCCAAAAATGCTCAACAGAAAAGTTACTCGTCTCGATGAGTTCTACAACTTTCATGAAGAGACCAAGAGAAAAAGATGTCATATTGCAAAACGATATTTTTGAGCTACTCTATGTATATAGAATACCTGGATTTTTTGGGTTTTGTATTTTTTATTTTTAATAAAGAGAAAAATCAAGAAAAATAACAATAAATTAGAGATAAATATTTACACATTAATTTATTTTTTTATTTTTAAGAAATAAAAAATAAGGAAATAAAATAAAGAAGAAAAAAGTGAGAAATTTGTACAGACTCGTAAAGGACACTTGGACTCGATTAGTTTCTTTGATGTCAGTCTTGATTTGAATTTGGTTTTTTGTAGATTTTATTAAAACTTTCATCAAAGAATATTAAGCACTATATTTTACTTTGATGTGGAAAATACAAGCTTTGATTTTTATGAAATTAGTCTTGTTTGAAGGTCTTTGAATATATATATTACTTTAAAAAGTGAGTAAAACTAAATCGAACATTGTATGAGAAGATGTGAGCATTTTAGTCTGTCTGCTCTGAAATTGGAGTTTTGTCTCACGGGCCAATTATTTAAGTTAGTGATTTTTTGTATTTTTATTTAATCTTGTTAGTAGTATATACACAATGGAATTAGTTCAAGGTCAATTGGAGTTAGTATGAATTAGTTAAAAATGCATGAAATTGGGTGCAAATGTGAAGATGATTATGAATGCAATTATGAGTGTTAAAATGCAAATATTAATTTTACATGCATGAATGGTAAAAATGCAAAATAGATGATGAAATGCAGCTAATTACTCAGGAACGAAGCTCTATTTTCATCTTTTAGTATGATGAATCGTTGATTTATCAACCCCCTATGCTTAAACCTTGCTCGTCCCCGAGAAAATAAAATGTAATACAAAAGTGAAATGTTTTTGGGTTCCATACCAAAGTCATGAACAAAAGGTGAAAATAGAGCCAGACCCAACCTTTGGATTAATAGTGTGACAGAACTTCTGTGAGACTTAGGATTTTAAAATCAACATCCTTCAAGTTCTACATATCATTGTAACCGTTTCGGCTCAGAAGTCATCTTAGATCAGTCCTTCTCCCAAAGCATATCTCATGAACATTGAACAGTTGTCTCATGTGTGTGAAAGGTTTTAACTCTCCCCATCAAGAATGTTTGACTACCATACAAACCCCCCTCCCAGTAACTCATCCTCGGGGAGTCAGGTATTTCCTTCTAAGGTCTGTCGCGATGTGTTCACAACCGAAGGGGGAGAAATTAGAAGAAAAAGAAAAGAACTAGAGGATGACCAGTGTAGTTACCTCTCATTCTGAAGTCGATCGGTTTAGCCAAGTCTCCACTAAGATCTGCAGGTTTTCTTGAAGCTTGGATCTTTTGGTCAGATTGGTAATTTGGCTTCTTTTTGGTATGGATTTTTGGTGACTCTGCATGGATCTTTTTGTGCCCCTACAGATATGGAATCTTCTTTCCATGCAAGTTTTGAGGTCTTAGAAAAATTGTGCCCAGCCATCCATCCCTTTTCTGAAGTTTTATTTCAACCCATACTCCGGTCTTTAGATGTCCACACTATCAGAAAAGAGACCCACACAGTCTTCCAACATCCAGTCTGAGTTGAGCTAAGTGCATAGTGTGAGAGAACAGATTTATTCCCTACTCAAAAGCTATACCCAGAATTAGGAGACCAGGATAGACACTAAGAGTCAAAGGCTGCACATTGTCATGCGGAACTCAAAGAATTAAGTTAAAAGACCTGAAACTTCTAAAATCCTCTTTCTCGATGAAGTTCCTCTAGAAATTAGGTAGATTAAGGCCAAGTCATGACCACTCTCCACTTCTACTCACAATTCGATTTAGAACCCAATAACTTTCCACTTTGCATATGCTAGATATGTAAAAATGAAATGCAGATGCATATGAGGTGCAAGATGATTTTTTTGCAAGAATGATATGCAAGATTTTTTCCTTTTTTTGAAATTTCATACTTTTACCCACCCCATAATTAATATATATGAAAATACATGAAAGTACGAGCTATGGGTAAAGTATATATGTAATATATACAAGCCCCCTATACTTAGCGTGTGTTATGTCCTCAGAGCACAAGAAGCGACAAGAAGACATAGCTCATGCTAAGCGTAGAGAGAAAAAATATAAAAAGAAGTCAACCACCCCCTACACTTAGTCTCTACTCAGCCTAAGTATAAAAGAAGAAGAAAAGCAGAGCGACTGAGGTTAAGAGGAGAAATGGTCGAATATATACAGGCGGACATCGGTCCCCCTATACTTAGGCTCTGATCAGCCGAAGTATAGGGCAAGAGTGAGCGTGAGAACCGGTGAGATCTGGAGAATATACAGATCAAATGAGGAGTAGAATGATGAATAAATACAGATGGCATCGGTTCCCCCTATACTTAGGCCTTGGCCTAAGTTTAGGAAGAAAATATACAAGAGAATCAATGGGGTCGGGGAAAAGTTGAGGTACAGAGATGAGATTGATACAAATTCGTGTGTTCCTTAAGATAAGATCGTGGGATTTTTGGATGCACATGAATGAGATCTCCTCAACTTGGGCTAACTGCTCATCCGATCTTACGAAGTGCTTTAGCAATTGCCCATTCACAATGAACGGTTGTGCTCCATATGTAAGCTCTGAAATCCATATACTGTCGTTCTCATTCACTTCTCTGATAATGAAGGGTCCCGTCCATTTGTATTTCAACTTGCCCTGAAAAATTTTCAACCTAGCATTGAATAACCATACTTTCTTTCTTGGAACAAAATTCTTTCTTCAAATGTCTGATCGTGCCAACGCTTGATTCTGTCCTTGTAATCACACTATTATCATATGCCTTGTTTCTTATTTCCAGAAGCTCGTTTAGATCCATCTTTCTGCTATGTTGTCCTTCGTGAGTATTCCACTTCAGTTTCTTTAATGCACATTCAGATTTGTGTATCAGCTCAGCGGGCAGATGATACGGCTTCCCATAAACCATCCTGAATGGGGAGGTTCCAAGCGGGGTATGTTGATATGAAAGACGGGTATTTGAGCTCTATCTTATTGTGTACACACACTTTCTGTACTCAACCTGAAATCAAACAATGACGAGATTGCTCTCTCGAAAACAATGATTTTCAATTTTATCCAATTTTATTTAATCAATAATGTTAACAGACCCCTAGTTTTAATTTGGTTATCACATGAATTTGAGTGGAGAACAATGCATGTCTACACGGGGATTTCAATTTCCTTTATTCCTAGGTGAGTGAAAATCAAGGGAGAATCGAAAAAGTCGTGTAGCGAGAAACAAGATGATGAATGCTGAGTTCAAAATACTTGCAGTGCCTCCTCGCAATCTTCGTGCAATATGCTAGACAGAATTGAAATTTTCCTAGAAAAATAAATCTAATGCATGCACGGGAAATCACATCTAGATCGTGAATTTCTATTAGTGAGTGATAGAACAATTTAATTTGGCTAAATGAGAGACAATCTAGTGCGTATAGTTAAGTGCAATGTGGTCCTAGATTACGAAGGGCAGAAATAAATTTGAATTTACACTACTGTGTGCCAATCCTAATTTCGCCACTCAATCGGACCCACCCTCACTAGAGGGTGAAACAGGCCGACACACCACAGAAAAATGTCCAGTCCTTTTTACACATGCGAGATCCCGATCGGGAACCGCTAGAAATGAGCAATTAATTAAAAAAATTCTCTATCTTCAAAAATTAAATTCTTCGAGCGGTCGATCGCTTCGAGTTGCGTCGGTTTTCAAGAAAGTCGCTCCAAGTTCAGCAGGTACATCGCATGAAAAATAGAAGATCAAAAATTAGATAGAGATTTACAGAAAAATATACACAAATAAAAGAAAAAAATATTGAGAAAAAATGGAGAAATAATTATAAGAAAAACGGAGGTCAGACTACCCGGGGATGGAAAATCTAAAAACTTGATATCTTAAAAACAACCTAAGCCGTGCCTTCCCGGCAACGATGCCATTTGAAGAACCGTGAATTTACCATTTTAATGATGTCGAACTAATGATTTCGTTGCAGACAGATAAATTCACGATTGATCAAAAACCGCAAATTTAATTAATGTCAATTAAAGCGAGCGGTCAATTTTTTTACTTGGGTAAGATCAAGGTCGAACTAGGGAGGCAACTGTCTCCTTAGGTTGTTTTAAAGTCGATCTCGAAGTTAGGTTTTCAGAGAAGATTTTTTTTTGGTATTTTTAAATGCAATAAATGAGGCAAATGTAATTTTGATAAATTTAGAGGATTAAAATGTATATTTCAATCAATTGAATTCTAAAAATCCTCAAACTTAGCTAGAATGCAAAATATGATCAAATGAGACTGCTGTAATTTTTTGGAATTTTTGGATGCAAAATGAATATTCTACGATTAAATGAATGCAAATGATGAGATTTTCACTAATTAATTATAATAAATATTAAATCTATTTATTTTCAGAAAAAATTATCTGAGATATGTCACCAGGTGATCTATCTTAGAAAAATCCTAAACCTTAAAAATGTTGGATTTAATATATATTAAAAATTAATCAATAAAATGTGCAAAATGGTTTTTCTAAAGAAAATTATGCATGCAAATGCAATTATTTTCGGATACAATGTTTCTACCAATTAATTCTATGATCCTTGAATTTTTGGCAATTTTTTGAGCAATGGTTAATTAACTTTGAATTTCTAAGCTCAGACTGGGCAAAATATGTTAATTTTTGTTAGAACAATTATCTTTAATTATCCACAAGTAAAAAATATAAAGCATATGCCACATTGTAGAGAATTAATTGTAGAACAGATGCAAATTTTTAAATAATAAAATGATGCAATAAAGCGGTTCAAAATAAAGGGTCAACACATGGTTCTGTTTGTAATATTACAGAATATAAAATAAATAGAATATGCAGAGAGAGGGACCTATATGTAATTACCAAAACCTCAGGGGAAGAATCTGCAAAATGTCCAGTGCATGTGCTTCCCTCTGGTCGGCGGGCGGGGGGGAGCTTCTTCGTGATTTTGGCAACCTTCGGGTGTGTTGGCGCAAAAGTCCATGTTGTCACGTGCGTGACATGTGAGATCCAGCGGACACGGGCTCCAATATAAATATCCATGCGATCAGGGGTGTGGTTGCAAATATCCAAAGGGGCATGTGAGGACAACAGGGAGCCTTCTGTGAAATAGCGATCTGTAAGTATCTCTTCTACAAATTTCCCTACGCGTGCGGGGAACGTGCTGGAGGGGGAAGGAGATTTTGTCCCTTTTCCTCTTCTTTTACAGGCAGAGTTCTCTACACGCGGGTACTACGACCGGAGGCGATCTCCGAGGCTGCAGTTGCGGTAGCTAGGAGAAGCTAGGAGAAGACGACGCTCGCGAGCGAAGGAGCACGAGCGATCGACATCGATGATCTCTGTGTGGCAGAGTAGCGAGAAGAATGCACGAGGGAAGCGGGTGCTGATACGCTTGCGGGCGCGTGCTGCAGGCGGCAAGCCGCGGAGCTGGCGGCGCGGGGCGTGGCCTGGTGGTATGCTGGCGACCTTCTGCTCGGTAGGCGATGTTGAAGGCAGTGGGCGGTGATGCGTGAGGAAGGCGATCTGTTGGTGTGAGAGTTGATGGCCCGTGCGTCAAATGTGGAGGTGGTCACGCGGACGGCGGGGCAACCCTCAAGCAAGGTCGAGGTGCGGCCAGTATATGGTGGAGTTGGCGGCTGAGGGTGCGGAGGGTTGAGAGTGCGCGTAATGGAAACAGAGGAAACAAGAGAAAACATAGTATTTGGAAAGAGAAACACAGGATAAAACAAATGGGAGAAGAAGACTAAGTGGGTGTAATCAAAGGCAGAGGAGGAATCAAAGGAAGTAAGAGGGAAGAAAGAAAGAAAAGGGGAAGTGGTTGATTACCTGTTCGTCGTGGTTGGTGTAGTTGCTCGAAGAGCAACACCTGATCCTAGTCTCGATGGAACCTGCGTGATTCCAAAGACTAAGCAACCTTGAGAACAAGGTTATGATGTTGGCGCTTGAGGCTTCCAACGGATCTCATAGCTAGTGGTGATTGCGTCATCGTCGCCTACTATAGGGTGACCTCTCGCTGTCACCTGAGGTACCCTCGAAGCTGGTGGCTCTCTCTTCCCGGCAGTCGCAGATAGATTAAATGATGGTTGGAGGTGGTCTTATATAAGAGATGAAGGGATCACTACCGGTAGGGGCTAAGGGGTAAGCAGCCGTTACGCGGCGGCCGCAATCATCCTCACCTCCAGATCATCCTCGACTTCAGTGGCGGAGCTATCCTAGGCAATGATGAGCCAAAGATTCAATCAATCCGGATCAGGTAAAAATAAATCACTCTCAGGTTGTTGCGACCCGGATCGATAGAGATCTCAGCTCAACAAGAAAAATGAAAGACAGACCACCAATCAAAGACGAAAATCAATAAAAACCAATAGTGGCCCTAGCTATGAGATTAGCCTGGTGTAGCTCCCAGGGTCGAACTCAAGGAGCACGGATTGGCCTTGCGGCCTACGAAGTAGTCTAAAATAAAGAAAAATAAAAACAACTGATTTTTGTGGGTTTTTAATAATTTTATATTTTTTGGAATTTTTAATTATAAAGAAAACAATAAAATAAGGAAAACACACAAATTCAAGCAATTATTTAATTGCTCTAAAAAGGTCCAAAAATTCAAATAAAACTATTTTTAGAATTTTTATATTTTTTACTATTTTTAATGAATTTTTGAGAATTTTCTGATTTTATGGAATTTTATAAAAATGAAGTAACGCAAAAACAAAAGAAGGTTGTCCAGTCAGGCTTGGAGGACCAAAATAAAATATATAATGGTCCTAAAATAACCTGTAGGTATTTTTCTTGAAAAATATAAACCAAAGGGAAAAATAAGAGAAAGAGTTTATTAATTTTTGGTTTTTCTGTGATTTATTAGAATTTTTATAAGTTTTTCAAGGTTTTTTAATTTTTATAATTTTTATAACTCCAAAAATGACCACAATTGGCCAGAAAATCAAGCACACCAAAATACACAAAATCCAATTTTTTGTAATTTTTAAAGGGGTTTTTATATTTTTTATGAATTTTAAATCTGAACAGAGACAAAATTGAGGGTTTTTGAATTTTTAAAAATAATAAGCGGGCTTAAAAAGTTTCCCAAAAATTAGTGAAAAATCTACACAGTGGCAGGAGCCACGTGTCAAATTTTCACTTAATTTGGATGAGATTTGATATTTTATTTAAAACAAACAAGAGCCCACAGTGCACAGGGACCCGTTTGTAATAAAAATATCTTCTAGGGCCTAAAAATAACAAAAACCAAAACTCAAGGGGTCCTCGTGCAAAAATACCAGAATCCCACGCGCGTGGCACGTGTTCTGGGCACAGGAGGACCAATATGCAATAAAAAATACTTCCCGGGACTAATTAGCAACATGTGCTAAAAGTCCAGGGAAGGTATTGCAAATTGCCCAACAAATTCAACACATGCGGAATTAAATCATTCACAGGGGCATAAGTGCAATTATACAAAAAGATATTTCATTCATTAACAATCAGAAACTACAACCCACAGAATACAAATTCTCCAAAAACTCATGTGACGAAGCACGTGTCTCACATTAGCAGGGACGAAAATGCAATAAAAGAAAACAACCAGGGTCTCTATGCAATTTTACCAAACTAAATAAACTCTACAAAATATTTACAGGACTGGATAATAAAGACTAAAAGAGAGAGGGCCTAAGGGTAAATTACCCTTTATTGACCGAGGGGCTGGATGCGCGCCACGTGGTGTATCTAACGGCTGCAGGGGGCGGCGCTCCAACGAAGGAGCCTCGGCGATGATCGGACGGTGGAGGGCTCGCCACGTGGATGATCGGACGTCTCTGAAAGGGGCTCGCCTCTCCTCTGCTACAGACGGTGAAGATGGCGCCGCGTGGCGATCGGACGGTGCTGGTATCGGGGCACCTCTTCGTATAAGTGAACGGTCCAAATCAAACCTGGGCCTCCGGGGGGTGAGGACGGCAGGGGAGACTCCTGGAAGAACTCCTCGCTGGTGCGCTGGACCTCCTCGGGGGCTGCTGATGGGTGGAAAAGGTTCGTCAAAGCCTCCGCATGTGAAGGACCCCTCCGATGACGCCAAAGAGCTCCGAGCAGCCCGGGCGACAACGGCGGAGCTGGGCTCCTGTGCCTGAAGCTGAGGTCCTCAGATGGACCTCCTTGGACCTGAAAAGTAGCACAGAAACACTCCTGGGTCGAGGGCAAAATGCCTCGACCCGGTTAGAGTCGAGGTGGGTGACTGATGCGTCGGGGCGAAGGAACTCCGGCGATGCGACGGCAAAGGAGTTCGACTCCCAGTTCCAGGGCGAACTGGGTTGAATGGATGGTTGAAGAATGTGCAGGGGAGAAAGGCGGAGGTGATGGTCGTGTTGATCGATGGAATAGGTGGACGGAATGATCGGAATTGATGGTCGACGGTGAAATATGAAATTGGGCGAAAATGTAAATTAGAGAAATCTAAAAAGGATTAGGCTTACTGGATGATCGAGGTCGACTGTGGAAGAGCTCCTGAAGCTCTTGGTCCTTACCTCGAGGGACGTCGATGCCTGAGGCTCGAGCGCTGCTCCTGGGCGGCGCACGGTGGCGCTAGGTCGTCGGATCAGTGGCCGGGACACTTCCTCCTCACTGAGACACCACCTGCAGCTAGCTGTCACTCAGGCGAAGGTAGTGGAGGTCCTGGGGTGGGAAGGCGGAGCCAAAGATTGCTGGAATCGTGCGGCAGAGCTGAGACTAAATAGTCCTAGGGGTCCGAGAAGATGGGGTCGGGCATGGAAATCGGAGCTCGGACCCCGAGGAGAAACCACCGGGCGTGGATCTCGGATGATCTGTGAATGATTAGGACCCGGGGTTTGCGGATTTGGAGTTTGGATCGAGGCGCAATAATTGAGAGAACTCGGGTCGGGCGACAAGATCCGCAGGCTAGTGGTCCGAGGGGGGGAGTTGACCGGGGGGTCAACATCCCCCGTGGACCAATGGGATGCTGCCACGTCATAAATAATTGGAAATTCAATATAAAATAGTAAATGGCCGAATTAGGAAAAAGTTAAAACATGAAAAATATTTATTTATTTATAAACTATTTTTTTGTGATTTTTATTTATTTTTTTTTGAAATAAAAATTAGGTATTTACGATATAGTATATTATATATAGGTATATACACTATACATTTTTTATTTTTAATTAATTATTTTTGTAACAATTATTCCAATTTTATATTTTATTTATTTATAGAATAAAATTTGGAATATTATGACATTTTATTTTATTTTTATTAATTATTTACAAGGGTAAAATAATTACTTTTATTTGTATACATATATGGTATATATACAATGAAGACTTTGATTTTATTTTTATTTCTTTTTATTGTATTTTTGTTTTTGTGATTTTTATTTTATTTATTTACACCATGGAATAAGGAATATATACACATTTTCTTGGATTTTTATATATTTATTTATAGGGGAAATAAATAGATATGTGGGTGTTATGTACATGGTGATCTACAATGAGGAAGGGTCTTTTATTTCTTTTGATTTTTCTTATTTTTATTTTAGCTTTGTATTTACAAGTATATACAAATAAATACAAACCCATTTTTATTTTTATTTAGAGGAAAATATTTTTATTTATATACAGGTATATATGTGCACACATGAGCTTCCTTATCTCTCTCTACTTGGGTTTTTATGCGGTCAGGCCCATGCTGAGCCCTCCCTTGGGATTAGATCGCTCAATATTTATTCTAAATATCTTCCTCTTTTTCTTTTGTATCTTTATTCTTTTATTTATGCACAAAAACATGCTAATTAATTATTTTTACACAATGCATGCCAAATGCTAATTATTATTATTTACATATATCTACATGTGTTTGGCAAAGGTTTTGTAGCTAAAATAAAAGAATAAAGAGTGATGAATGGGTATTCATCACCCCCCTATACTTAACTTTGCTAGTCCCTTAGCAAACACTTATTTGAAAAAGAAGTGAAAAAGAAAAAGAAAAAGAGGAGAAAATGCATGGATTAATGCTGAATATTAAACTTGCCTTCATTAAATTGAAATATGGAGCTCGATCAGATCTTTGGATTATTAATGTGTCGGAACCTTATTTAGACCTAGGTTTAAAACTCAACAGCCTCTAAGATCCACTAATCTATAATCAAGACTCCTCAACAATCCAGATCAGAACAAGTCTACATACACAAACCCTGAAGACTATGAATCTTTCCTTGCACAGTGTAATTGAGGTATAGCTCTCCACCTCAGAAGTAGCAACTTGACAACCCTCCCCAACAAGGTAATTCTATGACCCTAGTCTGGCCACTCTTTCCTCGAGGAGTGGGGTATTCCCTTCTAAGTTCAAGTTCAACCGGCTCAAGAAGAGGGGGAAGAAGAGAATGGACCATGGCCAGTGTAGCCATGTATCCTTGGGAGCTCAACCGGTGTAGCTAAGTCTCCCTGCTGCAAGCTACATAAGGTGGGACATGAATCTCAAGCTTTGCTTATTTGCACTATTTACATACTTCGGTGGGATTATCATTTTCTATCAGACCCACCACTTTTTTGGAGTTATTTTCTTTTTGCATTTTTTCAAGTGCATCTATACAACATATTTACATGTGCATCATATATACATAAGGAGTTTTTCCTCTTGAGCCAGTAGACCATCCCTCTTTTGAAGCATTATTGCAACCCACAACTCATGTCGTTAGACCTCATGGCAACCAGACCAAGTTGAGACACACTTCCTTCACTAAAAGAAGAAGAGAGGTTCCTCCTAGAAGTACTACCCTCATATGCTACCCCAAGTCAAGGAAAACTGCCTCCTCACCACCTCATCCGTAAAGAGCTTGGTGTAAAGTGCGGGTCCAAGTCAAGCCATTGTCTATATGAGTCATGTGTGTGTTGTTAAGTGCTCTACTTAGGCTCATTGAGATGACATGTGATCATAGCCAAGTGGACTCAAAGAATTAAGTCATCATGGACCTGAAAAGCCTTAACCCTAAGCCCTATAAGGTTCCTCTTATGATTAAGTGGATTAAGGTCTTAATCAAGCTCCATTTCCCAATTTAATTCCAGGCTAGTTTAAATGTCAACTATAATCCAGGAAAAACTATACATATATATACAAGGATGCTATTTACACAAAATTTACATACATGCAAAATTTTTGGAAAATTGTTTTGAAATCATGGATGTATGCATTGCATGAATGCAAGTTTTGCAAAATATTTACACAAATTTACACAAGATTTTTGCAAACTTTTAATTTTCAAAAATTTTGGAAAAATTTTGTACTATATACATAGTTTTGATATGCACATATTTACACAAATTTTTACACAAAAAGTTTTTGAAAACATTTTTACAAAAATAATTTGTACACTAGCTATGTATGTGCAAATAAAAGAATGTTTATTTACAGGAAAATTTTTTTATTTATATGGATTTTGGGTTTTTAGCCATTTTTATTTATTCAAAGTACGAGTTATGGCTAAAGTATATATGAAATATATACACAGTCCCTTATACTTAGCTCGAACGATGTCCTCAGAGTCAAGAGCGATGAAGAAGACATAACTCGTGTTTAGTATAGGGAAGTGAAAAGGAAGATTATTTACAAAGACGAATGAAATAATAGAGAATCAAGAGAACCTCGGCTTTTCCCCCTATACTTAGGATCAAATAATCCTAAGTATAGCAGGCTGTACACGAAGGAAAAACCGAGTGAAGAATGTACAGGGTCTACCCCCCCTATACTTAGGGTAAAATATCCCTAAGTATAAGTAGCAAAACAGGGGTAGAATGAATCAAAAGAATACCCGAGAGTCCAACATCCCCCCTATACTTAGGGTAAAGTACACCCTAAGTATAGCATAATCAAAAGATGCGGAAAGGGATGTGGACTAAAGAATGGACTGATATGGACATCTGGATCTATACAAGTCGGGAGAACAGTGATAATCAGGCGTGAGATGCAATAGATGTGAGTCAATAGACCACATCTCACGCAAAGTGAATAGGGGCAACATCAACGACCCGCGGCTCATGATCTAGAAATGGCTTGAGCCGCTGGCCGTTCACTCAAAAGGTACTCTCAGAAGACAACTCAGATATATCGATACTTCCATTGTCGTGTACCTTTCTCACTAGATACGGTCCCTTCCATTTGCTCTTTAGCTTCCTTGGAAATAAACGAAGCCTAGCATCAAACAACCATACTCTCTGTCCAGGCTCAAAATGCTTGTGGCTGATATGAGAATCATGCCACTCCTTCACTCTCTCCTTGTACTGTAGGCTATTTGAGAAGGAGGTATCACGAAGCTCCTCCAAGGCTGCTAACTATGCCCTCCTCTGATCTCCTACACTAGCTGGATCCAAAAGTATATCTGTGACTGCCCAAAGTGACCTATGTCTCAACTCAACAGGTAAATGGAACGGCTTGCCATAAACGAGGCAAAAGGGAGATGTGCCCAAAGGTGTCTTGAAAGATGTCCTATATGCCCACAAGACCGAGTCCAAAAGCTGTGACCAATCCTTTCGGTCAGGGCGGATGACTTTTTGCAATATAGTCTTGATCTCCCTGTTCGACACTTCGGCTAGACCGTTCGTCTAAGGGTGGTATGGAGTGGCAACTCGATGGTCTATGCCGAACTCGCTAGCAAGGGCCTTCACTTGGTCGTTGACGAAATGAGACCCCCCGTCAGATATCAACACTCGAGGTATCCCGAACCATGTAATGATATGCCTCCTCAAAAATCTGCAAATAGTCCTAGCATCTGCAGTTCGGCGGGGATGGCCTCAACCCAACGACTAACATAATCCACGGCCAACAGAATGTACTCA
Organism: Ottelia alismoides; assembly: GCA_037367405.1. Classification (NCBI taxonomy): domain Eukaryota; kingdom Viridiplantae; phylum Streptophyta; class Magnoliopsida; order Alismatales; family Hydrocharitaceae; genus Ottelia; species Ottelia alismoides. The sequence continues at coordinate 525,488 of JAZKJV010004771.1, forward strand.
AATCCCTGACTCTTAGGGAATGGACCCATGAAATCGATGCCCCATGCATCAAAAACCTCACAGAAGTGAATGGGCTGCATCGGCATCATATCACACTGTATACAAGTGCCCATCCTCTGATAGTTAGTACATCTCTTCACGAACTCATCAGAGTCCTTGAAGAGGGTAGGCCACCATAGGCCGGATTGGAGCACTTTCTGTGCCGTTCTCCTCCCAGAGTGATGTCCTCCTGCCTCACTTGTGGCAGTAAGTGAGGACGCTATGGTGCTCCTCCTGAGGAATGCACCTAAGCCAGACGCTATCCCCTCCTTCATGGTAAAGGATGGGATCCTCCCAGTGGTAGGACTTGACCTTCGCGAGGAAGGTCTCAAGCCTCTGTCTAGGCCAATCTTGTGAAACTTTCTTAGCAACAAGAAAGTTCACAATATCAGCATACCACGGGAGAGAGGCGATAGCAAGGATCGCCTCATCTGGGAAGGTCTCACATATAGGCTCAGTCTACTCAGAATCCTCAAGATGCTCTAATCGGGAGAGATGATCCGCCACCACATTCTTGACTCCAGGCTTGTCCTTAATCTCTATGTCAAACTCCTGGAGTAGAAGGATCCATCTAGTCAATCTGGCCTTGGCATCCTTCTTTTCCATGAGGTACCTGATGGTGATATGATCAGTGTATAAGGTCACTCTAGATCCAATAATGTATGATCTGAACTTGTCTAGGGCAAACACTACGGCTAGCATCTCCTTCTTAGTGACTGTGTAGTTCCGCTGCGTGGAATCCAATGTGCGGCTAGCATAGTAAATGGCAAATGGATCTCCATCCCTCCTCTGTCCCAGTACTGCCCCCACGGCAAAATCGGAGGCATCCGTCATGATCTCGAATGGGAGAGACCAATCAGGCGGCTGGAGAACAGGAGCCTCAACAACACATCGCTTGAGAGTCTCAAACGACGAAAGACACTTGTCATCGACAAGGATCTCGGTGTCTTTCATCAGCAGGTCAGTCAACGGTCGGGCAATCCTGCTGAAATTCTGAACGAAGCGTCGGTAGAAACCGACGTGCCCAAGGAAAGACCGTAACTGCCGCAAGTTGGACGGCAGTACGAGTTTTCTAATGACATCTACCTTGGCCGGATCAACCTCCATGTCTGTTGGAGATGATGTGGCCAATCACCGTCCCTTGAGTCACCATGAAGTGACTCTTCTCCCAAGACAGCACAAGGTGAACCTCTATACATCGTTGAAGGACTCGGTCTAGGCAGTCAAGACAAGAGTCGAATCCATCGCCGTAGACCGAGAAATCATCCATGAAGACCTCCAAGCACTCCCCCACCATGTCCGAAAAGATCGACAACATGCATCTCTGAAAAGTTGCAGGGGAGTTGCATAGCCCAAATGGCATGCGTCGGAAGGCGTATGTGCCGAAGGGACAGGTAAAGGTAGTCTTGTCCTGGTCCTCGGGAGCGATGGCTACCTGGTTTTAGCCGAAGTACCCATCCAGAAACAACAGTGGCTCTTCCCTGCCAGTCTCTCAATGATCTGATCTATAAAGGGCAGGGGGAAATGATCCTTCTTGGTGGCATGGTTGAGTCATCTGTAATCCACGCAGACCCGCCAAGAAGTGGGTACCCGGGTAGCAATCTCCTCTCCAGACTCGCTAACTACTGTAGTGATGCCCGTCTTCTTGGGCACCACATGCAACGGGCTGACCCACTTGGAGTTGGAGATGGGGTAGATAAAATCGGCGCTCCACCATTTCGAAATCTTCTTCATGACAACCTCTCTCAAATTCGGGTTCAGCCGTCGCTGGAACTCACGTGACAGCTTCGCCTCATCCTCGAGATAGATATGGTGGGAGCACAGGGCTGGACTTATCCCCTGGAGATCGGCTACGCTCCATCCTATCACCTTGCGGTTCTTTTCAAGAACCCCCATCGGATGGGATTCCTGCTCTCCGGTCAAATCAGCGGAGATAATGACTGGGTACATCTCATGCTCACCCACAAGGAACCTATACTTCAGCGACGCAGGAAGTGGCTTCAGCTCTGGACAACTGGGTGCTGGTGGATCTGGCCTCTGAAAACTCTGCGTGAAAGCTGCCAAATCCGCATGGGAGAACAGAAACTCTCTATCACACTCTGAAACTGGAGAAGGCTGCTCTGCTGGACTGTCTCTCCTCTGCTCGGCATCTACCTCCTCCCTAGCTGCAGGCTCAGTAGAAGTCAGATATGGTATATAATCATCAAACTCTACCCAGTCAAAATCTGACTCCGAGGGATCTGTATCATCCAAGGTGGCCTCAGTACCGCCATCATCACAAAACAAATCAGTCTCACGGTCGAGAACTGGCTCTGCCAACTGAACGGTATCCTGGACCAGGAATGCGCTCTCCAAGCTCTCCTCTGCTGGCGTCTCTGCATCAATGGACTCTGAAAGTGAGAGGATGGCCAGTGCTGCTGGGTCTGTCCAAACTGCCTCGTCATCTGTGATCACAAAGTCGCAGTCCTGGTGGATGTTTGGACCTGCATCTGTCATCTGCTCTGTATCAGAAGTAGTCTCTGAGCATGATGTATCTCTGGCTCTGCTGTCCTCGACCATCTCTATTTGTACATTCTCGCCCTCGACGCAAAAGCATACCTTCCCGCTATCATGGTCGGACACTGCCTTGGCTGTGGCCAAGAACGGACGACCTAGAATGATGGGGGTATCAGTCACTGACTCAGGGATCTCCATGTCCAACACTACAAAGTCCACAGGGAATTGCAGCCCTGAATCGTGACGACAACGTCCCTCAGCAACCCCTTCGGCCTCTTGACAGATCGATCAACAAACTGAAGGACTGTCATGCTCTGTCGAAGAGTGCCCAACTCGAAGCGGTCGAGAAGGGATGCCGGAAGTAGGTTGATCGATAATCCGCTGTCTAATAGAGTACGGTCGAACCTCTTCTCTCTGATATGGCATCTGACATACGTGGCTCCTGAGTCTGACCTCTTGGCCGGCAGACGGTTCTGGATCACGAAACAAGTAGCTCTGGTCAGCACATGGATCTCTGACTGGTGGTTCCTCTTCCTCCTAACTGTAATCCTGTCTCTGAGTGAACGCTGGAGTAGAGGGATGTGCTGCAAAGGCTCCTGAAGAGTCAGCTGAATGTGAAAATGGTCTATCATCTGCTGGCTGAACTCTTCCTGCTGCCTCCTTTTTGGGTTTTCTATTTTCTTCCCCTTTCCCATCTGAAGAGCTCTAGGAAAGGGGATAACATGGTCCTTCTCAGATGAAGGACTAGGAGAGGGTCTAGACTGCTCGACGGCAGAGTCCACACATACATCAAGCACCACAGGTGGACCAGAAGAATACTAACCCTTTCCTTTATTGCAAGAAATGTTCTGAGATACATCAGCATAAGGAAAAACTACAGGACTCTCAGAAAAACCGGTGGCATCAACACCACCCTTGGTTGGTAGACGTGCAGCCTCAGTACCGTTCTCTGGCTCGGCAACATGGGTGGCCTCAGTACCACCTCCTCCAACTGGTGAAACGGCGGCCTCAGTACCGCCGGTAGGATCAGCATCCGTGGTGGCATCAGTACCACCGTCATCATCTCTAGCGGCCTCAGTACTGCTCTCCTCCTCATCGGACGCTCTGGAAGTGGCCTTTGGGTGTCGCTCAGACGAGGCGCCGTCTGCTGGCATCCTACCACTCCTAAGTGTGACAAAATCAGTATCAAAAAGATATGCAGACATATCACCAAATGTATCACTAGGAGTGGCATACTCAGTACAAACTACCTGCTCAGATTTCCTCTTGAGGTTGTTCGGATTGGGCTCTATCTGGGTAGGGATGGCAGCCTTCCCTCTCACGATGTCTCGCATCTCCTGGCGGAACTCATCCATCTCCCGTCGGAATGTAGCCTGCTGATCTGTAAGGAGGCAGGCTATGTCATCCAAGGCGGGGTTCTCATAGGATGTCCCATGAGAACCTTACGGGTAGCCTCTCTGGTAGTGAGGCTGCTGCTGCTGTTGTGGGTGAGAGGGGTATGACTGTGGATGATGATGCGGCTGAGGCTGATCACGCCTCCAAGAATGTCCCTGCTGATAGGGACGAGGACCATACTGCTGTGACTGCTGCTGCTGGTGGTGCTGGTAAACTGGGGGTTGTTGCTGCTGGTGATCTCTCTGATGGTTGTACTGGCCACCCTGTCCTGACGGGTGCTGCTGGGAGCTGGAACCTCCGATCGACCAACGGAATCTGGGATGGTCTCGTCGGATACCGGGCTGGGGTCGGTCGTACCAAATCCCATTGACATCCATCAACGGCTCTGACTCGTAAGGGGCTGGCGGGAGTACTGCCAGAGGCTGATCCGGTTGGTATACCACCATCTGTGTGTCCGGAGATGGTGGTGCCTGGTAAGGAAGCTGCGGCTGCTGGTACGGCTCCGCCTGTACAAGGTGAACCTGTCTAGGCTGCAGGTGGCTGGAGCGCCGGAACGAGCTGCTGCTGCTACACGGATCGCCTCGTGCCTGAAGACGGGGCTGGGAAGCCGTCTGTGCCTCCTGGAGACATATGAGCTGTGTCTTCAGGACACTTAGAGTCTGTGCCATCTGCTCCATCTGCGTGATGCCCTGACACTGCTTCTTCTCAATGATCTCCATCCGGTCCAGCTTCTCACTAATGATCCCCATGTCGGTGGCTGTGGACTCGGCCTGTGCTGCTGCCGCTGACGAACTGGAAGGACCGGCATCAACCCGTGCTATCCTCTGGTACTGCACGGTCTGTGGCTGGGGTCGTCCCTGTGTTTAGAGTCAGGTTTGGGACATCACCATATAGTTCTCGGCCATCTCCTCGTAGATGGCACAGACCTGATCATGATCCTTGGCGAAATAGGACCCGCCACAAGAAGCATTCACCAGGCCATGTAGCTCTGGTGTCAGCCCGCTGAAGAAGCTCTGAACTAGGTTCGGCTTCGAGATGTCATGGTGCGGGCATCTATCTGTCAACTCTCTGAACCTCTCCCATGCCTCGTGAAATTGCTCATTGGGGAGCATGGAGAAGTTACTGATCAAGTCCCTCGCGGCATTCATCCGCCCAAGTGGATAGTACTTTGATGAATACTCATTCATCACTCTTTATTCTTGTATTTTAGCTACAAAAACCTTTGGAAATGCATGTAGATATGTGTAAATACAAATAATTAACAAAAAGCATGCATAGTGTAAAAACTAATAATTAGCATGTTTTTGTGCAAAATAAAAGAATAAAGAATTAAAAGAAAAAGAGGGAAATTTTTAGAATAAATATTGAGCAACCTAATCCCAAGGGAGGGCTCAGCATGGGCCTGACCGCATAAAAGCCAAAGTAGAGAGAGATAGGGAGCTCATGTGTGTAAATATACATGTAAATATAACAAAAATATTTTCCTCCAAAAATAGAATAAAATGGGCTTGTATATATTTGTATATATTTGTAAATATAAAATCCAAATAAAAATAGAAAAAAATTAAAAAGAAAATAAAAATATTCACTTGTATATATTCACCTTGTACATAGAACACCTATCTATTTATTTAGCCTTATAAATAAATAAACTGAAATCCCTAAAAATTTGTATATATTCTATATTTTATGTTGTAAATAAATAAAATAAAAACCGTAAAAACAAAAATCAAATAAAAAGAACAAAATTAAAAATAAAAAAGAACGTTGTACATATACCATGTAAATAAATGTATACATCTACTTATTTAACCCGTGTATATAAATAATAAAAATAAAATAAAAACACCTTTTTATTCCTAATTTTATGCTATAAATAAATAAAATATAAAATGGGAATAAAAATGTACAAAAATAATTAATTAAAAATCAAAAATTAAAAAGCCATATTGTGTAAATACCTATATATAGCACTATAGTGTAAATACCTTATTTTTATTCTGAAAAATTAATTAAAAATCACCAAAAATAGAAAAAAATAAAACAAACATTTTTTATGTTTAAGTTTTCTTTAATTCGGCCATTTTCTATTTTTAAATGAATTTTTAAATCATTTCCATATGGCCAGCCCTGATTGGTCCACGGGGACGTTGACCCCCCGGTCAACTCCCCCCCCCAGGACCACCGAGCCTCGGATCCGAGCCCGCGACCCGACTTCTCGAATTTTTCTACACTCGATCTGACACCCATATCCACAAATCCCGGGCTCTCCTTCTTCCTCGTGCATCCGAGAGCCTCGCCCGATCATCCGCGTGGGGATCCGTGCTTAGTGGAACCCTGCCCGACCTGTTCTTCTCGGACCTGCACTCGCATATAAGCCGAGCTCCGCCTCCCATTTCAGGCATCTTTGGCTCATCCGTTCTCCACCCAAGGACCTCCATCGCCTCCGCGAGAGTGACAGCTCGCTTCCAGTGGTGTTGCAACGAGGAGGGAGCATGTAGACCATCGATCCGACGACGTTGCGCTGACGTGCACCGCCTGGAGGTGATGCTCGAGCCTCAGGCACCGACGGCCCTTGAGGCAAGGACCTGGAGCACCCCCTGCTCCTCCATAGTCGACAGCATCCAGTAGGTAGCCCCTTCTATTTCCCTATTTCTCTAATTTTCATTTTCCCCCAAATCGCTCCGTCACCGTCGAGCTTCAATTCCGACCACCCTCGCCTTCATCCCGATCATCGGAATAGCTCATCATCTCCGCCTTCCCTCCACGCACCTTATTTACCCACTCGTTCAACCCAGCTCGCACATGAGCTGGGATTGGGGCTCCTCCGTTGTCACTTCGCCGGAGCCCCTTCGTCCCGACGCACAGACCACCTCCATCACCCCTAACCGGGTCGAGGCACTTTGCCCTCGACCCAGGAGCTTGTTGCACATCTTTGCATGTCCAGAGGAGCCCATCTGAGGGCTTCGACATCTAGGCGCAACAGCTCCTCCTCCGCCAGTGCCGCCGGAGCTCTCCAGAGCTCCTCGGCACCATCGGAGGGAACCATTCGACACGGGAGGCCAAGGCGACTCTCCTCCGATCTTCAGCAGCCTGCGAGGAGGTCTTTAGCGCGTACACGAGCCGGGCGAACCTCGCCGGAGTCCAGTTCTTCGAGCATCCTCCGCAGCCGTTCGATCCTCTTCCAGCTCCAGATCAGATCCCAGACGTCCATCAGAGGAGCCACGCCAGCCGTCCGATTATCAGAGGAGGGATCAGAATCGTCCGATCGTCGAGGGTTAGCCACATCGCGTCTCACCCGTCCGATCTCCACGTGGCGATCATTCGACGATCGGCTTAATAAAGGGTAAACATCTCTTAGGACCTTAGGTTTTTACGTGTTAATTTGTAGTCCTGTAAATATTTTAAAACTTTTATTTGCGTTTGGTAATTTGCATTGTGGACCACGTTATTCCTGGGATTTGTTGTTATACCCATGTTTGTAGTAGAACACGTGCTTCAACACGTGATTGTCTGGGTTAATTGCATGTATGGCCTTCATGTTTCAGGGTGTTAATGAATGAATTAAAGTTTTTTATTAATTGCAGATATACCCCTGTGCGTGGTTTTATTGTGCATGTGCTTTATTTAGTGGGTAATTTACACTTATGCCCCTGGACTTTTAGTACGTGTTACTAATTAGTCCAGGGACCTAAGTTTTCTTGCAATTAGGTCCCTGTGTGCCCAGGTCACGCAACTCGCGCGTGCAACCTTGGAGAAATTGCACCGGACCCCCTGGAACTTGTGTTATTTGCGTATAGGTCCCTGTGCATTGTACCCATGTTTTTATTTTTAATAAAATAGCAAATCAACTCCAAATTCGATGAAAATTGGATACATGGCTCCTGCCATAGTGTAAAATTTTCTCTAATTTTTAGAGACATTTTTATTGTTTTTTTTATTTTTAAAAATTCAAAAACAAGCATTTTTTCTTACTGTCTAACTTTAAAATTCACAAAAAATATTAAAACACCTCTAAAAATTAAAAAAAATTAGGTAGTGTTTGTTTTGCATTGTTTGATTTTCTGACTAAGTTTGGTCATTTTTCGCTTTATAAAACCTATAAAAATTACAAAACCCCTAAAAACCCATAAAAATTCTAATAATTAAAAGAAAAATCAAAAATTAATAATTCTGGTGCCTAAATTTTCCTGTATTTTCTTCTTTACAGGAAAGTTACTTCAGACCTTGATAGGGCCATTTTGCATTTTAAATTTGCCCTCCAAGTCTGACTGGACAGTACCTTGATTTTTCTGCCTTGTTTTATTTTTATAAAATTCTCTAAAAATCAGAAAAATACCAAAAATTAACCAAAAACAGAGAAAAATATAAAAAACTTAAAAACATTTTTGTTTGATTTTTTGGGTGATTTTTGAATGGCTAAATAATTGGTTGTGTTGGCTTGTTTATCTATTTTCTTATTTCTTTTATTGAATTAAAAATCCAAAAAAATATAAAAAAAAATTAAAAATCCACCAAAAAAGCCTTTTATTCATTTTATTTCTTTTTTAGACTACTTCGTAGGCTGCGAGGCCATTACGTGCTCCCTGAGTCCGACCCTGGTCGATGTACCAGGTTAATATAATAGCAAGACCGCTGCTTGAGTTTCTTTGATTTCTATCTGATTTTTGTGGTCTGATTCTTTCTCGATTGAGCACCCGAGCGACTGAGGTCGCAACGACCGCATGAGATAAACCTGATTTACCTCGCTCGCTCGGCTCACTCATCAGAATGGCGCCGTTGCCGGGGAGCACGACTTAGTAGTCTTTTTCTTTATTTTTCATTTTCTTTTTGTTTTCTTTTTCGCGGCTTTCCGCGGCTCTTTCTAAGTCCGCGGCTTTTCGCAGCTTTTTATTTTTCTCTTATTTTTGTTTTATTTTATTTTCTTTTATTTTCTTTTTTTTGTTTTTGTTTGATTTTGCGTGTTTATTTTATTTGCCATTTTTGCACATACACCCCTGTTTAGTTTCTTGCCTTTATTTGATTATTTTATTTGGTCTGTGACACTCTTTTTCTTTCTTGCGAGTACCCGAGGACCGAGGCAGTGACTTTCGAGAAGCCGGCGTAACCGCGAGATTCAGAGGTGGCTCTCTTCTGCACGGAGCCACAGGAGAGCGTGAGAGAGTAGCTGAGTGGGAGACATTTAGATTAGCTTAGACTTTTATTCATTTGATCTGTTGTAATAACACAGGGACACTCATCAGGACTTGGACACTTTCTCGGGTCTGTTTCGCCGAGCACCGATGTGCTCAGGGGACCCATTAGTTAGTTCGGCTTTTTCGCGGCTTTTTCGCGATTTTAGTTTTTCGCTGCCTTTTCCGGTTTCAAGCGGTTTTTCTCGAGCCCCTAGCTTTAGGACTTTCTGGTTGACTGTGTCGTACTGAGTAGGATCCAAACACATAATAGACTGCTTGTGCCTATAGTTCGTTAATTGGCCCTACTAATAAAATATTAATAAAAATAGCTGATTCATTTCCTTCGAGCCTACGTGCCGCAGCCTGCCCTGCCAAGCATTGCTTCTGAACCCGATTTGTCGGGAGGAGGAGGGGTAGACCGAGACCGGACTCTTTGGATCGGAGGCTAGTGACCAGCTAGACGGTTCTTTCGAGTAGAAGTTGCCTGCTTAGGGATTCGGTTTTCCGCTGTACCATATAGGTAGTTTACTTTCTGTCTTTCAATTCTGCGCGGATCATATTGCATGTAGAGTGCTGGAGACAGGTACGCATTTCTTACTCTGCATGCATCATTGATTTCATCGCGCATCGGCTTTTTCGTCTTCTCCCCCTGTTTTTTACTTAATAACCAGGAGAACCGAAAAATTCGTTAGGCATTTTTGTTTTTATTGAAAAAAACCTAAAAAGAAAAACAATAAAATTGGGACTGCTAAAACTATTGACCCTAAAAGACACCTCATTTAAAAACTTGTCTTGGGGAGAGCAACCCCCTCATTGTTTGGTTTAATTGTGCGAGAGAGTGACCCGAACACTAGGTAGAGCCCTCCGGTACTATTCTCGACTGATTACCGACTACTTCTGTGCGGGACAGTCGGTTGGGAAAGTATCGGGTATCCCAACAGGTCACGTAATCGCTCTGATATCTTGATTGTTCACCAAAATAAAAATTGACAAGATAAATTGACCGAGCCTTTACGGTCTTCAGCTCGTGTTGCGTTGGTGAACTGGGGGTTTGCTTGTGGTCATAGTTTCTCCAGATCTCATCCGCCTTACTCGCCACATCAAGATGATGGGCAGACGATCTCTTAGGCATCCTCTGGCTGCACCACTTTCGGGTGCGTCTACCCGTTCATCTAGGTTGGTTCGCGAGAGCCGAGACCAGCTCTCCGAACCTGAGTACGATTCCACCATGTTCCCCCTCGACCCCCTTTCTTTCCGTTCCGAGAGGCCAGTGCCAGAGGAGAGACTTTCAGATTTATCGGCACCTGAGTACGGATCGTTTGATTTTGTAGAGACCATGGCCGGCAGTTCTGATGATCGCTCTAGAGGTCCACAGCTCGAGCATTTTGTTCTGGACCAGGGTGCGATCAACTCCACCCTGATCGCCTCCCTCGAGACAGTGCAACAACAGTTGAGGGATCAGGGAGCTTTCATGTTGGATATGAGGAGAGAGATGGAGCAGATGAGAGCAGAGCGAGAGCAGCGCAGAGACGGGTCGAGAGTCCCAGATGATGCAGCAGCAGCAGCCGCCGCGACAGGAGCAGGAGACCCACCGAGATCGATGCGGGAGCTGCACAACCCCGGATCGACCTTGATGCATCACTGGGTTGTTTTACTAGCCATCGTGGGGGACTTCAAGTTCCCCCTGAACACCTTGCAGCTCCTCCCCCGTTTCCATGGGCTCGCCACCGAGGAGCCCCATCTCCACCTCCAGGAGTTTCTCATGATTTGCAGTACTGTCAACGACCGTCAGGTGGACCGGGACACGATACGGATGATTGCCTTCCCCTTCTCTTTGGCAGACAGAGCAGCCACCTGGCTGAAACATCTGGGGAAGTTCGTCTACACTTGGGAGCAACTCCGCACCGAGTACTTGCATAAGTACTATCCACTCGGGCGGACCAATGCCGCGAGAGCCCTGATCAGCAACTTCTCCATGCTCCCCAACGAGCAGTTCCATGAGGCATGGGAGAGGTTCAGAGAGCTGACTGATAGATGCCCGCACCACGACATTTCCAAGCCGAACCTCGTGCAGAGCTTTTTCAGCGGGCTGACACCAGAGCTTCAGGGCTTGGTGAACGCTTATTGTGGCGGGTCTTACTTCGCCAAGGATCACAACCAGGTTCGGGCCATCTACGAGGAGATGGCTGAGAACTACATGGTGATGTCCCAGACCCGGTTATACACTCAGGGCAGACCCCAACAACCACAACCCATGCAGTACCAGAGGATAGCACGGGTCGACGCCGGTCCTTCCAGTTCGTCCGCAGTAGCAGCAGCACAGGCCGAGTCATCTGCCGCGGATATGGGGATCGTCAGCGAGAAGCTGGACCGGATGGAGATTATCGAGAAGAAGCAGTGCTAGGGCATCACTCAGATGGAGCAGATGGCACAGACTTTGAGTGACTTGAAGACACAACTCATGTGTCTCCAGGAGGCACAGACGGCTTCCCAGCCCCGTCTTCAGTCACGAGGCGATACCGGCAGCAGCAGCAGCAGCTCGTCCCAACACTCCAGCTCCCACCAGCAGCCTAGACAGTTTCACCTTGTACAGGCGGAGCCGTACCAGCAGCCGCAGCCCACCTACCAATCACCACCATCTCCAGACTTGCAGATGGTGGTATACCAGCCGGATCAGCCTCTGGCAGTACTCCTGCCACCCCAGTACGATGAAGAGTCGTTGATGGATGTCAACGGGATTTGGTATGACCGCCCCCAACCCGGTATCCGACGAGACCATTCCGGATTCCGTTGGGGGACCGAAGGTGCCCAGCCCCAGCAGCAACCGTCAGGTCAGGGTGGCCAGTACAGCCATCAGAGAGATCACCAGCCGCAGCAGCAACAACCCCTAGTGTACCCACCACAGCAGCAGCAGTCGTCGTATGGTCTTCGTCCCTATCAGCAGGGACAGTCTTGGAGGCGAGATCAACCTCACCAGCAGCAACAACAACCACACCCGTACCCCTCTCAGCCACAACACCAGTTCCAGCAGCCTCACTATTAGAGAGGCTACCCATCAGGCTCTCATGGTCCACCCTACGAGAGCCCCGCTTTGGATGATATAGCTTGCCTTCTCACAGATCAGCAGGCTACCTTACGACGGGAGGTGGATGAGTTCCGCCAGGAGATGTGGTACATTGTGAGAGGGAAGGTCGCCATCCCTGCCCAGATTGAGCCGAACCCAAACAACCTGAAGAGGAAATCTGAGCAGGTAACTTGTACTGAGTATACCACTCCTAGTGATGCATTTGGTGACATAACTGGATATCTTTTTGACACTGATTTTGTCACACTTAGGAGCGGTAGGATGCCAACAGGCGGCGCCTCGTTTGAGCTACATCAGGAGGATACTCCCAGAACGCCTGACGAGGAGGAGGAGAGCGGTACTGAGGCCGCTAGAGACGATGATGGTGGTACTGATGCCACCAAGGATGCTATTTCCACAGGCGGTGCTGAGGCCGCCGTTTCACCAGTTCGAGGAGGTGGTATTGAGGCCACCAAGGATGCCGAGCCATCGCGCGGTACTGAGGCCGCGAGTCTTCCAGTCGATCCAGCCGATGGTGGTGTTGAGGCCACCCATGCTTTTGTTGAGAGACCTGTTGTTTTTCCTACTTCTGATGTATCTCGGAACTCTGTTGTGAATAAAGGAAAGGGTTTGGTTTTTTCTGGTCCCATTGTGGTGTATGATGTATGTGTGGATCCGGCCGTCGAGCCGTCTAGACCCTTTCCTAGTCCTTCATCTGAGAAGGACCCCGTGATCCCCTTCCCTAGAGTCCTTCAGATGGGGAAGGGGAAGAAAAAAGAAAATCCAAAAAAGAGAGAGCAGGAAGAGTTCATCCAGCATATGATAGATCGGTTTCACATACAGCTGACTCTTCAGGAGGCTTTGCAGCACATCCCCCTTCTTCAGCGTTCACTAAGAGATAGGACCACAGTCAGGAGGAAGAGGAGGAACCACCACTCAGAGATCCATGTGCTGACGAAAGCCACGTGTTTCGCGATCCAGAACCGTCTGCCGGCCAAGAGGCCAGATTACGGAGCCCCATATGTCAGATGCCACATCAGAGAGCAGAGGTTCAACCGTACTCTATTAGATAGCGGATCGTCGATCAACCTCCTTCCGGCAGCCCTTCTCGACCGCTTCGAGTTGGGCACTCTTAGACAGAGCAGGACAGTCCTTCAGTTTGTTGATCGATCTGTCAAGAGGCTGAAGGGGTTGTTACGAGATGTTGTCGTCACGATTCAGGGTCTGCAATTCCCCGTGGACTTCGTAGTGTTGGACATGGAGATCCCTGAGTCCGTGACCGATACCCCCATCATTCTCGGTCGTCCGTTCTTGGCCACAGCCAAGGCGCTGACTGACCATGATAGCGGGAAGGTATACTTTCGCGTCGAGGGCGAAAGTGTACAAATAGAGACGGTTGAGGACAGCAGAACCAGATAGAGAGCATGCTCAGAGACGACTTCAGACACAGAGCAGCTGACAGAGGCAGGGTTAGACATCCACCAGGACTGTGACTTTGTGATCACAGATGATGAGGCAGTTTGGGCAGACCCAGCAGCACAAGCCATCCTCTCATTTTCAAATTTCGCTGAGGCAGGGACGACAGCAGAGGAGAGCTTGGAGAGCACATTCCTGGTCCAGGATACTTCTGAGGCAGCAGAGCTGGTTCTCGATCGCGACACTGATTTTTGTGATGATGGTGGTACTGATGCCACCTTAGATGATACAGATCCCTCGGAGTCAGAGTCTGATTGGGCATATTGTGAGGATTACATGCCAGATCTGATTTCCACTGAGCCTACAGCTGAGGAGGATGTAGATGCCGAGCAGAGCAGAGACAGTCCATCATGGCAGCCTTCTCCAGTTCTTGAGAGTGACAAAGAGTTTCAGTTCTCCTATGCAGATTTGGCAGCGTTTACGCAGACTTTTCAGAGGCCAGATCCACCAGCACCCAGCTGTCCAGAGTTGAAGCCGCTCCCTACTTCGCTGAAGTACAGATTCCTTGCGGGTGAGCCTGAGATGTACCCAGTGATTATCTCTGCTGATTTGACTAGAGAGCAAGAATCTCGTCTGATGGGGGTTCTTAAAAGAACCGCAAGGCAATCAGATGGACCGTAGCAGATCTCCAGGGGATAAGTCCGGCCCTGTGCTCCCACCATATCTATCTCGAGTATGAGGCAAAGCCGTCGCGTGAGTTCCAGGGGCGGCTGAACCCGAATCTGAGAGAGGTTGTCATGAAGGAGATTTTGAAATGGTGGAGCACCGATTTTATCTATCCCATCTCCGACTCCAAGTGGGTCAGCCCTTTGCATGTGGTGCCCAAGAAGAGGGGCATAATTACAGTTATCAACGAGTCTGGAGAGGAGATTGCTACATGAGTACCCACTTCTTGGTGGGTCTGCGTTGACTACAGGAGACTCAACCAGGCCACCAAGAAGAATCATTTCCCCCTGTCCTTTATAGATCAGATCATTGAGAGACTGGCAGGGAAGAGCCACTATTGCTTTCTGGATGGGTACTCGGGCTACAACCAGGTAGCCATCGCTCCCGAGGACCAGGACAAGACCACCTTTACCTGTCCCTTCGGCACATACACCTTCCGACGCATGCCATTTGGGCTATGCAATGCCCCTGCGACCTTTCAGAGATGCATGCTGTCGATCTTTTCGGACATGGTAGGGGAGTGCTTGGAGGTCTTCATGGATGATTTCTTGGTTTACGACGACAGATTCGACTCTTGTCTTGACTGCCTAGACCGAGTCCTTCAGCGATGTATAGAGGTCCACCTTGTGTTATCTTGGGAGAAGAGTCACTTCATGGTGACTCAAGGGACGGTGCTTGGCCACATCATCTCCAACAAGGGCATGGAGGTTGATCCGACCAAGGTAGATGTCATTAGAAAACTCGTACCGCCGTCCAATTTGCGGTAGTTACGGTCATTCCTGGGGCACATCGGTTTCTACCGACGATTCATTCATGATTTCAGTCGGATTGCCCGACCGTTGACTGACCTGCTGATGAAAGACACCGAGTTCCTTTTCGATGACAAGTGTCTTTCGTCATTTGAGACTCTCAAGTAGAGTGTTGTTGAGGCTCCTGTTCTTCAGCCGCCTGATTGGTCTCTCCCATTCGAGATCATGACGGATGCCTCCGATTTTGCTGTGGGGACCGTGCTGGGACAGAGGAGGGATGGAGTCCCATTTGCTATCCACTACGCTAGACGCACATTGGATTCCGTGCAGCGGAATTATACAATCACAGAGAAGGAGATGCTAGCCGTAGTGTTCGCCCTAGATAAGTTCAGATCGTATATTATTGGATCTAGAGTGACCCTATTTACTGATCATACCGCCATCCGATACCTCATGGCAAAGAAGGATGCCAAGGCCAGACTGACTAGATGGATCCTTCTACTCCAGGAGTTCGACATTGAGATCAAGGATAAGCCTGGAGTCAAGAATGTGGTGGTGGATCATCTCTCCCGATTAGAGCACCTTGAGAATGCAGAGCAGAATGACCCTATTTGTGAGACCTTCCCAGATGAGGCGATCCTTGCTATCGCCTCACTCCCATGGTATGCCGATATTGTGAACTTTCTTGTTGCTAAGAAAGTTCCACAAGATTGGCCCAGGCAGAAGCTTGAGACCTTCCTTACGAAGGCCAAGTCTTACCATTGGGAGGATCCCATCCTTTACCAGGAAGGAGGGGATAGCGTCTGGCATAGGTGCATTCCTCAGGAGGAGCACCATAGCATCCTCACTTACTGCCACAAGCTTGAGGCAGGAGGACATCATTCTGGGAGGAGAACGGCACAGAAAGTGCTCCAATCCGGCTTGTGGTGGCCTACCCTCTTCAAGGACTCTGATGAGTTCGTGAAGAGGTGTACTGACTGTCAGAGGATGGGCACTTATGGACAGCGTGATATGATGCTGATGCAGCCCATTCACTTCTGTGAGGCTTTTGACGCATGGGGCATCGATTTCATGGGTCCATTCCCTAAGAGTCAGGGATTTGAGTACATTATGTTGGCCGTGGACTATGTGAGTCGTTGGGTTGAGGTCATCCCCGCCCGAACCGTTGATGTCAGGACAGTTTGCAGATTTTTGAGGAAGCACATCATCACGCGGTTCGAGGTACCTCGAGTATTGATTTCAGATGGGGGGTCTCATTTCATCAACGACCAAGTGAAGGCCCTTGCTAGCGAGTTCGGTATAGACCATCGAGTTGCCACTCCTTACCATCCACAGACGAATGGTCTAGCCGAAGTGTCGAACAGGGAGATCAAGACTATTTTGCAGAAAGTTGTCCGCCCTAACCGAAAGGATTGGTCACAGCTTTTGGACTCGGTCTTGTGGGCATATAGGACGTCTTTCAAGACACCATTGAGCGCATCTCCCTTTCGCCTCATATATGCCAAGCCGTGCCATTTACCTGTTGAGCTGAGACACAGGTCACTTTGGGCAATCACTGATATTCTTATGGATCCAGATAGTGTAGGAGATCAGAGGAGGCAGAGTTAGCAGCCTTGGAGGAGCTTAGAGATGCCGCCTTCTCAAACAGCCTACATTACAAGGAGAGAGTGAAGGAGTGGCATGATTCTCACATCAGCCACAAGCATTTTGAGCCTGAACAGAGAGTATGGCTGTTTGATGCTAGGCTTCGTCTATTTCCAGGGAAGCTACAGAGCAAATGGAAGGGACCCTGCTTGGTGAGAAAGGTACACGACAACGGTAGCATTGACATATCCGAGTTGTCTTCTGAGAGTACCTTTCGAGTGAATGGCCAGCGGCTCAAGCCATTTCTAGATCATGAGCCGCGGGTCGTTGATGTTGCCCCTATTCATTTTGCGTGAGATGTGGTCTCTTGACTCACATCTATTGCATCTCACGCCTGATTATCATTGTTCTACCGACCTGTATAGATCCAGATGTCCATATCATTATATTCTTTAGTCCCACATCCCTTTCTTCATCTTTTGAGTATGCTATACTTAGGATGTACTTTACCCTAAGTATAGGGGGGATGTAGGACCTTTGGGTATTTCTTTTGATTCTTTTTACCCCTGTTTTGCTGCCTATACTTAGGGATATTTCACCCTAAGTATAGGGGGGGTAGACCCTGTACATTCTTCATTCGACTTTCCCTTTGTGTACAGACTGCTATACTTAGGATTACTTGATCCTAAGTATAGGGGGAAAGCCGAGATCCTCTTGATTTTCTATTCATTCATTCTTCCTTGTATATAGCCTTCCATTTCACTTCCCTGTACATAGCACGAGTTATGTCTTCTTTATCGCTCTTGACTCTGAGGACATCGTTCGAGCTAAGTATAGGGGGTGTGTATATATTTCATATATACTTTAGCCATAAATCGTACTTTGTGTGAGTGTGTTAATAAATAAAATGGCTAAAAACCCTAAAAATCACAAAAATTAGAAATCACAAAAATTAAAAATTTTCCTGTAAATAATCATTCTTTTATTTGCACATACATAGCTAGTGTACAAAGTATTTTTGTAAAAATGTTTTCAAAAATCTTTTTGTGTAAAGCTTGTGTAAATATTTTCATATCAAAATTATGTATATAATACAAAATTTTTCCAAAATGTTTTGAAAATCAAAAGTTTGCAAAAATCTCGTGTAAATGTGTGTAAATACTTTTGCAAAACTTGCAGTTCATGCATTCATCCATTCAGGATTTCAAAACATTTTTCAAAAATTTTGCATGTGTGTAAATATTGTGTAAATAGCATCTTTGTATATATGTATATAGTTTTTCCGGATTATAGTTGACATTTAAACTAGCCTGGAATCAAATTGGGAAATGGAGCTTGATTAAGATCTTAATCCATCTAATTTCTAAGAGGAACCTTATAGGGCTTAGGGTTAAGGCTTTTCAGGTCCATGGTAACTTAATTCTTTGAGTCTACTAGGCTATGATCACATGTCATCTCAATGAGCCTAAGCAGAGCACTTAACAACACACACATGACTCATATAGACAATGGCTTTACTTGGACCAGCACTTTGCACCGAGCTCTCTACGGATGAGGTGGTGAGGAGGCAGCCTTCCTTGACTTGGGGTAGCATATGAGGGTAGTACTTCTAGGCAGAACCTCTCTTCTTCTTTTAGTGAAGGAAGTGCGTCTCAACTTGGTCTGGTTGCCATGAGGTCTAACGACAGGAATTGTGGGTTGCAATAATGCTTCAAAAGAGGGATAGTCTACTGGCTCAAGAGGAAAGACTCCTTGTATATATGCTGCACATGTATATGTTGTATAGATGCACTTGAAAAAAATGCAAAAAGAAAATAACTCCAAAAAAGTGATGGTTCTGAGAGAAAATGATAATCCCACCGGAGTATGTATATAGTCGATGACTGGGGAATTGCCGAGATCGTATCTTTCCACAAGGCGGAGAGACAGTCGCTGAGTTGACCTCAGACAAAATCCCCAAATCAATCAACAATTAACCCACAATAAATATATGCAATAAATATCCAAAAATGTGGAGTTAAAATTTATTATAACTCTACATGTAAATGTGTATAGGTGTAAGCACAGGTAGAGGTCGAACACTGGGAGGCGAATGGTTGTATGTAATGTATCCTTCAATTATTCAATCATTGGTTCATGTCCTTTTATTATTTTAGTGGGTTTTGGGTTTTGTAATTTTTTTTATATTTTTGTTTTTATAATTTTTATTTTGTTTTTATATTTTATATTTTTTTTTCTTTTTATATTATTAGTTATATAAATATAGATATATGTATATATATGAAATATATATAAAGAGATATATATATATAAGGAGAGAGAGGGGAATAATATATATATATATAAATGCTTAAAATATATATAGATATAATTTTTTTTTGCTTTTTAATATTTTTTCTATTTTTTTTGTTATTTTTCTGAAATATTTCTAATTTTTATGTTTTTTTAATTTCCAAAAATGTCCACAATATAGGACTAAATAAATGTCCGAATATAATTTGGGTTTTAAAAATATAAGATAAATCCAAAAATTCCCAATTTAATTTTAATACATTAATAATAATATATAGATAATTATAAAAGAGAAAAATGTATTTTTGGGGTTTTTTAAGGATTTTTCTATTTTTTGTTGGATTTTGGAGCTTTATGATTTTTTTATTTTTCTTTTTCATATTTTTAAGTTTTTTCATTTTCTGGACTCAATATATATATATAAATATACCATATATAATTTTTTTGGAATTTTCAAAAACATTTTCTATTTTTTTTGTATTTTTCAATTTAAACAGTACAAAATAGGCTTCTATTTCATTTTTAATAATTAGGAAAAAATGCAAAAAAATGCAAAAAAAAAATATGGGCGTGGAAGAACACTGCATAGAGCATCTATCCTAATTTTTGTGAATTTTTAGAAGCCTCATCGGTATTTTTAATAAATGGATAAAAGATACAAAAATAATTAGGCCTGGCAGGGGCATTTTTGTAAATAAATTAAGGGACATGGGCTTCAGTGCAAAAATCACAACAGAATTAAACATTTATTTTAATTTTTAGAACTGTTTTACAATAAACAAAAACCGCCAGGGGTTACATGCAATTTTCACGCGCCTCACGTGGGACTGCACGTGAGGCGCGGAAGGACCTAAACGCAATTATAATAAATTCAGGGTCCTTTCTACAAAATATACAATTATTTTTATAACATGCTATTTTATCTACAGAATTAAAAACTAAATACAAAAAAGGCGGGGGTTAAATGTGCAAATTACCCCCAATAGGCGCTCATCCAACGGCTGATCTTCTCTCACTAATCCACGTGGCGCCTCCACATGGGCCGATGACGCTTCGCCGATGAGTGGTTGGGATTAGATCATTCGCGTGATCGGACGGTCGTAGCATCGCTGCATCGGACGACTGGCAATCGAACTGGGCCTTCGTCTTCATCCAACGGCTGGGAGCACACGTGCAAGAACAGGGAAGAACGCTCGCCGGGGCGAGCTTCTTCCTCCTCGATCTCGCTCCCTCGCCGGTCTTCGCCACTCCTGAAGGTCCCAATCGCTTCCTGGAAGGTGGCTTAATCTGCTGGAGGTGTTGGATCGACCGGAGGCACCCTGGGGCGCCGCCAGGAGCTCGAAGAAGGACAACAGCTCCAGGTACCTCCGCCCGCTTGAAACTCGACTCCTGGTGCTTCTTTGCGCACCTAACCTGCACAGGAACGAAGCTCGGCTCGAGGCGGTGCTCCTCGGCCCAAAACTGAAGCTGTTAGCATAGGAAATGGGTGAAGGCGGCGATGCTCCGGCGATGCGGAGGAGGTGAGCATCGATTCGCGGATCCATATGCGAATCCGGTTGGGCAAGGTGGCTAGAAGGTGGAGAAGGCGTAGGGGAACGAAATGAGGGTCGAAGCGAGTCGGGGCACAGTCGGATACACGGTGGATAGCTCGCCTGAGCGGAGCTCCGGCGAACTACGAAGCCATTAAACTACGCTAAACTAATAAACGAAACCTAAAACTAATTGCAGGAATGAAATGCTAGAATCGAAATCTACCTAGAAATATAAAAAAACGCAGCTCTTATACCTGGGGGCCGCCAGGGAGCAGGGTGGCCGCCGGGGCGCCACCGCGACAAAATTGCCCTCCTCCATGGCTGAATCAAGGTGCTGGGAAGCGCCTCCTGTCACGAGGGCTCCACCAGGAGCTGATTCAAGCTCAAAGAAGTGGGTGAAAAGGCCAAATTCAGCCAAGGAGGAGGGATGAGTTATTTATATACATTCCTGGAGACCCCTAAGGACCGGCGATTATTGAAGAATCGGGGCTATGTACAAGGGTTCCAAGATCTCGGCGGAAATCAAGGATAATCAGGGAACAAAATCCGTGAAGTGATTGTTGTCGATGGGGCGATAGATCGAGCGGAAAAAAGACAAGAAATTGGGGGAAAAGATGGTTCACGTCAAGTCAGGCGGCTGGAGGTCAAGTTGACCGGGGTCAACTCGCGGAGGGATCTGGTTGGTCCACCTCAGCCGCTAAACGCCAAAACAGGGAACCTTATTATAAATTGATTTATTTAGCTGAGTAAATGATTTTATTAATTTTTGCTTATAAAATAAAAAATGTGTATTATTTCATGTAGTATTTATTTATGATTTTTATTGAATTTTTCGAGGTGTTTTATTATAGTTTTATTTGAATAATGTGTATATGTATGTATTTACATGTATTTTTATGTATTTTATTTTTAATTTGTTTATTTTCTTTTATTATTTTCTTGGCTTATTTTATAAATTTATAACTTATTTTTATGAGTATAAATATATTTTTGTTTGATTTTTATGAGTTTATTTATATTTTTAAATAAATGTGTTTGTGTATATGTAGGTATACTTATAGGTATTTTACCTATATATTATATACATTTTATTTGTTTAATGAATTTTATTTGTTTTTATTTTGGATTTATATTTTTAATAATATATAATACATACATTCTTATAAAAATATAAAAGAAATGAAATAATTAAAGAATGCTCTTCCCTTTTTATTTATGTACAACCTTCTCATAGGTATTTTGCCTATATATAGACTTATTTTATTTTACAAAATATTTTTGGTTTTCTTTTAATTTTAATATGTACACGTATTCTATACATTATTTACAAGATTCTAAAAATACAGATTTATAGAAATAATAAATATTGAATAATTATTTTAATCAGGTATTATGTACAAGAAGGGTCAAAAACCTAACTTCCACAGATGGACTCCAAAAATTATGAAACCAATTTTATAAAATAGTTTATGGAATGCTATATACAATTAAAGGTGAGTTTGCGTGATTTGGAGTTTTTATTTGCAAGATATGGGTCTGTGAAGTTGAGATTTTGGCTTTTTATTTTGTGTATAAAATGTACACTGAGTATTATTTTTACACAAACTGAATTTTGTATTTTTATTTACATTATTATCTACAACTTTCATGAACAAAGTTTCTTTATTTGATGAATAAATATTTATGTACAAAATAGGTGTCAAAATGCATAAATGAATGAATAAATAAATGAGGTATTTATTGTACTCTTGGCCCTTATCTCCCCCTACTTTATTCCTTGTCGACCAATTCCATGCTGGCCTTGGTCTCGGGGTTAGGGTCATAAAATATTTGCAATATTTTATTCCTTTTTCTTTTCTTCTCTTTATTCTATAATTTTGGCATTAAAAACCTTATTTTATGTATAATTAATACAATAAATAATGAATGCTATTGTGTACAAATTGAGGCTATTTACATGCATTTGCTGGGGTTTTTAAGGCCAAAATGATAGAATAAAGGCGATGAAATGGAGATTCATCAATAGTGCAATAAGCAAAGTTTGAGATTCATGTCCCACCTTATGTAGCTTGCAGCAGGGAGACTTGGCTACACTGGTCGAGCTCCCAAGGATACATGGCTACACTGGCCATGGTCCATTCTTTTCTTCCCCCTCTTCTTGAGCCGGTTGAACTTGAACTTAGAAGGGAATACCCCGCTCCTCGAGGAAAGAGTGGCCAGATTGTGGTCATAGAGTTACCTTGTCGGGGAGGTTTGTCAAGTTGCCATTTATGAGGTGGAGAGCTTATACTTCACATCCACAATACAAGGAAAGATTCATGGTCTTCAGGGTTAGTGTTTGATGACTTGTTCTGATCTGGATTATTGAGGAGTCTTGATTATAGATTAGTGGAACTTAGAGGCTGTTGAGTTTTAAGCTTAAGTCCAAATAAGGTTCCGACACATTAATAATCCAAAGATCTGATCGAGCTCCATAATTCAATTTAATGAAGGCAAGTTTAATATCCAACCTTGATCCATGTGCATTCTCCTCTTTTTCTTTTTCCGTTTCTTTTTCACTTCTTTTTCAAATAAGTGTTTGCTAAGGGACTAACAAAGTTAAGTATAGGGGGTGATGAATACTCATTCATCACTCTTTATTCTTATATTTTAGCTACAAAAACCTTTGCAAATGCATGTAGATATGTGTAAATACAAATAATTAACAAAAAGCATGCATAGTGTAAAAACTAATAATTAGCATGTTTTTGTGCAAAAATAAAAGAATAAAGAATTAAAAGAAAAAGAGGGAAATATTTAGAATAAATATTGAGCAACCTAATCTCAAGGGAGGGCTCAACATGGTCCTGACCGCATAAAAGCCAAAGTAGAGAGAGATAGGGAGCTCATGTGTGTAAATATACTTGTAAATATAACAAAAATATTTTCCTCCAAAAATAGAATAAAATGGGCTTGTATATATTTGTATATATTTGTAAATATAAAATCCAAATAAAAATAGAAAAAAATTAAAAAGAAAATAAAAATATTCACTTGTATATATTCACCTTGTACATAGAACACCTATCTATTTATTTAGCCTTATAAATAAATAAACTAAAATCCCTAAAAATTTGTATATATTCTATATTTTATGTTCTAAATAAATAAAATAAAAACCATAAAAACAAAAATCAAATAAAAAGAACAAAATTAAAAATCAAAAAGAACGTTGTACATATACCATGTAAATAAATGTATACATCTATTTATTTAACCCATGTATATAAATAATAAAAATAAAATAAAAACACCTTTTTATTCCTAATTTTAGGCCATAAATAAATAAAATATAAAATGGTAATAAAAATGTACAAAAATAATTAATTAAAAAACAAAAAATAAAAAGCCATATTGTGTAAATACCTATATATAGCACTATAGTGTAAATACCTTATTTTTATTTTGAAAAATTTATTAAAAATCACCAAAAAAATAGAAAAAATAAAACAAACATTTTTTATGTTTTAAGTTTTCTTTAATTCGGCCATTTTCTATTTTTAAATGAATTTTCAAATCATTTCCATATGGCCAGCCCTGATTGGTCCACGGGGACGTTGACCCCCGGTCAGCTCCCCCTCCCAGGACCACCGAGCCCCGGATCCGAGCCCGCGCCCCGACTTCTCGAATTTTTCTACAGTCGATCCGACGCCCATATCCGCAAATCCCGGGCTCTCCTTCTTCCTCGTGCATCCGAGAGCCTCGCCCGATCATCCGCGTGGGGATCTGCGCTTAGTGGAACCCTGCCCGACCTGTTCTTCTCGGACCTGCACTCGCATATAAGCCGAGCTCCGCCTCCCATTTCAGGCATCTTTGTCTCATCTGTTCTCCACCCAAGGACCTCCATCGCCTCCGCGAGAGTGACAACTCGCTTCCAGTGGTGTTGCAGCAAGGAGGGAGCGTGTAGACCATCGATCCGGCGACGTTGCGCCGCTGTGCACCGCCTGGAGGTGACGCTCGAGCCTCGGGCACCGACGGCCCTTGAGGCAAGGACCTGGAACACCCCCTGCTCCTCCACAGTCGACAGCATCCAGTAGGTAACCCCTTCTATTTCCCTATTTCTCTAATTTTCATTTTCCCCCGAATCGCTCCGTCACTGTCGAGCTTCAATTCCGACCACCCTCGCCTTCGTCCCGATCATCGGAATAGCTCATCATCTCTGCCTTCCCTCCGCGCACCTTCTCCACCCACTCGTTCAACCCAGCTCGCACAGGAGCTGGGATTGGGGCTCCTCTGCCGTCGCTTCACCGGAGCCTCTTCGCCCCGACGCACAGACCACCTCCATCACCCCTAACCGGGTCGAGGCACTTTGCCCTCGACACAGGCTCTTGTTGCACATCTTTGCAGGTCCATAGGAGCCCATCTAAGGGCTTCGACATCTAGGCGCAGCAGCTCCTCCTCCGCCAGTGCCGCCGAAGCTCTCCAGAGCTCCTCGACACCATCGGAGGGAACCATTCGACGCGGGAGGCCAAGGCGACTCTCCTCCGATCTTCAGCAGCCCGCGAGGAGGTCTTCAGCGCGTACACGAGCCCGGCGAACCTCGCCGGAGTCCAGTTCTTCGAGCATCCTCTGCAGCCGTTCGATCCTCTTCTAGCTCCAGATCAGATCCCAGACGTCCATCAGAGGAGCCACGCCAGCCGTCCGATTATCAGAGGAGGGATCAGAACCGTCCGATCGTCGAGGGTTAGCCACGTCGCGCCTCACCCGTCCGATCTCCACATGGCGATCATCCGACGACCGGCTTAATAAAGGGTAAACATCTCTTAGGCCCTTAGGTTTTTACGTGTTAATTTATAGTCATGTAAATATTTTAAAACTTTTATTTGCGTTTGGTAATTTGCATTGTGGACCCTGTTATTCCTGGGATTTGCTGTTATACCCCTGTTTGTAGTAGAACACGTGCTTCGACACATGATTGTCTGGGTTAATTGCATGTATGGCCTTCATGTTTCAGGGTGTTAATGAATGAATTAAAGTTTTTTATTAATTGCAGATATACCCCTGTGCGTGGTTTTATTGTGCATGTGCTTTATTTAGTGGGTAATTTACACTTACGCCCCTCGACTTTTAGTACGTGTTACTAATTAGTCCTGGGACCTAAGTTTTCTTGCAATTAGGTCCCTATGTGCCTAGATGATGTGCCTCGCGCGTGCAACCTTGGAGAAATTGCACCGGACCCCCTGGAACTTGTGTTATTTGCGTACAGGTTCATGTGCAATGTACCCATGTTTTTATTTTTAATAAAATAGTAAATCAACTCCAAATTCGATGAAAATTAGAAACATGGCTCCTGCCATAGTGTAAAAATTTCTCTAATTTTTGGAGACATTTTTTTATTATTTTTGTTATTTTTAAAAATTCAAAAACAAGTATTTTTGTTACTGTCTAACTTTAAAATTCACAAAAAAATATTAAAACACCTCTAAAAATTACAAAAAAATTAGATAGTGTTTGTTTTGCCTTGTTTGATTTTCTGACCAAGTTTGGTCATTTTTCGCTTTATAAAACCTATAAAAATTACAAAACCCCTAAAAACCCATAAAAATTCTAATAATTAAAAGAAAAATAAAAAATTAATAATTCTGGTGCTAACTTTTCCTTGTATTTTCTTCTTTATAGGAAAATTACCTTCAGACCTTGATAGGGTCATTTTGCATTTTAAATTTGCCCTCCAAGTCTGACTGGACAGTACCTTGATTTTTCTGCCTTGTTTTATTTTTATAAAATTCCCTAAAAATCAGAAAAATACCAAAAATTAACAAAAAATAGAGAAAAATATAAAAAACTTAAAAACATTTTTGTTTGATTTTCTGGGTGATTTTTGAATGGCTAAATAATTGGTTGTATTGGCTTGTTTATCTATTTTCTTATTTCTTTTATTGAATTAAAAATCCAAAAAAAATATAAAAACAAAAAAAATAAAAATCCACCAAAAAAGCCTTTTATTTCATTTTATTTCTTTTTAGACTACTTCGTAGGTCGCGAGGCCATTACGTGCTCCCTGAGTCCGACCCTGGTCGCTATACCAGGTTAATATAATAGCAACTTGAGTTTCTTTGATTTCTATCTGATTTTGGTGGTCTGATTTTTTCTCGATTGAGCACCCGAGCGACTGAGGTCGCAACGACCGCATGAGATATACCTGATTTACCTCGCTCGCTCGGCTCGCTCATCATACTTGTGTAAGTACTCGGTGCGGAGCTGCTCCCAGGTGTAGACAAACTTCCCCAAGTGCTTCAGCCAGGTGGTTGCTCTGTCTGCTAAGGAGAAGGGGAAGGAAAACATGTGGATGGTATCCTGGTCCACCTGTTTGTCGTGGATTGTGCTGCAGATCATTAAGAACTTCTGAAGGTGGAGATGGGGCTCCTCAGTGGCGAGCCTATGGAACCGGGGGAGAAGCAGCAAAGTATTCGGGGAGAACTTGAAGTCCCCCACGATGGCTGGAAGAACGACCCAGTGATGTGTCAATGTCAATCCGGGGTTGTGTAACTCCCGCATCGGTCTCGGTGGCTCTGCGGCTGTTGCGGCATCATCGGGTATCCTCGGTCCGTCTCCTGGCTCGCGATGGTCGCGGGCGGCTCTCAACTGCTCCATCTCACGCCTCATCTCTATCATGAAAGCTCCCTGATCCCTCAACTGTTGCTGAACTGTCTCAAGGGAGGCAATCAGGGTGGAGTTGATCGCACCCTAGTCCATAATGAATGTCTGCTGGGGCTGGGGACCTCGAGTGTGATCGTCACTGCTGCCGGCCATGGTCTCTGCAAAAGCAAAAGACCCAAACTCAGGTGCCAATAAATCATCTAACTGTCTCTCCTCTGGCACTGGTATCTTGGAACTGAAAGAAGGAGGGTCGAGGGGGAACAAGGTGGAGTCGAACTCGGGTTCGGAGAGCGTATCTCGGCTCTCGCGAACCAACCTAGATGAGCGGGCAGAAGTGTTGGTAAGCGGTGCAGCCAAAGGCTGCCTAAGGGACCTTCTGCCCATCATCTTGATCTGGCGAGTTGGGCGGATGAGATCTGGTAACAACAATGATCACAAGCAAACCCCCGATTCACCTACGCAACGCGAGCTGAAGACCGTAAAGGCTCGGTCAATTATCTTATCAATTTTATTAGGTGATAAGTAAGGATAGCAGAGCGATTAACGTGACCTGTTGGGAATCCAATATTTTTCTCAACCGACTGTCCCGTACAGAAAAGCTGGTAATCAGTTGAGAAAAAATCGGATATGGCTCTATCCTATGGTGCAGGTCACTCTCTCGCGCAAACAAACCAGACAAGGAGGGGGTTGCTCTCCCCAAGATAAATTTTTCGGTGAGCGTCTTTTAGGGTCAATAGAGTTAACCAGTCCCAATTTTATGGTTAAAATTTTTAGGTATTTTTCAATAAAAAGAAAATACCTAACAAATTTTTCGGTTCTCCTGGTTATTAAGTCCAAAAATCAGGGGGGAGAAGTCGAAAAAGCCGATGCGTGAGAAAATCAATGATGCATGCAGAGTAAGAGATGTGTACCTGACTCCAGCAGTCTACATGCAAAATGATCCGTACAGAATTTAAATACTTAAATAAAACTACCTAAATGGTGCAAGCGGAAATCCAAGCCCTAAGTAGCAGTTCTACTCGAAAGAACGTCTAGTCAACCATCAGCCTCCAATCCAAGAGTCCGGTCTCGGTCTACCCCTCCTCCTCTCGACAAATCGAGTTCAGGAGCAGCGCTTGGCAGGGTGGGTTGTGGCGCATAGGCTCGAAGGTAATGGATCGACTATTTTATTAAACTTTTTATTGTTGATCCAATTACCGCTCTATAGGTACAGGCAGATTTATTAGGGTATTTGGATCCTATTTATTATGTCACAGTCAAGCAAAAATCCTAAGGCTAGGGGCTCAAAACCGCGAGAAACCGAATAAGCAGAAAAGAAATCAAAACCGCGAAGAAAACCGCGTAAAAACCGAGGGGTCCCCCGAGCACACCGGTACTCGGCGAAACAGACCCCTAAAGTCTGAAAAGAGTCCAAGTGTCCTGTTGTCCTGTATTATTACAATAATTCAAATAGTGTTTAGAAGAAGATCTAAACTAAAGCTACACTAATCCCGCACTCGGCTGCCTCCTCGCGCTCTCTTGCGGCTCCGTGCAGAAGGGAGCCGCCTCCGATAGCCGCGGTTGCGTCGGCTCCTCGAAAGTCGCCGCCTCGGTCCTCGGGCCCTCGCAAGAAAACAGAAGAGTATCAAACCAGATAAAAACAAAACAAATAAAGCAAATAAAAGAAACCAAGGTATATATGTAAACATAAAAATAAACAAGTAAAAACAAACAAAAACAAATATAGTAGAAAATAAATAAAAATAAAATAAAACAAAAATAAAATAAAAACAAAAAGCCGCGAAAAGCCGCAGACGACGAAAAAGCCACGGAAAACCGCGAAAAAGAAAACAAAATAAAATGAAAAAGAATTCGATTACTAAGCCGTGCTCCCCGACAACGGCGACATTCTGATGAGCCAAAGATTCAATCAATCTGGATCAGGTAAAAATAAATCACTCTCGGGTCGTTGCGACCCGGATCGATAGAGATCTCAGCTCAACAAGAAAAATGAAAGACAGACCACCAATCAAAGACGAAAATCAATAAAAATCAATAGTGGCCCTGGCTATGAGATTAACCTGATGTAGCTCCCCGGGTCGAACTCAAGGAGCACGGATTGGTCTTGCGACCTACGAAGTAGTCTAAAATAAAGAAAAATAAAAACAAGTAATTTTTGATGGATTTTTAATAATTTTATATTTTTAGAATTTTTAATTATAAAGAAAACAATAAAACAAGGAAAATACACAAATTCAAGCAATTATTTAATTACTCTAAAAAGGTCCAAAAATTCAAACAAAAATATTTTTTTAGAATTTTTATATTTTTTACTATTTTTAGTGAACTTTTGAGAATTTTTTGATTTTTATGGAATTTTATAAAAATGAAATAAGGAAAAAACAGAAGAAGGTTGTCCAGTCAGGTTTGGAGGACCAAAATAAAATATATAATGGTCCTAAAATAGCCTGAAGGTATTTTTCTTGAAAAATATAAACCAAAAGGAAAAATAAGAGATAGAGTTTATAAATTTTTGGTTTTTCTGTGATTTATTAGAATTTTTTAAAAAATTTCAAGGTTTTTTAATTTTTATAATTTTTATAACTCTGAAAATGACCAAAATTGGCCAGAAAATCAAGCACACCAAAATACACAAAATTCATTTTTTTTAATTTTAAAGGGGTTTTTATATTTTTTTATGAATTTTAAATCCGAACATAGACAAAATTGAGGGTTTTTTAATTTTTAAAAATAATAAATGGGCTCAAAAATTTTCCCAAAAATTAGTGAAAATTCTACACAGTGGCAAGAGCCACGTATCAAATTTTCACTTTATTTGGATGAGATTTGGTATTTTATTTAAAACAAACAAGAGCCCACAATGCATAGGGACCCATTTGTAATAAAAATATCTTCCGGGGGCCTAAAAATAACAAAAACCAAAACTCAGGGGGTCCTCGTGCAAAAACACCAGAATCCCACGTTCGTGGCACGTGTTCTGGGCACGGGAGGACCAATATGCAATAAAACATACTTCCCGGGACTAATTAGCAACAGGTGCTAAAAGTCCAGGGAAGGTATTGCAAATTGCCCAACAAATTCAACACATGCGGAATTAAATCATTCACAGGGGCATAAGTGCAATTATACAAAAAGATATTTCATTCATTAACAATCAAAAACTACAACCCACGGAATGCAAATTCCCCAAAAGCTCACGTGACGAAGCATGTGTCTCACATTAGCAGGGACGAAAATGCAATAAAAGAAAACAACCAGGGTCTCTATGCAATTTTACCAAACTAAAATAAACTCTATAAAATATTTACAGGACTGAATAATAAAGACTAAAAGAGAGAGGGCCTAAGGGTAAATTACCCTTTATTGACCGAGGGGCTGGATGCGCACCACGTGGTGTATCCAACGGCTGCAGGGGGCGGCGCTCCAACGAAGGAGCCTCGGCGATGATTGGACGGTGGAGGGCTCGCCACGTGGATAATCGGACGTCTCTGAAAGGGGCTCACATCTCCTCTACTACAGACGGTGAAGATGGCGCCGCGTGGCGATCGGACGGTGCTGGTATCGGGGCGCCTCTTCGTATAAGTGAACGGTCCAGATCAAATCTGGGCCTCCGGGGGGTGAACGGACGGCAGGGGAGACTCCTGGAAGAACTCCTCACCGGCAAACTTCGCCAGAGGAATGCTGGTGCGCTGGACCTCCTCGGGGGCTGCTGATGGGTGGAAAAGGTTCGCCAAAGCCTCCCGCGTGTGAAGGACCCCTCCGATGACGCCAAAGAGCTCCGAGGAGCCCAGGCGACAACGGCGGAGCTGGGCTCCTGTGCCTGAAGCTGAGGTCCTCAGATGGACCTCCTTGGACCTGAAAAGTAGCACAGAAACACTCCTGGGTCGAGGGCAAAATGCCTCGACCCGGTTAGAGGCGAGGTGGGTGACTGATGCGTCAGGGCGAAGGAACTCCGGCGATGCGACGGTGAAGGAGTTCGACTCCCAGTTCCGGGGCGAAATGGGTTGAATGGATGGGTGGAGAACGTGCAGGGGAGAAAGGCAGAGGTGATTGTCGTGTTGATCGATGGAATAGGTGGACGGAATGATCGGAATCGATGGTCGACGATGAAATATGAAATTGGGCGAAAACGGAAATTAGAGAAATCTAGAAAGGATTAGGCTTACTGGATGATCGAGGTCGACTGTGGAAGAGCTCCTGAAGCTCCTGGTCCTTGCCTCTAGGGCCGTCGATGCCCGAGGCTCGAGCGCTGCTTCTGGGCGGCGCACGGCGGCGCTAGGTCGCCGGATCAGTGGCCGGGACACTTCCTCCTCACTGCGACACCACCCGCAGCTAGTTGTCACTCAGGCGAAGGTAGTGGAGGTCCTGGGATGGGAAGGCGGAGCCAAAGATCGCTGGAATCGTGCGACGGAGCTGAGACTAAATAGTCCTAGGGGTCCGAGAAGATGGGGTCGGGCATGGAAATCGGAGCTCGGACCCCGAGGAGAAACCACCGGGTGTGGATCTCGGATGATTAGGACCCGGGGTTTGCGGATTTGGAGTTCGGATCGAGGCGCAATAATTGGGAGAACTCGGGTCGGGCGACAAGATCCGCGGGCTAGTGGTCCGAGGGGGGGAGTTGACCGGGGGGTCAACATCCCCCATGGACCAATGGGATGCGGCCACGTCATAAATAATTGGAAATTCAATATAAAATAGTAAATGGTCGAATTAGAAAAAGTTAAAACATGAAAAATGTTTATTTATTTATAAACTATTTTTTTGTGATTTTTATTTATTTTTTTTGAAATAAAAATTAGGTATTTATAATATAGTATATTATATATAGGTATATACACTATACATTTTTTATTTTTGATTTTTAATTATTTATTTTGTACCAATTATTCCAATTTTATATTTTATTTATTTATAGAATAAAATTTGGAATATTATGACATTTTTATTAATTATTTACAAGGGTAAAATAATTACTTTTATTTATATACATATATGGTATATATACAATGAAGACTTTGATTTTATTTTTATTTCTTTTTATTGTATTTTTGTTTTTATGATTTTTATTTTATTTATTTACACCATGGAATAAGGAATATATACACATTTTCTTGGATTTTTATATTTATAGGGGGAAATAAATAGATATGTGGGTGTTATGTACATGGTGTATCTACAATGAGGAAGGGTCTTTTATTTCTTTTGATTTTTCTTATTTTTATTTTAGCTTTGTATTTACAAATATATACAAATAAATACAAACCCATTTTTATTTTTATGTAGAAGAAAATATTTTTATTTATATACAGGTATATATGTACACACATGAGCTTCCTTATCTCTCTCTACTTGGGTTTTTATGCGGTCAGGCCCATGCTGAGCCATCCCTTGGGATTAGGTCGCTCAATATTTATTCTAAATCTCTCTCTCTTTTTCTTTTGTACCTTTATTCTTTTATTTATGTACAAAAACATGCTAATTATTTATTTTTACACAATGCATGCCAAATGCTAATTATTATTATTTACATATATCTACATGTGTTTGGCAAAGGTTTTGTAGCTAAAATAAAAGAATAAAGAGTGATGAATGAGTATTCATCAAACTTCACCTCCAGATCATCCTCGAGCCCTCCTTTGAGCCATCTGAGGCTCTAGTTTGACATAGAACTACCATGGCGAGTTGTTATACCTTGTAGCCATCATATCTAAGCACCCAAGTGCGAGACATTGCCGATCGAAGCTCAGCAGGCACCACCTTCTTCGTGTTCTTCCAGCACATCTTTTCTCCGTCGAATGAGGAGCCCATGCACCCAGATCTGATCTGAGCCATACGAGCACACCCAAATACCAGTGCTCAGATCATATCTAGGTCAGATCTGACCGCACATCGCACCTTTCTGCTCTGACTGCCAGATATGCGCCACCACCACCATCTGACCATACGCCAGCGCCACATTCCCTGATCGTCAGATCATTTTCCAATCCATTAGGGTCGTACATTAGAGCACACGTCTCTGGGTATATTGCACTTTAGCCCTTTGCTTTCCTTTTATTTTGTTTTAGTACAATAATTGTAAAAGTAGTTTTGAACATTTGCAGTTAGGACCTCATAGTTTCCTTATATTGTACTTTAGTCTATCCGAGTCGAAGTCACGTATGTCTTCACATATTTTTGTAGATTATTAGCAAACTTTTCCCCATGCTTTTATGTGTTAATGAAATAGTTAAAATTTTTGGGATATTGCATTTATGCCCCTGTGAATCTGAATCACGTGCAATGCATGTTTTTGCTGGAATTATTGCATTTTGACCCCTAAAGGTCTATTGCTTGTTAATGTTTGACCCAGAAACAAAAATAATTTGCATTTAAGTCTTCAGTTCATATTTTATTTTCTTGCTCTTTTATTTGATGCAATAAATAGCAAATTAAACCCAAAAATTCCCTACAAAACACATGTAGTTCCTGCTAGTGTTCTCTTTATGCAGTAATTTTCGATGGTCATTTTTCTTTTATTTGATATTACTAAAAATTCTAAAATAGCACAAAAACTTCCAGTTTACCTTAGAAAATCCATGAGAATTCGAAAATTGCTTTAAAAATTCCCAAAAAAATAAAGTAGCTTTATTTCCACTTGCTTGATTTTCTACCCAATTTCCATCTCATTTGCTTTTATAAAACTCTAAAAATTAGCAAAAGCTTAAAAATATCATAATAATCATTTACAATCTTTTAAAAATCCAAAAATATGTCTTCAATCTCTTTTTGTAGATATTTAAATATACTTTTTGATAAAATTGAGTTCCAAGAGTTTTGAGCTTGTTCGAAATTTTAAATTTAAAAATTCTCCTAGATGTGCACTATTTGAGTTTTCTTAGTTTTTTTTATTTTTTTTTACAAAATCCTTAAAAAATCTACCCCCAATCCACAAAAATAGAAAATACAAAAAAATACAAAAATATTTTTACTTGCTTTTTCTGGATATTTCTATCATTGAAAGATCTAAAAAGAGTGTTGTGTGCCTTTTCTTTTATTATTTTATTTGTATGTTATTTGAAAAATTAAAAATATAATAATTTGCAAAAATAAAATTTATTTAAAAATTTTGAAAGAAAAACCATACAAAATAAAAAAATAAAAAAATAAAAAATAAATAAAAAGTTAAAAATTCAGAAAGCCAAGAGTAGTGTGCCTTGGTTACTTCTTTCTTGTCTTTAATTATTCATTGACTTGATTGATCCTCGTAACAACAGTTGCCTCCTTGTGTTTGACCATGGTCACTATATCATGTTAATAAAAGTAACTTAGACCGCTTGCTTGATTCAATTCTTGGTTGAATAAAATTTTCTCAATTACTAGTCGTGGTTCTGGGGTGACAACGACAGCTTAATCAATCAACTTAATCCTAGTAGATCAGGCTTGTCATCATTAAACAAAGTGCCTTGATCGATGGTTAACAATAGCGGCCCATGAAATGGTGATTGCTTTTGGAACATCTATTGTTCCCTTTCTTTTTCTACTCAACCTTCAAAGTTTCAATTACATCGTGAAAAATATAAGAAGAGGGAGAGGATATTCATTACCCATTATTGTTTATATAGTAGCGATTGGAATAGCGACCATCTAAGCTTCTACCTGAGGCCTCAAGGGTGCATGTCCCTCTCTTGGTGGCAACTACTCCATCTACCCATCATTGTAAAATCAGATTCACGAGATGATATTCATTTTTATTATAAACAATGTTGTTGGTTTCAACTCAGTTAGTTCTTCGTCTTGGAAATTGGTGTTGGTTCTTAAGTTCATTTTATGAACACCCTCACAATCCAACGGAAGCTCGATTATATCGGATCCTTAGTGGTAAGTACAACATGGTAGATAAAATGGAAATTTTTCATCTTAATCGAGGTAACCACATACTATTTTAGAAAAATGTCTATAGTATGTTGGTAGTGGGTGAACAGAACTTGATCGTGACAAATAAATATTTAAAGGACGATGATACATGCAGAATTCACATAGAGAGCTCTAGAGAAGACGACAAATCCAAGGTAATTCGACTCCGTCATTTCAGGATGGAGTCAATTCCATCTGCAATTGGGCGTATGTTTCTGTCACTCGTCATTGCATATAAGATGATATTGCATCTTTGGGGTGGAATTCAAGCCATTATCCTGAAAAAGGCATACAACATTAGTTGGATTCTCTGATGACAGTGGATAGAGATATGCAAATCTGGTTATGTGCTTCTATTGTATCATTACTTCCATATACATTTTATCACAATCTAATGTCCTTAATTAGAATGGCAATAAGAGGTCCATCTTGCTTCAGATATTCAAATTCAAACCTCTGTAACGTCAGTCAATAGATATATGTTCTCCATGTACATTAGATTTTGTTAGCCTTATTCCCATAATATTTAAAAGAAATCATTGTAACTAAAATAAAAAGGATGAACGATAGTCTCATAACTTTTGTCTCAAGGATCTCACTTTTATCCAAAACATAGCCCGGGTTCTTCTACAAAACATAGCCCGAGTTCTTCGGTAGCAAGATTACAGATCCCTTTCTCAGATTAGTCAAAATGATATTCTTTATTTAATTCATGGTGAATATATAGGTTCCAATATCTATCAACTATGTTTACTTATGTAGATTTCGAATGAAAATTGAATGTCATAGATACGATATTTCATTTTATTGCAGCGCACATGAGCAATGGACATAAAAAAATCTTCATTTTAATGGGAGACCTAGATAGTATTCTGAGTTTTGAATACAGATCCACCAGTTAACCAACATATCAATCATATTAGATCCATCCCTTATATTTCTGATTCATATAAACAACCGAAGATGCCATGGCATTTCAAGTTTGTATAAGATGCATCAACAACCATGTAAAGAACATATTATAAGGATACTCAGGGCTCTAAATATTCAAATGTATAGGAGTGAGAATCGTATAGAATATGCAACATGGAGGGACGGAACATTGCACCGAAAAAAATCATGACATCAATTTCTTCACCCACAGAGGGACGATCTTGACGCTCCGTTGGCAAGGAGAACCGGCGTACGAGGATGACCTCGACCTTCTCTATGTGGGGAAAGCTTCGGATCGTCGATCTAACGTACTTCAACAAGCTCCGACGGTGCTCCTGTTGAGGAAATGGGGTGCAGCTTTGGGATGGGGCTTTATTGAAAGAGGGGAGATGCTTTTATGGGGTCCAACTCGGATTTGAATCTGAGGTCCGATCTGAAACTGACCCATACCTGGTCTCGCTAAAGTGACAGTAACTCGAGATTCGAACTCAGATTATTGCGTTCTTGGACTCATTAGAAAGGTCTCGACGAGCTCTATGCGATGGAATGTTTATTTAAAATTTTGTATATACCGGATAAGAGCATTTTTCAAGAAGAAGTTCATATTGTAATATGAAGGGTCCCAAAAAGAAGGTGTCTCGACCATTCGATCGGTCGAAATCAGACGACCGAGAAAAGGTCACGTGGCCAAGAGGTTTTAAAAAGTAAAATAAATAAAAAGAAATGAACAGATAAAAATAAAGATCTGAATCATTGGATGAAGGGCCCTTCATCCAATGACCGAAAAAGAGGGTGGATGAAGACTTATATGGGGGACGTGTGGCAGCTCCAGGAGATGCCATGTGTTGCCTCACAAAAACCAGGAAATAAAATTAAATAAAATTATAAATAAAATACTAATATTCTCAAATCAAAAAGTGTTCTTCATGAAAGTTGTTCATATATTTGATATATACAACTTTTGTGAAGAAACCAAAATCAAAATATGCCATCTGTATAAAGTGTATTTTTTGTGGCATTCTATGTAAATAGAATGCTAGATTTTTTATGTTCTACATTTTCATGGTTTACACAGAATTTCTGGCTTCTTATTTATGATGTTATGAATAATAAACTACAGATATTATTTACACGTGCATGAATGTTAATAATGCAATATAAATGTCTATAAGCAATTAATTACTTGAGAACAGAGCTATATTTTCAACTTTTAAAGTGACGAATCACAAATTCTTCACTCTTACAGTGCAAACCTTATTTGGAAACATCGTTTAGATGAAAACAAGATAAATCTAGTTAACTGCCGGACTTCATGTTGGAGATGTTAGCCCATGACGAGCCATTATACAACAAAGGTTATTGCATATCATTCATTAATCTAAAACGAAGACTAATTAATTTTCACAATAGGTCCCTTAGTATAATTATGATTATGTACCATGACCATCTTGATATCATACAATTTTTGATCCAATTTGTGGACCATAGAGGGTGGTGTAGGGTTGATTATTTAAAGAGTTAGATTAATGACTCACCCAAATCGTCAAGGGATTATCAAGAAGGGATCTACAATCTGAGAAGGAGATGGCAATCATTACTCCAAAAGCTAACATCCGAGCGACCTCTTGATGCAGGCCCCCTTCATATGAATAGAGATTTGGAGGCGTTGTATGAGTTGGGTTAAAGAGTTGACGTAATAAGATCGAGATAACTGAGACCCGTGTCATGTATTATCATGTATAGGCACACATCCTTTGACCGGAGACATATGTATCACTATATGTCTAAGCATGTACATTAGACAAACCATTAGGTTTATGACCTAATCAAGGTCTATACACTGGTGAGTTAGTATGCATACGAGTAATACAATATCTCAAAGGGATAATGCAGGTTCACTACTGAATCGTGAGACAGAGCTCACCCCTAACATATTGGGATAAACTAAATTCCAACATTGGCCATCTTATTTTGTAAATAAGACATGATTGGAAGGTATGATATATGCTTTTGGAAAGCATATGAGTGATACCAACTCCCAATCATTGAATGAAAAATTTACCGATAAAACCACGAAGGATATTGTCTAAAATAAGATCAAAACTTCATATTTATTCTAGGTCTTACAATATGCATGATGTATGGGTATTGAGAATACTCGGGGGTGATGTGATCGTAGTCGATTGTATAATCGTGACACTTTCATTCCGACGGAGTGCTGAAATCGGTTTGGACTTTAGTGACTCCACTCAACAGAATAGTTATCCAATCTTTGTCCAAATGTTGGACATTGATTTGAATATGAAACGAATGAAACTGTTTGACTTGATCAGACATTTGTGAGAGGTCTTCTGGATATGGATGTGAGATTAGATCTCAATATCCAAGTCATTATGCATATAATATATAGTCGCCCCGTCTTTATCTCCAAGTATCCACAGAGAATGCATATTGTTCTTGAAAGAGTTCAAGAATAATTCCATTATCGATATATTCGAGCATTGAAAAATTGATTACTATATTAGATTTAATTATCGTTAATAATGTGGATATGATTCACATTATTTAGACACATGTAGAGAGACATTTTGAATAATTAAATTGGATTTAGTTATCATATATATGATTAATATTGATAGCTCTATTCATGCTAATCATGGATATTGTAGATATGATCCATAATATCATAGAGAGAGATTTAATTGCGAGTAGAATTCACAATTTATAAGTTAATATGAATTGGACCCACGTTATACAATTAACGTGAATTGGATTCACATTATACAATTAAATGTAAGTTTGATTTATATTTAATATTAGGTGGTTGAATACGATTCATTATTATCAATGACATGATCGAAATTGTACAAATTAAATTGGAATTATTTTGGTGAAAATCAAGCAATAAAATTATTGCAACACGTGGAAGATTTAATGATATCTCATCAATTAGGAAAGGAGAGAGAGTCTCTCCGATCCTAACAAGAGTGGATGACCATGGAGAAGGCTCCATGGGACTCGTTCAACCCTTATTAGGAAGAAGGCTCTCCTCCTTCCTAATTATTCCACATGACATTGATTTTAATTGAATTAGATTTGTTGAAGAATATCTTCAACATATTTTTTTCTTTTAAAATTAATTATAATGTTGTAAATTGTTGCAACAAATTGTCCATTGATTCAATTAAGATTGCATTATGAGTGTATCCTAACCATCCAATTTGTATAGAAGAAAGGCTAACCCTAGCCCTTTTCTTAATACAACTAAGTTGAAGTAGAAGTTGCAACAACTCTCTCTCTCTCTCTGCACGTGGTTCATCTCTCTCTCTCTATCAACTCTTAGTGGACATCCAGCTAGGGTTTGTTGAGAGCTCCATTGTCATCGCGTTGTCATCGCGGACTGATTGCTTATGGATCTCCATCTTCTTTGACATCTCGTGCACGTGAAGGAGGCATCGGATTTTATGAGACAAAACTGGGAATTCCTCGCTCAAATCTTCACCTTAGATTGTAGGAAGCACACGTATCATCCACACAATGATAAGTGTTCTCTCATCGAATCAGAATTGAGACAGGATGCCTCTTCCTTTAAAGGCTTTGAGATCACGGTCACGCTTCAAGAGGTGAACCTTATATTCGTATGATCATGATGAAACACACATGGGAAATTTCTCATGCCATGCGATTTCAACAACAACAACAAAGCCTTTTCCCACAATTAAGTAGGGTCGGCTACATGGATTCTTCGCCTCCATTCAGATCTATCTTGGGTCAATCTCGGACTTATATCCAGCAAA
This sequence comes from Ottelia alismoides, assembly GCA_037367405.1. Classification (NCBI taxonomy): domain Eukaryota; kingdom Viridiplantae; phylum Streptophyta; class Magnoliopsida; order Alismatales; family Hydrocharitaceae; genus Ottelia; species Ottelia alismoides. Next base: position 565,217 of record JAZKJV010004771.1, read on the forward strand.
CTATGTTCCCTTCGTATAGTCTCTTTCCAACACTTCTTGGGCCGTCCTCGCCCTCTCTTAGCCGGCTCAACATCCCAACACTCGCATCTCCTAACCGGTGCATCAGTTGACCTTCTTTGCAAATGACCAAACCATCTTAAGTGGTTTTCTCGCATCTTATCCTCGATCGGAGCTACACCAACTTTCTTTCTGATTGCATCATTCCGAATCCGATCTTTACATGTATGTCCACACATCCATCTTAGCATTTTCATTTCTGCTACAGCCATTCTCTGCACATGTCTATGGTTCACAGGCCAACATTCAGAACCATAAAGCATAGCAGGTCTCACGGCTGCTTTGTAAAACTTTCCTTTAATTTTTAAAGGCATTTTCTTATCACAGAGAACAACGGAGGCTCCTCTCCACTTTAGCCAGCCTGCATTTATTTTATTAGTAACATCTCCATCAATTTCTCCATCATGTTGCAAAATAGATCCCAGATATCTAAAAAAATCTCTCTTCTGGATGTTATCGTCACCAATCTTCACCGCGATTCCTTCACCATTGCTTCCATCAAAGGTGCATTCCATATATTCCGTCTTAGCCCTACTTATACGAAAACCTTTAGTCTCCAATGCATGTCTCCAAACCTCAAGCTTCTTATTTACTCCATCTATAGTCTCGTCAATCAACACAATATCATCAGCAAATAACATACACCAATGTAACTCATCCTGAATGTGACCTGGATTTTTTAAAATTTCTACTGCCCCATCGACTAGTATGACTAGTTGACCTGGATCGTATGTGATACAATCTCCATACTTTTGTGATCCGTGGGCAGTGTCGTCCCTGACATTTCATGGGCCCTAGGCAGAAGAGAAGAAAAAGGCCCCTATAAAAATAATTTATTTTTAAATTTGTAATTTTCTTATAAATAAAGTTCTTTAAATTTTACAAAGAACTATGTATATTTATGATCAACGAGCATCAAACAATAAGTAATGAATTAAAAATATAAAAAAATAATTTCTACAATCGAAATAGATATCTATGGATACAATACATCTCAAGGAATGTAAATATAAACAAAAGTTATGGACAATAGCTAGCAAAAAATGTACGGCATTATTTTTTTAATTTAGGATTTTTGAGAACGTTCAAGCACAGAAGCACGTGTATCTATTGACTACCATAACAAAAATATTTAAAAAATAAGAGTCTCATCTCTTAATGTCTATTTTCCCATATCCTAAGGGCCGGAAAAAAGAAGGTTAGAGAATAATAATATTAAAGCAAGAAGCACTGAACAATTAATTACAATAAAAATAATACATGATTTAAATAGATAATAAAATAATAGTTATGGAAAAAACAATCAAGTCATCAGTTTTTTTATTTGACAGTGGTAATCATGGTAAGCTGATAGTTTCTATTAATAGTCCAAGATCTAAACATATATATGTTAATAAAATAACATCTCAATCACAACTAGCATTAATCATGAAACCTAAATTAAATAATAAAGATTTAGTTTTACAAAAAATAAAATAAGTTACCTAAAAAGATTATTTGATGGTTATTCACAATCCATCCATAAAATATTCTTACCACGAATATAAAACTGATTATAATGACAATAAAAACTTTGAAAAAGGAAACACATGTCCTGTGATTGAGCAATGAGAGATGATTTTTTTGTAAAAAAGATAACAATAATTCAAGGGGTTAATGCCATATTCTCAATCCTCTACAATGTGTAATGACTTTCAATTTTGTAATTTACTGGAAAAGAGATAAGAGATGATTTACAATTACACAAATATGGTGAGTAGATGTGTGAATCCAAAAAATAACCGCAATTTGTGGATCTAAGGGAAAAATTACAATGCACAAATATAAAAATACCATTAACTGAGGCTATGATTTGCGGTTGCCCAATAGCAATAGCTAGTCATAAATTGAAAGCAAGAGAAATTGCAGCAGTGACGGAAATCACAAATCACAAGAGGAGGAGGTCATATTTGTCTCCAAATGACACATTTAAGTTCAACGTGGGGTCTTAACTTTTAAGATATTATTGTGACATTGGGGAACCCAAAGGCTTTTTAAGCATTCAGGAATATGAAGAGTCGAATGACACATATAAATGTAAATAATTAATGGACATGTGTGGTCATTTATACATTTGATTAGTATTTGATAGGGATGAAAATGAGTACAGATATATCAGAATATCCGCCTACAGTATTCTAAAAAATATCGGATACGGATATCAGTATCCAAATATTAATCGAATACGGATCAGATATGGATATGGATTGTAGAATTTTTTCTGACATGGATGCAGATATGGTAGTGGCTCGAATATCTGGATCCGCATCCATATATCGGAATAAAACATTTAATATTATTTTATATATTAGTTAATATAATACAAGATACAATCCCATGTTATTATATTAGTATTATATATTATATAATACAATATATCAATGATATTAATAAACTTCTGTTTATTTGAGGATGGGCACGAGACTATATCCCTCTTTTTTTGCTTCTGATTAAGAACACATGTCACCTCGATGATCCCTTTTGTCACGATACAACTTATTTATATTTCATTATCAATTTTTAAAATCATTGTAAACTTTGAATAAATATCAATTCGTATTCGTATGTGATAATTACTAGACCCTTATTTGGATTCCATGTTTATTGGATCCATATTTGGATTCACTCTTTCATTGGTTCATATTTGGATTAGCTCTTTATTTTAATCTGTATTCGGGTTCGCTCTTTATTCGATCCATATTCGGATTCAATAAATATCCGATTCGTATCTATATCCGTAATTTTAAGGATATGATTTCCTTAATGCATATCCGAATCATATCAGTATCCGTATTCATATTCGATACATATGAAGCGAATATGGATATAGAAATAGGCACATCTGATCCGTATCCGATCCGTTTTCATCTCTAGTATTTGAAATAAAAATAATAATAACTAATTATATGTAGCCAATTTAGAGATGGACCCCCAAAACTGCGGGGCCCTGGGCCATTGCACCCCATGACAAGGCTTAGGTAATCAAGAGTTATTTGTTGGGTGTGACATAACTGTTGTATTATTTCAAGTTAACATTAATTTAAAACAATTTATAAAAAAATCATTTCTCTTTAAGTTCATTACAAGCCTCTCTCGACAGGGATGACCATTGCACGGAGATAAGCTGGTCACTTATCACATAGCTCACAAAGTGGATAATTTCTCAAGGTTTCGCTTAGAGTTTCTAGCTATTTTGAATTTGGAACGAAGATGGATCTTGGAGATGATATTCACCTGAAGAAGCTATAAATAGTTAGACAAAGTGCCTTGATCGATGGTTAACAATAGCGACCCATGAAATGGAGTTTGCTTTTGGAACATCTATTGTTCTCTTTCTATTTCTACTCAACCTCCAAAGTCTTAATTACATCGTGGAAAATCCAAGAGGGGGGGGGGGGGATATTATCCCTTTTTTTATGTTTTTGTATTATTGGGACAAATGTGAACAAGAAGATGCATTCATGTTCCTTGTTTGCTTATTATTCTTTATAATATTGAATAAGTTGTGGAAATCATGGAATAAGTGATAGTTATTGTAGGATGGAATGTGTAAATGGAAGACAAATAAAATCATTGTTTATATACGGGGGAGGTGATAAATGGAAGAGAAACAACCGTGGAATAATAAAGATGAACAACTATTTCATGATCAAGAAAACAACATAGAGTCATGAAGAGTTTCCGATATACATTTTCTTATTCTCAAAGGGCTCATTCAAACATTGCATAATGAATAATACTAATCAAAAGGTAAACGTATTTATCCACTATATAAAAAATAGAGAGAGATAAACACTGTGAAGACACAAATGATGCTGTAAATATGATATTTGATCACTTGTCTTGTGATAATTTATTTTTAGTAAAGGATAAATGATATTGTGCATCCAAATAAAGTTCGAAGTAAAAAAAGTTTAAGCTAAAAGAACAAAGTCAAACTTAGTTAGGTTGTCGTATGCTGGGTTTATCTACATTTCCAACAATGGACCAATAATCAGTTTGCATAACTAAAAACATAAACTAGTTGGTTTCTGCATACCCGGTAGAACGCATGCAACAATTTGTTAGGTCCAGATTCGATTACAGCTCCATACCCCTTGTCCTTTCTTCCTCTGTCTTCGACGTCGCTTACATCGTCTAGGATTTTAAGGAACGATGAGCGGATACTATAATTTCTCATGACATATGTTCTTAAAACAATACATTGCTACATCGCTACCCCTGCTTGATCTAGACATTGTTCCATCTCATTTTTTATTCATTTTCCTTGATTTAATTGTGTATTTACAAAAAAATCTTTAAACCGTTATAGCATCACAGAAATATTAACTGCGCTCTTCTGCTTAATTTCGCTTACTTCAACTGCACACTATGCAATTATTCCACCAAATGCAACAATACCGTTAGTAATGGTAAACACATATATAATTAATTTACTTGTGTTTTAATTGTTTCATTTAAAAGATTGAGAACATGTGTACTGTGCGCACATACTTGATTTTTCCAGGGTTGTAATTATCGACATTGTGAGATAATTTTCGAGTTTTGTGTTACAACACATAGAGATTTACATCGACTTGTTTCGATAGATCATAGTTGGGTGAGTGTGTTGGGATGAGTTTTTAACATGTTAATTATTGCTGCCAATCGATTTTATAATTGAAAGATCACACTACCAACTTAGGATAGTTTTTTGTTTAACATAAAGGAGTATTGTAGCTCAGGAGATATATATAATCTCTTTTATATTTTTCATTTGAGTTGTCTATCATTATTATTAGTCATGTTCTTAAGTTAGTTAGTATAATTTATATGGATATTTACACCCATAATCCTGAGTAATTTCATAATTACCCCAAGAACCCTGTATAAACGTGAATTACACCCACAACCTCGAATAATGCTTAACCCTTACATGATATAACCCTGCGTTAACTTTCATCCATTTCTACCGTTAACTTTGACGGATTCCATTAGTTTCAGACAATTTTACCCCTCGAACAAAATCACATTTCCAAATTATGACCACATCTTTCTCAACTTAGAGTGTCTTCTTCGTTGTCGGCAACCTCAGACCCCACCCCCAGTGTCAGGCAGCCATCCTGGAATCAATTCTCACGCAACTAGACGACGAGACTAGAAGATAACGACGGAGGGGGTGGAGGAGGCAGGGGATGGAGGGGATGCAAGAGGGGGCTGTAAGGGGGGTTGCAGAGGGGGCTGGAAGGGTGGTTGCAGTGTGGGTTGCGGAGGGGGCTGGAAGGGTGGTTGCAGGGGGGATGGAGGGCAGCGACGGAGGGGGTGGAGGGTGTTGGGGGGGGGTGATGCAGGAGGGGCTGGAGGGGGGGGGGGGATGGAAGGGGTGCGACGGTGGGGGTGGAGGTCGCTGGAGGCGGGAGCGAAGGGGGGCGGAAGGGGGCGACGTGTGGGTGGAGGTCGCTGGATGCAGGGGTGGAGGGGGGGGTGGAGGTGGTGGTGGTGGGTGGGGGGGAAGGGGGGGGGGGGGGTGGAAGGGGGCGGCAGTGGCGGTGGAGGTCGCTAGAGGCGAACAACGGAGGGGGGGGGTGGAAGGGGGCGACGGTGGGGTGGAGGTCGCTGGAGGCCGGGGGCGAAGCAATGTGGAAGGGGGGCGACGATGTGGGTGGAGGTCGCTGGAGGGTAGAGGGGATGGATGAGGGGGCTAGAAGGGGACGACAGAGGGGGCATGGGAGGGTGCGACGGTGGAAGTCGAGGCGTCGGAGAGGATGGGGGCAGAGCTGCGAGGGGAGAGGAGTGTTGGCGAGACTGCTGCTGTGGGATGAGAGGAGGAGGAGGATGGCGAAGGAGAGGGGGAGGGGAGGAAGAAGGAAGAGGTGTGAGTATTGGGTTATTTTTTATAAAAAAATAAAGAGAGAGAATAAATAACAACCTTTAGATGTGGTGTAGTTAGATTAACTCATACGAATGGTTGAGTTAACATAACAACTTAACGGATGGTTATAAAGTGTGAGACAGAGTGAACATTCAGGGTTCTGATTGTAATTCGCGATTATACAGGATTCTGAGATAATTATAAAATTACGTTAAGTTATGGATGTAAATATCCCTAATTTATATGAATTAGTAAAAGATCAATTATACACGTTTCTATATATTGATTTGAATATTTGTTTTGGGTGATATTGGTACGAATAGACTGTTGTAAAGGATCGACCCCTTGAAGAAGAAAGGAATGAACTAAGAATTATTTTCCCCGCATCTCGCCCTAACCCCTTCTCCGCCACCTTTCTTCTCCTCCCACGCCATATCCCTCGCCTTATCCACGCCGCCGCCACCACCATCGCCACTTTACAACCAGCGCCGCCGCCACGCAACGCCACCAGCAACCGCCTCCCAATCTCCTCGCGTTGCCAACGCTGCAACACGGCATCGACACGCCGCTACCGCTCCTCGCCGCCGCCCACTCGATCAGGTCCAAGTCTCTTCAGCCCTTCCCTACTGACCGTGGTAACGAGTGACATCTCTCCTATGCCTCCCCACCCCCCTATTCATCGATAAGCTGTTAGCCATCTGAACAAGTTGCCTAAAGTTCAATTAACATTTGGTTTGACCCATCTATGAAATCTATAGTGCGTATTTTACCACATACAAGTGCATTGACGGCCTTTAATTGCTGAATAGTGCATTCCGAATCTTACTTCAGCTACCAGTTCCACCAGAACACTCCGAAACTGTCGCTAGATTTTTTGTTCACTATCTAAATTTCTTGGTTGCTTGCAATTGTCTAATCCGCGTCATCCAACTTTTATTTAATCCCGTTCCCAAAATTGAACTGGTGGTTTAATTTCACCTTTTTTTTTAAAATTTGCACGTAGTTGCATAAATTATTAATATAGCATATTATTCCGAATTAAATTTTCAGCATCATTGCTCACAAACAAAAAAAATATTTTTTTAAGAACAGTAAAAGGAAAAAAAGATCCATGGATGGAAAACAAAGCACATCTACTTCTGAGAACACTCCACTGCCTCCACTTACATTAGAATCCATGTCCATGCAGATGAAACGAATATAAGAAACCTTTTTAAAATAGATTACATTATCGACTAGTTACATGGCAGGGGAAACTTCACAACGATGATATTGCAACCAAGGGGCGGGTTAGAAGTCAAAGGAAAACCTCATGTAGTTGTATGGCACTTGTTTCCAGTTCATCTACATCTAACGGGCACGTTAGTGATTGGCACTCATCGGATAGCGATGAAAAAAAAGAATTGTAGGTAGCACACCACAAAACTAAGAACACGACAGTCAAGGTTATGCACCGTAACATAATAATGGCAATCAACACCCACCTGATATGACTTTAGGAAGGACCAAAGGATAGATGGGATCAAGACATCCGAGTTGGTGTTCTTGAATTTGACGGGAGCCTGGATCCTGAAGCTTTTATGGATTGACTACAGAAGTTTGAACATTTCTTTGTGTGTAACGATATGCCTAGCGAGTGGAAAGTCCAGTTTGTCACAATAAAACTCAAGGGGCATGCCATGCTATAGTATTCATATATAACTAGATCACAAATGGAAAGGAAAGCATATGATCTGCAATTGGTGCAAAATGAAGGCAAAACTAAGCACAAATTTTGTTCTCAAGGACCAGTCTACAAACGAGAATTGTTTTTTTTTGATGCCCAAAAGAGGGGGAGACACTCAGCGGTGTTCGCCCCAATTAATTAAAAATCAACAAAGTTATAAAGCGGTTTACAAAGAAAATATGCCATACAGGAAGCTAACCCAACACCCAATCACCGACCAATCTCGCACAGTGTACCACGATGTTTTCCTTGTAAAAACGCTGTCCCGTGAAAAGAGCTGCGTTCCTGCCCAGCCAGATCGCCCACAAGCTTGCCACGGGTCACAGTAGCTACCTCCTCTCCCTATTCCTGTTAGCCACCAACGAGTCACAGAAGGATGCCAAATCTGAAGTGCAAGCCCAACCCATAGCCGCTTCCTCCCATACCCCAATGACCTTAGGGCACACGAAGGAAGAGATGCTCAATGGTCTCCACTGCATTTTCGCACAAGACGCACCTATCAGAGATATTGCCAAGCAGCCTTGCGCAACGATCTCTCGTCATCAACCTCTGCCTACGAAAAAGCCACAGGAAGAAGCCCAATCGTTCGGGAGCCTCAGACCCCCAAAAAAAACCGTAATCACGTACCAAGATCTCCGAACGCGAGGGCGGGGGCCTACAAATTGCTCCATACGCCTTCCTAGACGAGAACGGGCCCTCCACCAGGCCCAATGGTCCCTCCCGTAAGAAGTCACCGACGACATCCCTAATGGTGTTCAGAAGGTCGAGAAAGTCCTCGAGCCTTTGATCGGAGAAGTTGGCAAGGAAGGGCGGGAACCAACTACCATCCGACCAGCAAGAGGCGACGCATGCACCCTTATCAGCAGCCAACGCGAATAGGCAAGGGAACTGTGAGTGCAGTGGCCTCCCGTCCAATCATCCGTCCAAAACCTGAAAGAAAGTCCATTACCAAGCACTGACACAAACAGAGATAGATTTCTTGAAAAAACCTCCAGCACCCCTTTCCAGAAGGGCATCTGAGATCCCACCAATTTCGCCGGCGAAGGAGGTGCCCCGCTAACATCGTGAATCTCGTGCAGGATCTTGGTACAATAATCTTCACCTGGGTCCCAAATCCTGTTGGCCCACTTAAGAAGGAAGGCCTCATTAACAAGCTCCAACCTCCCACGCCAATCATCCTTCACTCTTGCGTCGGGTTATTTCATCCCACTCCACCAAATGAATCCCTCCGATACCTCCCCATTTTTTCCCCACAAAAATCTCCGCATAAGCTTTTCGAGGCGATTGCGAATCCCCACCGGCAACCGGCGGTTAGACAAGAAATAAATCGGGATAGAGGAGAGCACCACCTTGAGGAGGACGAGGCGTCCCCTTAGAAAGGATGACCGACTTCCACCTGGCCAGCCTCTTCTCACCTTCTCGACGACCCTGAGCCAATCCCTCAGCCTAGCTCTGCCCGCAACCAGAGGCATCCCCAGGTAATCAATAGGCAGGGATCCAGGATGAGACCCCAAGACACGACCGCATGAGTCCGCCTCCTCCGCCAGGAGGCCAAAAGGGACCACCTTCGACTTGTTGACATTCTTGTATAGACCCGAGCTCGCTAAATAAGTTTAGGGTCACATACATCCCCGAGACCTTCGCAAGGCCCCCCTCAATAAATTAGATGGTGTCGTCAGCAAACTGAAGCAAGGGCATGCTCAGCCCGCCCCTGGAGTACCCCGCCGAAAGCCGCACCCAACAACACGACCAGCCATGCGAGCAAGGACATCCACAGCTACGACAAAAAGAAGGGGAGCAAGGGGGCAGCCCTGACGGACCCCCCTTCTTGACTGGAAGAAGCCCCCCTCCGGGCGGCCATTAATCATGATGGGGAAAGAGGCTGTGGTTACACAACGACGCATCCAGGAGATCCATACCTCCGGGAACCCTCTCTTTCGCAAAACCGACCACATGAATTTCCAGTCAAGGCAATCATATGCCTTCGCGAAGTCAACTTTCCACAGCACCCCATGCCTTCCCTCCTTCATCCAATCCGCAACCAGCTCCGAGGCAAGTGTAAGGCAATCCGCGATCTGTCTTCCCTGTATGAAGGCCGATTACAACGGGGAAATGATGGAGTCGAGGACCCGAGCCAGCCGTAATGCAAACACCTTAGCTACGATAAGGTAGAGAGCGTTGGAAATAGCGATGGGACGGTAATCTTCAATTCGCTCGGCTGAGGGGGACTTATGAAGCTGCACAACGATAGCCCTATTAATCCGATCGAAGCCCGCATTGCTATCACAGAACTCGGCGATAACCTCCAGCACCTCCTCGCCAACCAAATCCCAAAAGGTCCCTATAGAAAGCCACCGGGAAGCCGTCAGGACCGGACACCCATCCGCGTTCAGGTCCTACAACGCTGCCTTAACCTCCTCCAACGAAATCGCCTGCATCGGCCCTCACACACGTGGGCGAGAGTGGCGTCGCCTCAACCCCCGACCACCGCCAAACCCTTGGGATGCACCTCGCCAAGAATTCCTTGAAATGAGCGGCGATTACATTCCCCATCTCCCTGTCCCCTTCGATACGAATGCCATTTATCGTGATGGAACGCAAAGTGTTAGAGTGCCGCCTTCCGCTAGCAATTCTATGGAAGAACGCCGTATTGGCATCCCCCTCCTTGAGCCAGGTTGCCCTCGATCTCTGACGCCACTCGGTTACACGCTTTTGATCCTTAGCCGCGATCTGCTTCTGCGCGAGAGCGCGCGTAGCCAACTCCTCCGGCAAAAGCTCCCTATCATTTTCCACGGCATCAAGGCTGCTGATCACCCCCTCTGCCTCCGTCCTGGCGGCATTCCTCGCCTCCCTAGACTCCCTCTTGAACGAAGACAATCTCTTGCTCAAAGAAATGAGCTTGTGGGCAAACTTCGACACCGCGGAGCCCTCAACCTGTACCTGGGACCAATGAGAAGCCACCAATTCCCTGAAGTTATCTTCCGGTAACCAACATCTCTCGTATCTAAAAAAGCCCTTCACCGCGGGCGCATCATCAGAATCCTACATAATAGGAGTGTGATCAGACAAGCTCCGAGGCCTAGCAGAAACAGTACAAAGAGGGAAGCATTCAAGAAGCTCCGTAGACACCAGGAACCTGTCAATACGGGAGCGGGAGTTGGAATTCCTCTACGTGTAAGCGATATCCCCCGCAACCAAATCCTCGAGTGCCAAAGAATCCACAACGTCCGCAAAATCCAACGATCCCGGGTCCTGACCACCCCTGGACCGTGGCCTATCCGACGTACGAAGGGTAACATTGAAATCACCCCCAAGGAGCCATGGGATCCCCTCGCACCGCCGACTCGCCTTCCGCAGATCCTCCCATAGTTA